>CM032228.1:252097500-252610000 GCA_019009955.1 Riptortus pedestris
CTGGGAGGAATTCATATGTAATTCTTTCTTTTGAAGAGTTATTTCTTGTAAAAAATTACTCTCTTTCTGCTACTAATTCCTCACGTGTTCCTTGCAATTGATGCCAAATTTGCCTGTTAGGTCTTGCATATGCTGCTTAAGGTTCAACCTCTCTCCAAAGGTAAATGCCCTGTAATAATATTACAGAACCAATCTAGTAAAAACTATTGATGGTTAAACGAATGTTGTTCGATGCATTTTTTCGTAACTCAAGTATTAAGCGAGTTATTCGTACTTTTGTTTTCAGTCTTCAGTAATCCCCCTTTCTAACCAGCGGAGTTTTACATAGAAATAGAGAATATGTTGTGAGACCAAAAGTATGTTATAATACGTGGGTGAATCAAATATAAACGAGACTTTTTTTTTTTTAATTTATTTTAATTTTAAACGCAAAAAATAATCTAGCTTATTTTTCTACATAATTCCCTGACTTGGAAACACATTTTTCCCAACGGATAGGTAGCTTTCCAATTCCTTCCATGTAGAAATATGCAGGTCGTGTCTGCAGCCAATTGCGCAATAGGCTTCAACCTCACCATCACTGTCGAATCTTTGGCCTCCTAAAGCTTCCTTGAGAGGGCCAAACACATGAAAGTCACAGGGTGACAGGTCTGGACTGTAAGGAGGGTGTTCCAGTGTCTCCCACCCCAGTTGCTCCAATTTTTCCCTAGTCATGGCTGCTGTATGGGGGCGAGCATTGTCATGGAGAAGAACCACTTCTCTGATCGGTACGTCTCGTCTTTTGCGGCGATATGCAAGTCGGACGTCACTGAAAATGTCGCAGTAGTAGGCTGCATTAATTATCCTGCGCTCATGCAAAAAATTGAGGTACAGCAAACCACGCTGGTCAAAAAAAACGGTAGCCAAAACCTTGCTTGCTGACAATCGTGACTTGGCTTTCACTGGTCCAGGTTCTCCTTGTTTTCTCCACTCCATACTCGCTTGTTTAGACTCTGGGGTGTAGTGGTGCACCCAAGTTCTGGCTCGCGAAAGTGTCTTTTCCCCGAACTGTGCAGTCAATCTCCTCAAGATTTCGGCCGGTTTTACGCCTTCTGCGGCGAGATACTTAATTACGACACGTTGCGCAGTCGACGGGGGTACCTCTTCCTCCGACATTGTCACGGTGGACAACGAGACGATCGAGGTGGCGAGATCACGTGCTTCCCCTATCCTGACTAACCTACCCAACAACAAAAAAGGCGGGAACGTTCTCCCACCACTACTGTGCCCGAAAAGTCTCGTTTATATTTGATTCACCCTAGTAGCAAGTGGAAAATCGGCTTAGTTTACGTAGCCCCTGCCTGGTGGGCCTTTACTTGTGTTGGATCAAGGCTTAATTTCACACAATCACATCAGATGGCAGATACCAGTAGCTATTAAAATAGAAAACGGAAGTTAATTATATGAAAATCAATAAAAGTCTTTAGAGAAATTCAAACGGGGCTACTTTGTGATTAGCAGAGATGTTGCTAATTGTAAATTGTTGATTGAACCCTGAGATTCCTCAATCATTATCCTCCCACCTGCCATGTTTATTCAATCACGTCTAATTTACATCAATCATAGTGTAATCTATAATGATACAGGGGTCACCATAAGAGTAAGTTCTCCCAAAGGAATTCCATGCGTTAACTAAACAGATTTCCCAAGTCCGCTATGTGTTTGCATTTACCTCAAAAAGTAAAAGTGCAATGAGAACAATATTTGGTATTTGAGCTTGAAATAAAGTTCTTCATTATACGACGGCTTATTGTTAATATGACATGAGTAGAAGCAAGGGTTTGAGGCTGAAGGAATAACTAAAAACGTCCGTCACGCAGGGGCTGCAGCAGATTTCCCACGTGAAGTTTTACTATAGAGAAATTTGCCTCATAATAACAACGGTTGTAGTAAGGAATCTATAAACCTATTCACGACGGACAAACAATTACGGAAACTGCAGAACTAGCTTTCGGCGGAAACTCACGAATGTAACCGACATCAGCCGATCTCTTCTCGTCCGTTATCTGCACACACTTAATAAACATGCAAATATCTCCGTTAATATTCAAGATAGAGAATAAATGTAAATAACCATATTTATAGAACATTTAATTTGCAATATGATTGGTTCTATACACGTTTTCGATCCGACGTATTGTAACGACAATATTTCGAATTCGAAAATTCCCCTCTCATAACTTCCCCTCCCACTGGTACGATTTCAGCCATTAATGAACTCGATCTTTCTATCTGTATAAAAAGAGTACATATCGAATTTGGTAAGGATCAAACAAAAATTACGACCTCTAGAGCGTTAAGAGACGATATATATATATATATATATATATAAATTTTGGACTCATTTCCGTCATCTCCTGGGGGTGATGGATGGACATTTGAAGACATTTATCGAAAATCGCGTCATGAGTACGACCTCGAGCTGATTTCCCTGAAGGGAAATCTGCTAAAAATCCATATCAATAATATTCAAGAGGAAGAACAAATCTATATAACAAATTTTATGTTATACTCGGGAGGGAGGGGGAGTGTTAATGAAAGCCGAACAAAAAAAATTAATATATTTCGATTAACCATCAAAATAGTGGAAAAAACGTATATAAGAACATTTAAAGAGCATTTAAGTTGCAATTATATTTGATCTATACAGTTTTTCGAGTCGGCGTATAATAACTCGAATTTTTGAAATTCCCTCTCTAAACCCCTTCTCTCTATCCGATTTCAGCCACTAACTGTTTAAGTATCCAGTTTGGTAATGATCAAATAAAATTTATGGCCGCTAGAGCATTAGCAGACATAGACATATAAATATATATATATATATATATATATATATATATATATAATATATATATATATACTTATATATACTATTTCAGGCATAAATATATATATATATATTATAATAAACTCAACCGCAAAAAAAAATCGGACACACTTAGATATAGTCTTATAATTTTGTTAAATACTTAATATATATGTATATTAATCTTTTTTAATTAAAATAATTTGGTTAATCTATAGGTTATTTTAAATAAAATCTGTCAAAAGTGAATAATTTTTATTGATTATTTACAAAAAAATACAAAAAAAAAAAAGAGATAAATTAACACATTTAAAAAAAAAAAGTATTCTTTCATTTTTATTACAGTGAATGGTAGACCTTCGCTACCCCAAGCGTTTTCGGTAATGTAACGTAAGCTCCGGCCTTCCATCTAAGTTTGAAATGACCCATTATTCTGGACCGAAATAAAAATAAAACATTAATTAAAAGAAAATGCTTGGTTAGTAATTAAAGATGTTTAAATGTGCGAAAAAACACTTACAGTTTTGAATAGATCAACTTCACGACAAATAAATCTAATCTGAGTTTTATCTAATTGTTATACTAATCCTGAAGGGAATAGTTCAATGGACTTAGACTCTAAAATTCTCTGTAATAACTAGAATACACAACGACATTGCTGAAAATATTTAGCTTTTCATACGACAAATATGAAGTGTTTGTTTTCTGCGGTTGGGTGTGTGTGTATATATATATATATATATATATATATATATATATATATATATATATATATATATCTAATCGCGCCATGAATGCGACCTCAATAGCTCATTTTCCTCAAAGGAATCATGCTAAAAGTGAACATTCCAAAGTAGTCATAATAATATAATATTTGGCTGTAATGTGATGAAAATGTATATATGTTGTATTAATTCAATCTTTATATTCAGCAGGAAAGATATATTTTATTTCAACCTCGAGGGAAATTGCGTGGGAAATTACCTAAAAAGCGTCATTGTTCAACTTTATATTAAGAACTTCTGGACAAAATGAACTCTGGCTGTAGTCAAGGGTGACATCACACTCTTGGCCAAAAGATCTCTTGGAACAAAAGGGCTGGCTGCTATTTAGCAGTCTCTGCTAGCAATAATGCAAACAAATTGTGGTTAGCAAGGGGTGGGGGGTGTTGGGGGTGAAACAGTTTTTACCCCTATCTCAGCCCTTAACTCAAGGAGGGGGGTGTTTTACCCTCCCATCGCCCAGATAAGCCCCTCTTATCTCCCAGCTGGAGTAATTATGTCGCCGAGGTTACTATCTCTGCCGTCAGAGGGCCCAGGTGTTCCACGGCCTCAGTCATGAATCTTGTGTATTTGCAGATTTCCCTAGAGGGATCAGCGCACTCACGATACGATTTCCTAAAAATGTCCGCAAATGTCCAACGATCCTACCTAGGAGATACCGAAAAAAAGGCTGTTAAAAATTGTATATATATATCTATATATATATATATATATATATAATATATATATATATATGTGTGTATATATAATAGCTGAGGTACCCGCTCGGGAATTCATTTGAGGTTTAATGATGATGGTATTTTTTCGATTTACGATTAATGATGATTAATTTCGATTAATCGTTTGTGGCAAATACAATTGTCGGCTACCGTTTTAGTTTTAGTGTATGTCTCGTTTATACATTGTTCTTATACGGCAAAAGTGAATTAGCATGGTTACTTTAAATAACAAAATAAACAACTTTTGTTATGTGCATATTTGAAGAAAAACCAATAGGAAACGAAATATCGCTATTTTTAATTTCAGGCCTCCCATATAACCCTCACTCTTGTTCGTCTCAGAGGATATTAATATAGCCTAAAGTCTAAGTTGGCTTAGTAGTAATATACATACCAAGTTTCATAAAATTCGGTTCAGCCGTTCATGCGTGGAAAGATAACAAACAAACATACACGAAAGAAACAAAATGCAGTTATTGTGTCTATGAAATGTGAAACGAAAAAGTATCATGAAATTTCGAGAAAAATCCATGTACATACAGAGGTTACAATTATATATATATATATATAATATATATATATATATATATATATATATAATATGTGTGTGTGTGTGTGTGTGTGTGTGTGTGTGTGTGTGTGTTTGTGTGTATGTATATATACCGTTTATTTATACACTGGTTATTTAATATTTAAGAATGTTTTTTGCATCATAAAGTCAGAAACTAAATTCCCCTTCATATAGTCATTTATTTCATCCCCAACATGTTATAGTTGGCTTGCTCAATAGATTTAAAATAATTGCTAAAATGTTTTTAGCTAATTATAGCATTAAAGACGAATGTATTATATAATAAATTTCGTATATTATAAGGATTGCTTTTAATTTTTATTGATATCTAAATAATTCTAAGAAAAAGAGTTGTAACAGTCAAAATCCTTGGGGGACTATTTTATATTCTGACTTCATGGCTCAAGAAACATTGTTGAATATTTATATATATAAATTATTTTTCTTAATGCTATACAAAAAAAAACAAAATAACTTGTCTCTATTATGTGTTATCAAAATGCAACAAAGAAAAAAATATATACCTAACCCCCAGCTAGCGCAACACATTTGAAATTTCGAAATTTCACTAAAATCACAGGATTTTACAATTTTTTTTAAAGTACCCAAACAGCTAGATATTGAACTGCTATAGTGAAAATCATTTATATTAGAGTTATAAAAACACAATGGGTTATTGAAAATATATATTTCTTTTAATTTTAGGGAGCGCAAATGCCTTCAATATAGTTAATTGATGTTCGAGTGCTAACCGGCTGGAGTGCAGTGCAGCATCTAATTTTTTAAACCAACTACCCATGTGCTTATTAGAAATATAATGTTGATAGAACAATTACCTGTAGGTAAAAAATAAATAGGCAATTTACATTTTCCAAATGAGTTTATTAATTACAAAATGTATCGTGAAATACAAATTGTAAATTCCCAGACTTCAACATTTTATTGTGCTTCTCTTAGAATAGCCATTTAAATATTTGTAAGTTTGAAATCATGTTTGCTGGAAAAACTTGGCATTGAAGCTCTTGAAATCAGCGTCGTTCCTATGAAAACCATCTCTCTTCTTGGCACCAACGAGTTAGAAGATGCTTCAGTTACCAATTTCACACAGCGAGTCATGTGAAACTAATGAAATGTTAGACGACATAGCCTGATTTTTTGTTCCTTTCCGTTGCAGTCTTTTGGTAATTTTTTTTCGACCCCTTGTCTAAATTTCCTATTTTTCCTTGTCCAAGATTTCATTGGAAATACATCTAAACTTAAGTTCAAGCACCGGAGTTTTTTTTATCTTTTTCACATTGACATGAAATTTGATAAAGGTCACTCACAGATCTCCGGGACCTTTTTGCAGTTGCAGGAGTATTCTATTTACATTTACATGCAGATACATCAAAGAGTGATAAAGCCTTTTGCTTGAATTCCTCAATTTTTTGTTTGTATTTTTCTTTTTCCTTGTCACGCTTAAAGGACTTCATTAGATTCCGGTAGCTAATGCGGTATGAATTTATCAATTGCACAATTCTGTAGGGCGTCACTGTTGGTATTGATGCTTTGTCAAAGAGGGCTTTTACTTTTGGAGCGACAATATTAGATAATTGAGATAAACAAACAGGTTTGTTACTTTCTAATGGTAGAAGGTACTGTACGTGGAAACAGCTCCTAAGGAAATTTAAAAATAGAAAAGGAATTTTTAAGAGAAAATACGAAATATTGGATTCAAGAGACCTTTATTATGGGAACTACATGCAATTTCGTTGGGATATTACGTCATCAATTAAGATCACGCCCTTTCCACTTGTCGGTTTTTAAATAGAAATAGAGAATATATTGTGAGATTAAGTCATTAGCGTGTTATCCCGGCACGTGGGAAATCTGCTTAGTTTACGCAGCACAAGTGAGATGAACGGTATCTGAATATTCTGGATAGGTTCTGAAGGCTTAAGGGAATCTTGTCAAAACAACCTTTCAAGATTTTTTATTGTTAGTTGTTAAGAGTAAAATTATTTCTAATTAGTGATATTGTTAGAATCTAATGTAGACCATGGGATTGCTGTACATGTGAGCTATCTCTAATGGCAGTTCACATGCTTTAAACCTGAATTGATGAGCCATTATCTATCGTTCCATTACATTTTCGATTAAAAATATTTAAACATAAAAGACAAATATCTCGGCTAATATTTGCGACAGAGAAACAGTAGCGGTAGAACAATATTTAAAGAAAATTAAATTTTAAATAAGATTGGTTGAATAGTTTTTCGGAATATTCTCTGTAAGTAACGGAGATATTTTGAATTTTCGCCCCCACCTCTATCCCCCTATGTTTTAGCAGTTTTCCCTTAAGGCAAGTCAGCTCTGGAGATTATACACATGACATGATTGTCCAGCTGTTGCAAATTGTTGCCTGATCGTTACCAAACTCCATCTAGTTCGTTATCGGATGAAATCGGACCGGAGCAAGGGCGGGGTTTAGCAGGGGGAATTTAGAAAAGTCCGTCACGCAGGGGCTGCGTAAACTAAGCAGATTTCCCACGTGAAGTTTTACAATAGAGAAATTTCACGAGAGTCGGACAGTTAAGGAAACGGGCGAACTAGCTTTTTGCAGAAAATTCACCCGTCCGTTAGCCGCCCAGATTTAATAAAAATGCAAATATCTCGGTTAATTTTTGAGATAGAGAATAAATGTATATAACAATATTTATAGTAAATTTAATTTGCAATAAGAATTAAGTCTGTACAATTTTTCGATCCGACGTATAGTAACGGAGATATTTTGAATTTTCGAAAATCCTCCCCTCTAAACCCCCCTCCCCTGGTCCATCATTTTGGACGGACCTCATTTTCGTCATCTCCTGGGTAGGATCGATGGACATTTGAAGAAATGTTTCGAAAATACTATAAATATTGTTTTATACATTATTCTCTATCTTGAATATTAACCGAGATATTTGCATTTTTATTAAATGTGGTCCGATAACGGACGAGTGAGTTTCCCGCCAAAAGCTCGTTCGGCCGTAACTCCTCGGCACTCGTATGGAGGTTTCTCTATATATATATATATACTCGTATATGGTGTTGTTATTGTTTCATGGAGTTTTGGTCCATGTTGGTGAAAAAAAAAAAAAAAAAATTAGTTTATTCCAATATTTCATCCACAAAATTTTATATATATATATATATATATATATATATATATATATATATATATATATATATATAATTTTGAACGGGCCACATTTTCGTTATCTCCGAAAGTTGATTCATCTCAAATATGATCGATGAACATTTGACGATTATTTTTCGAAAAACGTGTATAAGTACAACCTCAATTGCTGATTTCCCTTAAGGCGCACTAGCAGTTGAAGAATGAAGACTTCTTAAAGGAAAAAGAAAGTCGTTTTCCCCCGAATGGCGTTACTCTTCAGACTGAAGCACAGTGTTCATGAGACCTCCATATTTAATACTGACAAAATGAGCAGATGTTTTACAAGTCTAATCTGGAGAGTGTCAATTTGTTAAAATTATATTTGGGGGCTCCTTCCCCCCCCCCCTCGGAGTCAAAGTGAACGACAAATTAGCATAGCTTTATAAGCCTGCTCGGGGGGAGAAAAATAAATCAGAAAATAAAGGGGAGGGGCAGAAATAAAGGCCTTGCTGTACTTATACTAGTAATTAGGTGTATTATCTTTTATAAATGCCCCATCCCCGCCCCCCTTTAAATAATAATGCTCCGTATATATTATACTAAGATTATAAATAAATATATGGGTGCTCAGGTTAAACAATGTCAGTCAAGGGGTTGGCCGCCATCTCAACTGGCAAGCCTACAATCTCAAGTTCGATATTCATCTTGAGAATAGGGATTTGTCTAAAGTAATTAACTAACAATTGTAACTCAAATAAAGTTACAATCCACATTATTTATATGCTGTATTTCCATCTAAATTGACTAATAGCACACATTATATATTATAAACTAGCTGTACCCTGCACGTGTTGCTACGCTACCAACTAAACTAAAAGTTTCTCTAAATATCAAATTAAACATCTTTTGTCATGTGCAGGTTCGCCAAAATACAGTAAAAAAACAATAGGAAACGAAATTTTTCATTTCATACTTCCCTGACAACCCCCAATACTGTTCGTTCCTAATAATGTTAATATAGCTTATAGTATGAAAATAGGGAGTTTGGTTGATTTCGATTTAGTATTTCATGTATACCTCATTTATACTTCGTTATACGCCCTTTATTGCCTATAACAAAAGTTACTTTAAAAGACAAAACATACAACTTTTGTTATATGCATGTATGCCGAAAAATGAATAGATTATGAAATATCGCGATTTTATATTTCACACCTCGCTTATAACCCCCGCTCCTGATTATGCCTCGAAATTTTAAAATAGTTTATAATAAGGGAGGTGTTTATACCAAATCACATACGGAGTTTCGTTTAGTTCGGTAGACTTTATGTGCCATAAAAAATTGTTGACTCCCACTATTGTTTTTAGCGTATAACTCATTTATACTCGGCATACGACAAAAAGGTTATATAACAAAAGTTACTTTAAATAAAAAATAAACAATTTTGTTATGTGCATATTTGGCGAAAAACCAATAAGAGACCAAATATCACTATTTTAAATTTCAGACCTCTCTTATAACCCCCACCCCTGTCCGTCTCAGAGAATACTAATATAGCCAGAAACCTAACCTATTTTAGTGAGGTAATATAACATTGCCAAGTTTCTCATAAAAAATTCCGATCCAGCCCATTCAGCCATATACGAATTCTATAAATGGCACATAAACACACAAACATTCATTTTAAGCACAGATTTCCCTTGAGGGAAATCATCTATTGACGGTCGTCGTACTCATGACGCGAGAGTTTTGAAAAATTTCCTCAAATGATCCCATCGATCCTACCCAAGGAGAAGATGACGAACCATGAGGTCCGTTCAAAATTATATATATATAATCTATATATAAATATATATATTAAAAAAAAATAAATAATATATATATAATTTGCTATTGATATATATATATCATATAATATATATATATATAAATATATATATATAATATATATATATATTTGTCTGGTTAACGTCTCTAGCGGTCGCAATTTTTGTTTGATCGTTACAAACTTACCATATTTAAGCGTTTATTTTACGTAAACAAATGAGATGATACAAGTTCGTTTATTCGGCAGGAAATCGGACCAGGTGGGAGGGGGGGTTTAGAGGGGGGGGATTTTTGAAAATTCAAAATATCTCCGTTATTATGCGTCACGGTATTGAAAAATTGTTATGAGAATCAATCTATATTTGTAAATTAAACTTTTACTATAAAAAAATATTCGTTCTATAACATTTTATTCATTATCTTGAATATTAACCGAGATATTTTGCATTTGTATTGTGTGCGTGGTCTAAAATGGAACCCCGCCATGTTCCGGACGTCTCTGCCGAGATGCCTCTGGTGGCCGTTTCCAGAACTATTTCGTTCTCGTCCCTTCGTGAATAGGTTTAGAGAGATCCCTTCCAACTACAGGCTGATATTAGGCGGATTTCCTTCTATTGTAAAACTTCACGTGGGAAATCTGCTTAGTTTACGCAGCCCCTGCGTGACGGACTTTTTATATATAAGCTATAAATAGATTAATAATATACTTAAGTATTATATTAAGGTTATAAATAAATAGAATTATAATGCTTATTATTTATTAAGCTTAAATTGCAAATAAATTGAATAATAATGTTAATTATACATTATACTAAGATTATAAATAAATAGAATTATAGTTCTCATTATTAATTATGCTGTATATATTATACGGAGATGATAAATAAATTGAATTATAATGCTTATAATATATTATACAAAATTTCCAAATAAATAGAATTATAGTGCTATGTATATATTATGCGGATATTATAAATAAGTTGAATTATAATGCTCATGTAATTTTATAATAAATTTACAAATAAATAGATTTAATAGTACTCATTATTATAATAATAATGATATGTATATATCATACTATGATTATAAATGAATATAATTAAAGTCCACTCTATTTATTATTCTGAACTTCTAAATAAATAGAATTGTAATACACATTATTAAATAATGGTTAACTTCAAAATAAATAGACTAATAATGATATGTATATATTATACTAAGATTATAAATAAATAGAATTAAAATAATGCTGAGCATAAATTATAAAAAAAGATATTTCCTAGTTATGTTATTTTCATTTTAAAATGAAAATTATGTAGTCTATGTAGTGGATGGAAGTACAGGTTGGCTAAGTAGAAGTGCATCCAATGTAAGTTGATATGTAAAAAAAAGTAATTATGCTGAAAGATACTACAGAAGGGAAAAAAAGGAAAATTATAAGCATAAAGAAAGCATTAAGTAAGGGGTAGGCTATATTGTTGTTTACGTTTATGAAGAGAGCAGGTTTAATTTCACCCTAAATTGGAGGGGGGTCTGGTGCGGGGGGGTACCTGTGGGAATTAAGGAACGAGACAAGGGAGGTAAAAAGCCTTGGGGGGGGGGGGGGGGATTTAATAATAAAAAGCCACGGCAAAGGGGGGTAGTCTTATTGCGTCATAAAACCCGGGGGCGTGACGTCATAATTACCTCGGTCTGGCTAATGGGCCTTGCATCTCTATGCCGGCCAGCGAGGTAGGAAGGTAGCCATGTGATACTGCCGCTGGAATAACCTAGCCCCAGCAGCGCCTGCCTTTTATTGCCTCGTGGCCAACGAGCCGGAAACCTCTCCGAGGAAAATCCACATATGGCGGCAAATTCTTTTTTGGCGGGAAAATCAACTGTAGAATTTGTATTCCCGGAAAATATTTCAATAGTTGTTGCAAACTAAGTTGACTTCAGATTACAGCCAATACATATAAACATTGTTTGAGCCATAAGGTCAGTGCAATACTAATGTCTTCATAGACCCATTTATTTTGCGTTTCCAGTGTTCACCATTTTTTCCCAAAAGGTTATTACTATACAAAGTTAGAAAAAAAGTTTGTTAATTACATTTTTTTATACATTTACTACTATTTAGCTAATTAAAATTTTGTTTCTACATAGCCATCACTTTAAAAACATAATCGTTATAAGATTTTATAATATTGTTGCGAAAACTAATAACACAGAGTTAATCACGTATTTAAGAAGTACGATGGAGATAAAAGGAACCGATCAATGGAAAGACCAAGACCGCCAAAGAATGTTCTCGGCGGGACCCGTCTGGGATCTAGGCTGGTCTGGGTACTAGCCTTTGATCTCGTCGCCCGCCCATAAAAGCGGTCCAGCTCGCTCGACACTTAGTTTGTTCTGGTATAGTGAATACCAGTGCGTTTAGTGCAGCTTTTAGTTTCGGTACAGTGTTGTACGTCAAGTGAAGTGCCGTGTTTATGTGAAGACCAGTGCAGTGCCTTGTTCTTTGTGAATTTCAGTGTTTGGCGATCTTCAGTGCTTCCCGTAATCGTGAGTTATTGCTCTGTACAAAT
Source organism: Riptortus pedestris (assembly GCA_019009955.1). NCBI lineage: Eukaryota > Metazoa > Arthropoda > Insecta > Hemiptera > Alydidae > Riptortus > Riptortus pedestris. Next base: position 252,109,955 of record CM032228.1, read on the forward strand.
AAGAAGTGAAGCCATCAGTGCATACAGTGAGTAGTAGTTAAGAATAATTTACCAAATGTGAAGTGCGTTGTTAAATAAATTTTGCTGTGATAAAAAATCTAAAGCTTGAGTGTTTAATTTTTCAATCCAAAAGAACTCTAATAATCAAGGTTTATTATTTTTGCAATAAACGTAGCAATATATTATATAATAATAATATATTCATCTTATCTTATATATAAAAATGAATGTTTGTGTGTATGTCCTTTATAGAATCGCAAACGGCTGAACCGAATTTTATGAAACTTGGTATGTATATTACTACTAAAACATGTTAGATTTCTGGCTGTATTAATATTCTCTAAAACGAACATGAGTGGGGGTTATAAGAGAGGCCTGAAATTGAAAACAGCGATTTTTTCGTATCTTATTGATTTTTCGGCAAAAATGCAATTAACAAAAGTTGTTTATTTTGTTATTTAGAGTAACTTTTGTAATATACTATTTTGTCGTATACCGAAGTATAAACCATAACATTAAACACCTCCCTGATTATAAGTTATATTATAATTTTCGAGGTACGAACCGAGTGGGGTTGTAAGGTGAGGTCTGAAATTAAAAAACGTCCGTCACGCAGGGGCTGCGTAAACTAAGCAGATTTCCCACGTGAAGTTTTACAATAGAGAAATCTGCCTAATAACAACTGTAGTAGTAAAAAACCTCTAAACCTAAAAAACATTATTTAGGGCGTAATAACCCAGTAGTTTCTAGCCCAAAAAACAGCTAACCTAACCTCTAAAACCTATTCACGAGGGACGATAGTTATGGAAACGGCCGCCAGAGCTCTCGTCGGAAACTCCGAACATAGCCTATGGTGACCAGAATACAAATGCAAATATCTCGGTTAATATTCAAGAAACAAAATAAATGTATAGAACAATATTTATAGCAAATTTAATTTGCAATAAGATTGGTTCTTTACAATTTTTCGGTCCGACGTATAGAAACGGAGATATTTCGAATTTTCGAAAATCCTCCCCTCTAAACCCCCCCCCTCCCGCTGGTCCGATTTCAGCCGTTAACGAACTTGATCTTTCTTTTTACATAAAACGCTTAAATATGAAGTTTGGTAAGGATCAAACAAAAATTGCGACCGCTAGAGCGGTAACAGACAAATATATCTATATATATATCTATATACAGTTTTGAACGGACCTCATTTTCGTCATCTACTAGGTAGGATCGATGGACATTTGAAGAAAAATGTCACAAATTCCGTCATGGGTACAACCTCAATAGCTGTTTTCCCTTAAGGGAAATCTGCTAATAGCGATATTTCGTTTCCTATTCATTTTTCAGCAAACGGTCATATAAAAAAAGTCCGTCACGCCGACGCTGAGTAAACTAAGCAGATTTCCCACGTTAAAGTTTTACAATAGAGAAACTTTCACGAGAGCCGAGCAGCCAAGGAAACGGCCAAACTAGCTTTTGGCGGGAAAGTCACTCTCGTCCTGTAGCCACCCAGATTTAGCAAAACTGCAAATATCTCCGTTAATATTCAAGATAGAGAATAAATGTATATAACAATATTTATAGTAAATTTAATTTGCAATAAGATTGGTTCTATACAATATTTCGATCCGACATATAGTAACAGAGATATTTCGAAGTTTTGAAATTCCCCATCAAAACCCCCCCTCCCGCTTGCCCGATTTCAGCCAATAACGAACTTGATCTTTCATAACAAGATTAAATACCGAGTTTGGTGACGATTAAACAAACATTGCGACCTCTAGAGCGGTAACAGACAAATTATCTATCTATCTATATATATAAATATATATATATATATATATATAGATATATATATATATATATATATATATATGTATATATATATATATATATATATATAAACGGACCTCATTTTCGTCATCTTCTAGGTAGGCTCGATGGACATTTGCGGAACTTTTTGGAACATCGCGTAATGAGTACGACCTCAATAGCTGATTTCCCTTAAGGGGAATACGCTAAAAGTTATATAAATAACAATAGTTAAAGTTTTGTTATTTAAAGTAACTTTTGTTATATGCCCTTTTGCCGTATAACGAAGTATAAATGATGAATACACGAAAAACTATTGAAAGGGTCAACAATGTTATAGGTCTAAATCCTATGCATTGAGACGGGGAAATGTAAAAATACATGTACAAAGACAAGCCCAAAAAAAAATACCATCATCATTCAGCCACAAAAGATTTCCCGAAGCCGGGTACCTTAACTAGTCCTTTATAAATATAATTGGCTAACAAGATGTTAGCATGTCGTTATTAATCAAACCAATTGAGCGAGGCAATTATAGTGAAATAGCCTACTTCTATATGAACCATAAATATTTAGGCCTTATCTGCAACCAGCAATTATAGTGAACAAACCTACTTCTATTTGAACCATAAATATTTAGGGCCTATCTGCAACCAGCAATTATAGTGAACTAACCTACTTCTATTTGAACCATAAATATTTAGGCCTATCTGCAACCAGCAATTATACTGAACTAACCTACTTCTATTTGAACCATAAATATTTAGGCCTATCTGCAACCAGCAATTATAGTGAAATAACCTACTTCTATATGAACCATAAATATTTAGGCCTATCTGCAACCAGCAATTCCACTCTTTTAGCAGATTAAGTGAAATCAGCTATTGAGGTTGAACTCATGACGCCAAATTTTTAGAAAGATTTAAAAATTTTTATAAGTCGGATCGAAAAAATTGAATAAAACCAATCTTACTGTAAATTTAATTACCTACAACTATTATTATATACATATTTTCTCTATGTTGAACATTAACCGAGATATTTGGATCCTTTATTTTTCATCCCCTCCTTCAGTACAACCCCCTTCCATGTCATCGTAGGTTCAGAATAAGCCAACATATAACGAAACGTGTTATTTTAAGTCGAAATAACCAAGATATTGGTGTTCGCAAATCTTTTCTGGATTGTGAATACGTTTCTGACGACCACCACCTCCCCCCCCTTTGTCTTTTCTACTTCGTTTTACATAAAAAGTCCCGGGCTGCGTTTAACTTAGCAGATTTCCCGCTTGTAACATTATTTGCAATTTATCTCAAAACGTAAACAAGGTTCAATGAGAACAATATTTGGTATTTAGGTTTAAAAATAATCTGCTACCATATTATAACAGCTTGTTTTTACTATGACATGAGTAGGAATGGTGAGGTTTACTGAAGGAACGAAAAACTGAAAAATGCGCCATATCTTCTGTTAATAAATCAAGAGATAATGAAAAAAGCAAAGTCCTTCACGCAGGGCTGCGTAAACTAAGCAATTTCCCACGCGAAGCAAAGTCGTCACGCAGGGGCTGCGTAAACTAAGAGATTTCCCAACGCGAAGCTTTACAATAGAGAAAATCCGCTAAATAACAGCTGTAGTGGGAAGGGATCATCTAAACCTATTCACGGAGGGACGAATAGCTTTCTGGAAAAAGGCCACCAGAGCATCTCGGCGGAGAGTCCGGAACATGGCGGGGTTCCGTCGACCACACACACAATACAAATGGAAAATATCTCGGTTAATATTCAAGATACAGAATAAGATGTATAAAACAATATGCTGATTATCCAATTATCAAAACATATTAAGATGGTTCTCAATTGCTGATTTCTTCTTGAGGGAAATCTGGTAAAAATCAATATTAGTTAAATTCTGGAATGCAGGGTAGATAATAATTAAAGTATTCTGTTACAGTTTCACCCAGATAATTCAGAATCTTTCTGAACATCTGTTTTCGTAATGATATTTTCTTAATGAACCCGGAAATACATTTGTTCGTCCCGGTTAATTACAATTTATTCCAAATGATAAGATATTCCATCATTCTTAAATATAATGAGGGGTAGATTTCCCTTAAACGAAATCACCTATTGAGGTTGTACTCATCTCGCGATTTTCAAAAAAATTCTTCAAATGTCCTTCGATCCTACCTAGTAGATGACGAAAATGACAAGTCCCGTTCCCCCACAAACTGTAGAGATATATACTCGTAAACATGTATGTTCATAAATACCATAGTGTTTTGTGTGCAAGGAAATGATATTCATAACATTAAAAAAAAAAATAAAAGAAAATTCAAAGAAAACAAAAAAAAAAAAATATGAAAAAAAACGAAAAATAATGATAAATAATATAACATAATAAAAGAAAACAAAACAATCAAAGTGATGAAAAATTAGTACGCATAATACAGAAAATCGAAAACAATCCAATAAGAAGTTAATTTTAAACTTTATTCAGGAAAGTTATTGCCACTCATTTTAATACATTATTCTTGATGTAGGCGTTATTAAAAAGAAAAAAGAATGGAAGGAAGAATTAATATATTATTTTTTAAGTATGGAACGTTATAAAAACGTCCGCTGTTTCTATTAAGGTTTTAGAAAAATGCCTAAATACAATGGTATTTGTAACAAAACTCTTTATTCCATTAGGCCCCTGGTCAATGTTTTGAGATAAGTGTTTGTTGGAGTGTGTTTCGTAACTGTGTAGTAAGTGTACAAGTGTAGATAAGGTGTTTCTATAGTCTGTTCACTCGTTCTATCACAGGGGCAGTTTTTGTCATTTAGTATTTTGAACCTATGTAAATAAGATTTAGTAATTCCGTGTCCAGTGAGTACTTGTGTCGAGTAATAGTTAGTAGCAGTGCAGATGTTGAGGTATCCCTCAAGATTTGGGATGAATGTTTTTAAATTCTGGCCTTTCTCTGTTTTGTACCCATTGCTCCTGCCACTCTTTTATTGTGTCCTTGCGTAACGTGTATTGTAGACTTTGTTTGGTTATGTTGGAGTGAGTTATGGGTATGTTTGGGTCCTTGGATATATCTATATATATATATCTTTATATATATATATATATATATATATATATATTTGATGACGAAAATGAGGTGAAATTATATGTATGTCTGTTACCGCAGTTATTGTCTTATTGTTACAAAACTCAAGATATATGTGTTTTATCTATATATATATATATATATATATCTATCTATATATATATATACTTGCCTGAAACTACAGGTCTAATTAATTGTTGAAATTGGACTGGTGGGAAAGTGAGGGGGGGGGGGTTATAGCAGCAAAATTTCGAAAATTCAAAATATCTCTATTGTTATAATTCGGAGCAAAAAGTTGTGTATAACCGATCTTTTCAAAAGTAAAATGTCTATAAATGCGATTATTTAACAATGTTTCAAAATATTTTCAGGAAGATTCCCATCGATACTTCGCAGGAAATGACGAAAATGAGGTCTGTTCAAAACTGTGTGTGTGTGTATATATATATATATATATATATATATATATATATGTGTGTATGTATGTCTGTTACCGCTCTAGCGGTCGCAATTTTTGTTTGATCGTTACCAAACTGGATATTTAGTCGTTTTATTGTACAAAGAATGATCAAGTACGTTAATGACTGAAATCGGAACAGGGGGATGGAGAGAATTTTGAAAATTCGAAGTATCTCCGTTACTGTAAGTCGGATCGAAAACATGTATCATATTGCAAATTAAATGTACTATAAATATTGTTATATGCATTTATCCTCTTTCTTAAATATTAACCGAGGTATTTGCATTTCTCAGTTTCCAGCCTCCAATAAACTCCCATTTCTACTAACGTTACATAGACAATACTCTGTTATATAATATACCACATTATTAGAAGTCTAAATGCCAAATATTGTTTTCATTGAACTTTTACTTTGTGAGATATATGCTAATATGTTCTTTGGACCCCCCCCCACTTCTTTTGTTGTTGGAATACTAAAATTTGAGTGATTGAGATAAAACTGATTCTGATTCATTACAAATTACAGCACTAGCTTTAATAAATTGTTTTCAATAAAATTAACATGTTATATTCAGATATATTTCACTGTTTGTTTTTCCGGTCTATCTATTCAGCGCTACGAGGCTGGCTGGCCTGTTTGTTTAAAATTCAGCCGCTTTCCGTTGTAGAGATTATTAACTTGTATTCTAAATTTACTGAGCATTCACGGTAGTGTTACCTGTAAGAAGATTTCTCTATTGTAAACCTTCGCGTGGGAAATCTGCTTAGTTTACGCAGCCCCTGCGTGACGGACTTCTAGTTTTTCTGAGTATTTGCTGCAGTGTTGTCCAAATAAATGATCACCTCACATTGTTAATTGGAAGAGCTTTGATCCGAGGTGGTTTGACACAGGTGATTGAGTTAGTTGGTGTGTTTGTGGTGGAGGGGGGTTGAGGGAGTAATTTCCCAATTACCCATCCCTTCTGTGCCACCCGACACTCCACACCAGCCTACAGATATCGGGTAACGGCGGTTTGAACTGTGCTGTGTACAGTGACGTCATTAGAAGCATATTTTGCAAGGTTTATCACAAGAGAAATCAGCTATCGAGGTTGTTCTCATTTTCGCATATGTACATCGATCCTACTTAGGAGATCCGCGGTACCTGGCGGTCGCAATTATTATTTAATCGTTACCAAACTGGACATTTAGTCATTTTATGTAAAAAGAAAGATCAAGTTCGTTAACAGCTGAAGTCGGGTAAGGAGGAGGGGGGGGGGGTTAAGAGGGGAGGATTTTCGAAAATTCGAAATATCTCCGTTACCATATGTCGGATCGAGAAATTGTATAGAACCAATCTTATTGCAAATTACATTTACTATAATTATTGTTATATTCATTTATTCACTATCTTGAATATTAACCGAGATAATTGGATTTTTCAGTTTTCAGCCATCAGCAAACCCCCACTTCTACTCATGTTACATAAACAGTACCCTGTTATATAATAAAACACATTATTGGAAGCATAAATACCAAATATTGTTTTCAAGTGATCTTTATTATACGAGATACATGCAGATATGTTCTAGTAACCCCCTCCCCCGTCTTAAGTTCTTGTACTACTAAAATTTGATTTATTGAGATTAAACTTTTTTGTTTCATTATCAATTACAGCACTAGATATAGTAAATGGTTTTCGATAAAATTTATATGTTACACTCTGATTTCAGTAATTGTTTTTCTTTCCATTGTGAGGTAGGCAGACATGTTTGTTTACATTTCAGACGCTTAACTACGAACTTGATCTTTCTTTTTACATAAAACTACTAAATATCGAGTTTGGTAACGATCAAACAAAAATTGCGACCGCTAGAGCGGTAACAGACACACACACACACACACACACACACACACACACACACACATATATATATATATATATATATATATATATATATATATATATATATATACAGTTTTAACGGACCTCATTTTCGTCATCTACTAGGTAGGATCGATGGACATTTGAAGAAAAATTTCGAAAATTCCATCATGAGTACAACCTCAATAGCTTTTTTCCCTCAAGGGAAATCTGCTAAAACATCTTCTATAAATTGGCTACTGTCGGCCAGTAGTTCACATAATTTTGTGGGCCATGGGCACGTTTTCACTTGTGAGCAGTCAGTTAGTATGTGTTTTACAGTCAGCGTTCTATTGCAGTAGCAGCATTTAGGTTCATCTTGTCTGTGTGTCAGTAGATAAAGAGTCAGAAATCTGTTTCGATTGAGGCAGATGGCTATAACCTGTAGAAGGGTACCTATAGATTCCCGGCAGTACCTAGGCTGCAGCTTGCCAGGTGTTGTACCTACACCTGCTCATCTAGCCTCGCACCTGGAGTTGGGGTCAGTCAACTACTACCTTCCAGTAGTCTCTAAGCATTAATATTTTAGCAGATTTCCGTCAAGGGTAAGCTGCTATAGAGGTAGTACCACGACGCGATTTTCAAAACATTTCCTCAAATGACCACCGATCCTACCAAGAAGATGACGAAAATGAGGTCCGTTCAAAATTATATATATACTAGACAACCCGACAGATGTTGAGCTGCTTGATATTTCAAGAAATTAGGATATTAAATTTAATAATATTATGTTTAAAACAAATGCTACTTTTAATAACAAAAAGTCCGTCACGCAGGGGGCTGGCTTTCCCACGTGAAGTTTTACAATAGGGAAATCTGCCTAATAACAACGGTAGTAGTAAGAAACCTCTAAACCTAAAACATTATTTAGGGCGTAATAACCCAGTAGTTTTTAGCCCCAAAAAACAGTTAACCTAACCTCTAAACCTATTCACGAGGGACGAATAGTTGTGGAAACGGCCGCCAGAGCTCTCGGCGGAAAGTCCAACCATAGCCTACTCGCGACCACACGCAGAATACAAATGCAAATATATCGGTTAATATTCAAGATACAGAATAGACGTATAGAACAATATTTATAGTAAATTTAATTTGCAATAAGATTTATTCTATACAATTGTTTGATCCGATAATAACGGAGATATTTTGAATTTTCAAAAGTCCCCCCTTTAAGCCACCCCTCCCACTGGTCCGATTTCAGCCATTAACGAACTTGATCTTCCTTTTTACATAAAACGATTAAATTCCGAGTTTGGTAAAGATCAAACAAAAATTGCGACCGCTAGAGCGTTAACAGACACACACACACACACACATATATATATATATATATATATATATATATATATATATATATATATATATATAATTTTGAACGGACCTCATTTTCGTCATCTCCTGGGTAGGATCGATGGACATTTGAAGAAATTTTTCGAAACTCGCATCATGAGTACGTAAATAGCTGATTTCCTTAAGGGAAATCTGCTAAAAACAACTTTTGTTAAGTGCACGTTGGTCTAAAAATAAATAGAAAATGAAATATCGCAAATTTTTATTTCAGGCCTCCCTCATCACCCCCCCCACTCCCGTTCGAACCTAAAAAATTTAATATAGCTTATAACCATGGAAGAATTAATGCTAACTTACATATAGAGCATTGTTATGTTCAATTCAATCGTTAGTGCCCAATAAAATTGTTGGCTCCTACTTTAAATTCTTGGTGTATATCCCGTTTATACTTTGTTACACGTCATAAGTAAATCTAACAATAGTTACTCCAAATAACAAAATAAACAACTTTTATTCGGTGCATATTTGCCGAAAAAGCAATAGGATAGGATCGATAGGAAACGAAATTTTACGTTTTATTACAAAACCAGTAATAAACGTTGTTAATAAGAGTTCTTTTGGATTGCAAAATTAAATACTCACAAGTTTCACAGTTTATCACTGCACAATTTATTTAACAATGCACAATACTCTTGGTTAATTATTACTACTCACAGTATTACACTGATAGTGTCACTGTTCTGCAGATTACACAGTACAACAATTCGCTCACGGTCACTGAAATTCACATAAAACGACGGCACTGCACTCTCTTAAACTCGGCACTAAACTGTTACTTACAGTTACGGCACAACACTGTTCTTCTTATAAAAAAAAACACTTTACCGCACTGCACTAAGTCGCACTGGAGCACTGATGTGACCATCAAGACATCTGGCCAGAAACTGAGACTGAGGTACTGGCAGGGTCTCTTATAAATGCCTGTAGAAGGGACTAGCCAAGGAAAGGTCCAGAAGTTCCAGGAAGATAGGCACGGCGGACCCTAATTAGATTCTGCCGGCTCCACTAGGTCGAGCTGTACAGGCTTAAATAGAGAAGCAGGATGAGACCGAGGCTTTTCCAAGTAGGTCTGGAAGGGACTAGTGCCTTCCACCAATTTGCGACCAATTAGCGGCACTTCTATGAAACCCCTCCAATCACGCCTTGAATAGTAGAGCCATTTAATTTTCTCAACAATATTTTTAATTGTAGGCCACCCTTACGGCACCCACTCCTGCACCATCTGCCGGGCTGATTTGTGAATCTAAAACATCCAGGGCGTTACCCAAACGCATACAAAAAATAATAAAGTCCGTCACGCAGGGGCAGCGTAAACTAAGCAGATTTCCCACGTGACGTTTTACAATAGAGAAATTTCACGAGAGGCCGTGCCAGACAAGGAAAACGGCCGAACTAGCTTTTGGCGGGAAAGTAACTATCGTCCGTTGGGCGCCCATGATTTAATAAAATTGTAAATATCTTGGTTAATATTCAAGATAGAGAATAAATGTATATAACAATAATTATAGTAATTCTAATTTGCAATAAGATTGATTCTGTACAATTTTTCGATCCGACGTATAGTAACGGAGATATTTCGAATTTTCGATATTCATCCCCTCTAAACCCCCCCCCTCCCACTGGTCCGATTCCAGCCATTAACGAACTTGATCTTTCTTTTTACATAAAACGACTAAATATCGAGTTTGGTAACGATCAAACAAAAATTGCGACCGCTAGAGCAGTAACAGACAAATATATAGATAGATAGATAGATCTATATATATATATATATATATATATATATATATATATATGTATATATATATATATATATATATATATATATACAGTTTTGAACGGACCTTATTTTCGTCATCTACTAGGTATGATCGATGGAAATTTGAAGAAAAATTTCGATAATTCCGTCATTAGTACAACTCCATTGCAGATTTCCCTTAAGGGAAATCTGCTAAAATCATTCAAATCGGTCCAGCCGTTTAGGAGTTCAGTGACATACACACGTACAGTAGAATTGTATATATGAAGATATATATCTGTTACCGCTCTAGTGGTCGTAATTTTTGTTTGAACGTTACCAAACTCGATATATAAGCGTTTTATGTAAAAAGAAAAATCAAGTTCGTTTACTGCTGAAATCGGATTCAGTGGGAGGGGGGGGGAGAGAAGAGGAATTTAGGAAATTTAAAATATCTCCATTATGAGTCGGGTCGAAAAGTGATACAGAACCAATCTTATTACAAATGTAATGTTCTATAAATGATGTTATGTATTAGAAGATTTCCCTTCAGAGAAATCAGCTATTGAGGCCGTACTCATGACGCAAGTTTCATCATTTTTCTTCAAATGTCCATGGATCCTACCTAGTAGATGACGAAAATGAGGTCCGTTCAAAACTGTAGACATATTTATATCTCTCTATCTATCTATCTTATATATATATATATATATATATATATATATATATATATATATATAGAGATATATATATATATTTGTCTGTTACCGCTCTAGCGGTCGCAATTTTTGTTTTATCGCTATCAAACTTCATATTTAAGCGTTTTATGTACAAAGAAAGATCAAGTTCGTTAACGGCTGAAATCTGACCAGTGGGAGGGGGGGTTTTAGAGGAGAGGATTTTCGAAAAAATCGAAATATCTCCGTTACTATACGTCGGATCGAAAAATTATACAGAATCAATCTTATTACAAATTAAATTTACTATAAATATTGTTATATATATTTATTCTCTATCTTGAATATTAACCGAGATATTTGCATTTTTCAGTTTTCACCAATCCGCCGCTTCTCATGTTACGTAAACAATACTCTGATACATAATAAATCACATTATTGGAAGTTTAAATACCAAAAATTGTATTCAAGAGACCTTTATTATACGAGATACATGCAAATATGCACTGGTGACTCCCTCCCCATCTTAAAGTTTTGGACTACTAAAATTTTATTGATTGAGATAACAATTATTCTGGACTCATTATTAATTACAGTACTAGATATAGTAAATAGTTCTCAATAAAATTAATGTGTTATATTCTGATATATTTCAGTAATTGTTTTTTCTTTCCGGTGTGAGCCGGGACCCGTTTGTTTACATTTCTAACCTAACGCTTCCTGTCGGCAGGCTATTGAAATTGGATGAAACATTTCTTTTATCCGTTTGTATTTATTCACGGTGTTGTGTTAGCAGTATGTATATTTAACTATTACTAAACTTCCCGAGGGAAATCTGCTTAGTTTACGCAGCCCCTGAGTGACGGACTTTTTTTTTCACTATCTTGATTATTAACCGAGATATGTACTTGCATGTTTTAGTTTTTGGCGTTCAGTAAACCCCCCTCTCCTACTTATGTGATATTAACAATAAGCTCTTATAATAAGAAGCAAATTATTTGAAGCATAAATACCAAATATTGTTCTCATTGAACTTTTGCTTTTTGAGATAAATGGAAATGACACAAGTAGAAAATCTGCTTAGTTTACGCAGCCCCTGCACGATCATCACCAAACGTTTTTAACGTTTTATGTTAAAATGGAGATCACGTTCGTTAATGGCTGAAATCGGACAAGTGAAGGGGGGGGGGTAAGAAGGTGGTTATTTTGTAAAATTGAAATATCTCCGTTATTATACGTCAGATCGAAAAAGTGTATAGGAACAATCTTATTGGAAATTTAATATTCTATAAAACTTGTTATATACATATTTTCTCTATGATGGATATTAACCGAGATATTTGGGTTTCTTTCTTTTCATCCTTTAGTAAACCCCACTCCTACTCATTTCATATTAACGATAAGCTATTATATAGTGTAGCAAAAAAGTCCGTCACGCAGGGGCTGCGTAAACCAAGCAAATTTCCCACGTGAAGTTTTACAATAGAGAAATCTGCCTAATAACAACTGTAGTAGTAAGAAACCTCTAAACCTAAAAAACATTATTTAGGGCGTAATAACCCAGTAGTTTCTAACAGTTAACCTAACCTCTAAACCTATTCACGAGGGACGATAGTTATGGAAACGGCCGCCAGAGCTCTCGTCGGAAACTCCGAACATAGCCTATTGGTGACACGCAGAATACAAATGCTAATATCTCGGTTAACGTTCAAGATAGTGAATAAATGTATATAATAATATTTATAGTACATTGAATTTGAATAAGATTGGATCTATACAATGTTTCGATCCGACATATAGTAACGGAGATATTTCGAATTTTCGAAAATCGTCCACTCTAAACCCCCCTCCCCCTTGCCCGATTTCAGCTGTTAACGAACTTAGTCTTTTTGCATAAAACGACTAAATATCGAGTTTGGTAACGATTAAACAATAATTGCGACCGCTAGAGCGGTAACAGACAAAATAAATATATATATATATATATATATATATATATATATATATATATATATATATATATATATACAGTTTTGAACGGACCTCATTTTCGTCATCTCCTGGGTAGGATCGATGGACATTTGAAGAAAAATTTCTAAAATCTCGTCATGAGTACAACCTCAATAGCTGATTTCCCTGAAGGGAAATCTGCTAAAAGTGTATAAGAACAATCTCATTGGAAATTTAATATTCTATAAAACTTGTTATATACATATTTTCTCTATGATGGATATTAACCGAGATATTTGGGTTCCTTTATTTTCATCCTTGGGCAAACCCCACTCCTACTCACTTCATATTAACGATAAGCTATTATATCGCTTAAAAAAATCTAATCATAAACACTAAATATTGTTTTCAAGAGGCCTTTTTTATGGGTGACGCATGGAAATTGGTTGCGTTTATTTGATCTGTTCCATACTCGATATTTCACTATTTTTGTAAACACTAAAAATCATACTATTGTCATACCTCTCGGTGGAGACCGTCGTCACTGGCTGATGGTTGAGTACCGCTGGCATTGTGCTATAGATGCGATGGCATCATCTTCAAGCCTGTTGATATTTATGATTGTCTAAATTGAACATGGAATAAGGAGGATTAGGGGGGAGGGAATTCGAAAATTCAAAATATATCTGTAATTATGAGTGAGATCATAAAAAGTCTGTCACGCAGGGGCTGCGTAAACTAAGCAGATTTCCCACGTTTAATAACAGATAAATCTACATACTGGTAACGCAACACCGTGAATATTTGGGTGAATAAATACAAACGTTAATAAGGAACCGACCGACGGGAAGCATCTGAAACATACACAAACATGTCTGCCTACCTCACACTGGAAAGAAAAACAATTACATACTGAAATATATCAAAATATAAGGTATTAATTTTAATGAAAACTATGTACTATATCTAGTACTGTAATTTATCATGAAACAGAATAATTTTTATCTCAATCAATCAAATTTTAGTAGTCTAAGACCGGGGAAGGGGGTTAACCAGAACATATTTGCATCTATCTCGTATAATATTTTATTTTATTTATTTATAGAGGAGCAGCCGCATCTTGGCGATTTGGCTCAAAGTTTCACAATGTAAAATGAAAACAAAATTATAGAAATATAACAAAAACTGAAAAGAACAAATAATCATTAAATACTAGTAATAAAGACAATTAATAAACATTAGACTAGTAATAAAGACAACATTTTAAAATTGTTTTAATAAAAAAATTATGTTATTCCTATATACTAGTACATTTATATTATTATATTTATTTAGTTTTGTGGCCCACAGCGAAGGTGGTTGGCATTATTAGGATGATATATTTACTCCTTCATGTGCTTACCTTTTTTGTACTTTTATATTATGGAAAATATTTCTTTAATATCTGATTCTTTCTGATATCCATGCTTTGTCTAAAGAACATAATAAAAGTTAACCCTTTTAAATCTTTTTAGACCTATTTTATTTTGTATTACATGTTTTTGTAAATGTTGATATGTTTTAGATATGTTAGTATTTGTGGAATATATTGGCTGCTGTCAGTTAATAGTTGTGTCATATCGTGGGGTATGCAGTCTGTCAGTATGTGTTTTATCGTTAGGTGTTTGTTGCAGTATTTGCATATAGGGTTATCAGTCCTTGTCATTAAGTGTCTATGTGTGGCCGATCCTGAGTCTGGCAAGAACTACTTCCTCCCGTCTAGTACTCCTATGGCTCGATGGCCACTCCTTAATAGTACTTTTGAATCTCCGGAGGTGGTTCTTTACTTCCATCCATTCCGATTGCCATTTGTTTAGGATTTGGCGGAGTATATGTCTCACTCTGTCTTCGTATAATAAGTTTTTTTGTGTGTATTGAGTTTGTTGAGTAATTAGTTTAGCCTGGTAGTCTGCTGTCCTACTAAGTTCAAGGGCCACGTGTCCTGCCAGCCAATATATGGGTAATCGTATTTTGGTATGTTTGTTGTTTATGAATTTCTTCTGTTATGTTCAGTGCTATTGGGTGAGTGATGTAAATGTTTCGGAGGTTTAATAATGAGCTTAGTGAGTCTGAACAAATTAGTATGTGTTTGGGCTGTGATGATGTTGGTGTCATGTTTTTAAGTGCCAACCAAAGTGCGTGGAGTTCAGCTCCAAGTATGCTATAGGGCCATGGCAACTTTTCTGAAAAAAACTTCTCTTTCTGAATAAAGGTCTCTTGAATACAATATTTGGTATTTATTCTTCGAATGATGTGTTTTTTTTATTTATTTATAAAAAATAACAGTTATTTTAAATAACAGAGTTTTGTTTATGTAACATAATTAATTGATAAATATTGAAATGTCCAAAATGGATTTATTTATTATAAAACAATATTTATTTATATAGCTATTTATTTACTTCTCTTGTTGCAGGTTACCAACCCCCTACCAGAGCTCCATGGGACCTGGTATCCACTCCAGCATACCCACACCTATGTCTTTCAGGCACAACCAAACAGGTATATATCTTATTATCTATCTATCTATCTATCTATCTATCTATCTATCTATCTCTCTATCTCTCTATATATATATATATATATATATATATATATATATATATATATATATAGATACATATATAAGTAGCTAAAGTACCCGGCGATGCCCAGAAAATCATTGTTGACTTAATGATGATGGTATTAGCAGATTTCCCTTAAGGGAAATCAGCTATTGAGGTTGTACTCATGACGCGATTTTCGAAATATTTCTTCAAATGTCCATCGATCCAACCCAGGAAATGACGAAAATGAGGTCCGTTCAAAATTATATAAATGTGTGTGTGTATATATATATTTAAATATATATATATATATATATACATATATATTTGTGTGTTAACGCTCTAGCGGTCGCAATGTTTGTTTGATCTTTACCAAACTCGGAATTTAATCGTTTTATGTAAAAAGGAAGATCAAGTTCGTTAATGGCTGAAATCGGACCAGTGGGAGGGGGGGGGTTTAGAGGGGGATTTTTGAAAATTCAAAATATCTCCGTTATTATGCGTCGGATCGAAAAATTGTATAGAATAAATCTTATTGCAAATTAAATTTACTATAAATATTGTACTATACATTTATTCTGTATCTTGAATATTAACCGAGATATTTGCATTTGTATTCTGCGTGTGGTCACCAGTAGGCTATGTTCGGACTTTCCGCCGAGAGCTCTGGCGGCCGTTTCCATAACTATTCGTCCCTCGTGAATAGGTTTAGAGGTTAGGTTAACTGTTTTTTGGGGCTAAAAACTACTGGGTTATTACGTCCTAAATAATGTTTTAGGTTTAGAGGTTTCTTACTACTACAGTTGTTATTAGGGAGATTTCTTTATTGTAAAACTTCACGTGGGAAATCTGCTTAGTTTACGCAGCCCCTGCGTGACGGACTTTTGTTTATACCAAGGCTTCAATGTGTACAATTACACCTCCCGTCTGAGCGTATTGTTTTTCCGCAAGGGCCAGTAACTGTAGGGGACTTATAGAATAGAAATTTTAGTTTAAAATAATAAATGAAAATAAGTTTCTAATCAATGCCTCTCCAATTAAAGAAAACAATTCAAATTAGTACCGCAGTAAATATTTAGTTACTATAGGAAGTAAAATATGGAACTTATCGATTATTGGGAGGCTTTGCATTAAAAGACGATTGTTAAATCATATTGAAAGAAAAAAAAACAAACACTTTTTTACTTAAAATAACACTTCTAGAATTTATTTGTATAACAAAAGTCCATCAGGCAGGGGCTGCGTAAACTAAACAGATTTCCCAAGTGAAATTTTACAATAGAGAAATCTGCATACTGCTAACAAGTAACACCACCGTGAGTAAATACAAACGGTAATGATAAATCTTTCAGTTAATTTTAACAAGCTCCCAACTAAAACGGCTTCTGAATTGTAAACATATAGGTCTGCCAACCAATCAGAGCTGGAACATATAGATAGACATGTTCTTCGCCTGAAAGAAAAACAATTACTGATATACATCTGAATATAACACTTTAACTTTATTGCAAACTATTTACTATATCTAGTACTGCAATCAGAATAATTAAAGAAGAGGGGGGGTGCGGATGAACAGGGCGTATTTGCATATATCTCACAAAGTAAAAGGTTATAGGAGTCTAAACCAATTTCAAGAGAGCCGAACAGTTACGGAAACGGCCGAACTAAACCAGAATCTTACGAGACGCGACAATAGCCGATCTCATCTCGCCTGTTATCCACACACAATAAAAATACAAACATCTCGGTTAATATTCATGATAGAGAATAAATGTATATCAATATTTATAGCACATTTAAATTGCAATAAGATTGGTTCTATACGCTTTTTTGATCCGACGTATAATAAAGAAGATACGTAGAATTTTCGAAAATTCCCCTCTCAACCAATTAATTAAATAAAATTAACACCTTATTAAAATTACCTTGCCCCTCCCTGCTTAAGTAAATTCAAAACTAATTGGTACAACCTTGTCACCAATTTTACTTTAAATTCACTGAATTGGCCATTAAAGTAATGTCTTTCAGTCTCCAGTTGAAAATGGCCAGTGAGGAGGTCTTCCATTTGCTATCATTTTTAATAGCATCAATATTGTAGTGTAAA
The DNA here is from genome assembly GCA_019009955.1 of Riptortus pedestris. Taxonomy (NCBI): domain Eukaryota; kingdom Metazoa; phylum Arthropoda; class Insecta; order Hemiptera; family Alydidae; genus Riptortus; species Riptortus pedestris. The sequence goes on from CM032228.1 coordinate 252,127,622, forward strand.
TAATTTATTTATTACCTCAAATAACATACCTCGAAAAAAAATCCTCAAATGAATTACCTCGAAAAAATTTTCAGTTTTCAGATTCAAGGGAATTATCCTTTCCATTTTGGTATTTGTAGGAGTGGGGGTTTATAGTGGGGCGAAAACTTAAAAAAAAAAAATGTAAATATCACGATTAAAAATCAAGATAGTGAAAAACCTACATAATAACATTTATAGACAAGTTCACAGTAAGATTGGTTCTACAATTTATTTTTTTACCAATCTTATAGTAGCAGAGATATGTCGAATTTCCTAAATTCTCCTCTTCTAAATCCCCCTCCCACTTGTCCGATTTCAGCCATTAATGAACTCGATCTTTCTTTTTACATAAAACGATTAAATTCCGAGTTTGGAAGGACCTCATTTTCGTCATCTCCTGGGTAGGTTCGATGGGCATTTGAAGATATTAACATCGCGTCATGGCTACAACCTCAATAGCTGATTTTCCTTAAGGGGAATCTGCTAAAATTGAATATTTACTGTTAAAATGTATAAAATAGAATAAATAGTAAAAGCCCTCATTTTCATCATCTACTAGGTAAGATCAATGGAGATTTGTGAAAAATTTTCCAAAATTGCGCCATGAGGACAACCTCACTAGATATTCACCCCCTTAAGGGAAATCTGCTAAAAGATGAGGGATCCGGCGGGGTTCGGCTTGACAACCGGAGAGCGCATGCTTTGAAAATTAGGCGGGAGTTAGTGTTAGTTGATAAGAGATAAGGAGAGAGCGCAGCACCGTCCAGCACCTCGTGGGATTGTTTATTTGGGAGGGCTGACTGTTATTGTTTGACTGTCTCTCTCCTACTCTCAGTCAATTCTACCAGTGGACGCTACTCTATCTATCTACATCTCTCTGTCATGGTGAGTCGTTATCTTGCCACGGCCTTGGCTCCAGCCGGCAGCAAACAGCACACTTTACACCCCCGCCATATCATAATTAAAAAGACCAGTAACAGGTTTTTTACACCTACTACTTTTCTGTTTGGCATTTAAATCTCCCACACACACACACAACATCAAATCAAATGTTTTTAGACTCCATTCATAGTCGTTTCATCACTTCTTTCCAGACTGATTCCCTTTGCTCTTTAATCACTCTTATCAAACTCTTGCTGTTATCAGCTGAGGTATGTTTATTTTCAGGAAATTTCATGTCATCTTCTTATCTGCATTATTTACACAAGGAAGATTTATTTCCCGCTTGTATTCTACACTCATTTACTACTTGTTTTACCTTACATAAAGACAACTCTTTCTTCTGTGTCTCCATTTGAATTCTTTAACTCTAGCTGAGCACATAAAGTATTCCTGATTGTTTAATAGAAGGTTTTTATTTTGCATTTCAGTATCGAGTCCCCTCAAGTGCCCGTCTACAAGTAGTTCCCGATCGACTAGCCCTTCACATTCGTTTATACCCACCCCTAGGAGTTCTGCAAGGACCTCTCTTAATGAGAAACAAATTTCACAAAGGTAAATATTAATTCAATACAGTATACATTTTTTTAGTATTAGTTATCATTCGGGTTTGAATCTGTTTTCTGTAAATCTTTTTACCGACCAATTGAAAGGTTTACTCCATTGTGTATTGAGGAATTTTCTTACTATCCTAAGAGTATCTAATGATAGAGACTTTTGTGAATGAAATATCATCTCTTCAGGTAAATTTAAATATTTGATGCCTTTGACAGTGTTTTTAGCCGTGAGTCCATTTGTCAATATTACAATGACAGTAAATCTGACTGATTCCAACTTGAAGAGATTTTTCAAATGTGCAGCGAAGGCTTAGTATTTTCTAAATTTCTTTTCATTTTGAATATTCCCATCATCTTGTACCAAAATATTAATGACATGAGAATGTTTCATCTCTTCATCCCAAAAAAATTTAATATTTGTTTACATTACACAAAACTAATAGGATAAAGAATATTAGTTTATTTTTTGTCATTTATAATTGTATTTAGTTCAAGAATTTGAAGATTACTAAATTTTTCAAACAGTTATATCGCTGAGTTGCATATAATACTTCTTGGCCTACATAATATATATATATATATATATATATATATATATATATATATATATATATATGCCATTTGGAACGGACCTCAATTTTTTTAGAATTTAGTTATGAATATGTCTTGCTTTTTTAGTCAACTTCTCAACAAAAAAAATCTTTTATTTTTATTTGAAACACATCTTTTGTTGTTTACCTTTATCAACACTTCATATAAGTTAGACCAGTTGAATCTTAAATTTCATTTATTATAACCAATATTGTGCTATTTGTTCCATCACATTGAGTTAAATTACATTAAATTCAAAAATGTAAAACCTTTATAAAATGTTTGAAAGGGCTCAGGTTTGCCACCTGAGTTAAAGTGTTAGCTTTTATATGATAAGAGTAGCCAATTCGATTCCCACCTGGGCAATAGGAATCTATTTAGTGACAAACTCATTAAATAAAAGTCCTACCCTGGCTAGAAGAGGATTGTAACCTTAGAAAACCCGTCCAAATTAGCAATATTAGGAAAACTGGATGTTAATAAATAGCAAAAAATATATATAACTGTAACTACATCTAAACCATATTTATTTTCTTTAACAGGACACGAAACAACAAACTTATTTTAATCGTTTTGGCCTAACAGATCAACCAAACTGTTACTGCGACTTTACTACTGAACAGACATACAGACACTTGCTCTATGACTGCAGACTACTAACGGACCAAAGAGAAGACTTTAAAACCGAATTAAAATGCCGACAAGATAATTGGCCTGTTGAGGAAAAACTTTTATTTTATAAACACAATAAACAATTAAAAAAATTTGCTGAAGAAATATATTACTACCTGAACTATTTAAAACTGAAATAAAGTTAAATTAATTATTTATTCGTCATTGAAACCTAAATTTGTTTTTGTTTTTGTTTTCTTCTTTTTTTTTCCTTTTCTTTCTGTTGTAAATTATTTTATTTCATTCATTCTTAAAAAAATGTTATGTATCGAGCACATGTTATATACAAATTATTGTACGGGACATGTGGCTAATAAACTTCCTTCCTGTGGGCTTACTTCAGCAAGGAAATAAATAAAAATTTAAAAAAAAAAACTTATATATATATATATATATATATATATATATTGTTGTATGTTTTGCATAAGTAATTGGCTAAATTTTCTTTCTTTTTAATTTAAATAGAGATCATTTGTTAAGCTATTTACTTTCGATGATGGTATGGAGAGTCGTCTGTGATTATAATTATTAATATTCATTTCAGGCTATGTGACTGATAAAAAAATTTATTGTCAATTATATAACTGTATTTTTTGATGATTGAATAACGGATAATTGTTATATTTCAGTTCTCCAAGAGTTGTCTCTTCCAGAACTCAACAGCCTATTAGCAGTCCTTATAGTGCACCAAATAAAAATAGTTCTATGCTAGATAAGTTTAAGCTATTCAACCCAAAGGATAAACCTAAGACAGGTAATGATATTTTACAATTACCCTTCCAGAATACAAATGCTTGCTTTTAATGCGATGCGGTATTATCTTTAATAATAATATGAAATGGATACCAATTTTATTTATTCAAATTTTTGTAAATTTCAGCCGTAGGAAGTGCGAAAAGAACGTCGAGCTCCAGTGGTTTTAGTTCTGCGAAATCAGAACGGAGCGATTCATCTACTAGTCTACATAGCGAAGTCAAACCTAGGTAATGGAATAATTGTAGTAATTAACAGGTTTATAATAAATTTTAACACATTTCCGTTAAGGGGAATCAGCTATTGAGGTTGTGCTCATGATGCATTTATCGAAGAACATGCTCATCAAACTTACCTTGAAGATAGCTAAAATGAGGCCTGTTCAAACATAAAAAAATGTTTGTACATATACATTTTTTATATGTAGCTCATACTTGTCAGTTACAGCATTTTGCATGAATCTCATCCTGAAAAGATTTGTTGAATACAATATTCTGTATTTTGACTTGAAGACGGTTCACGATATATTAGCTTATTCTTAACGGACGATGAATAATAACGGGGGTTTACTGAAGGCTAAAATTAAAAAGTCTGGCACGCAGGGGCTGCGTAAACTAAGCAGATTTCCCATGTGAAGGTTTACAATAGATAAATATACATACAGATAACACTACCATGAATGCTCAGTAAAATTACAATACAAGTTAATAATCTCTTCAACGGAAAGCGGCTAAATTGTAAACAAACAGGGCAGCCAGCCTCATAGCGCTGCATAGATAGACCATTAAGACAAACTATTAATGATATATATCTGAATATAACATTAATTTTATTGAAAACAATTTACTAAAGCTAGTGCTGTAATTTGTAACGAATCTGAATCAGTTTTGTCTCGATCACTCAAATTTTAGTAATCCAAGAACAAAAGAAGGGGGGGGGGGAGGAGATCCACAGAACATATTTGCATTTATCTCACAAAGTAAAAATTCAATGAAAACAATATTTGGTATTTAGGCTTTGAATAATGTGGTATATTATATAACAGAGTATTGTTTATGTAACATTAGTAGAACTGGGAGTTTACTGAAGGCCGAAAACTGAAAAATGCATATACCTTGGTTAATATTCAAGAAAGAGAATAAATGCATATAACAATATTTATAGTACATTTAATTTTCAATATGATACATTTTTTCGATCCGACTTACAGTAACGGAGATACTTCGAATTTTCAAAATTCTCTCCTTCCCCCTGTTCGGATTTCAGCCGTTAACGAACTTGATCTTTCTTTGTACATAAAACGACTAAATATCGAGTTTGGTAACAATTAAACAAAAATTGCATCCGCTAGAGTGGTAACAGACAAATATATATATATATATATATATATATATATATATATATATATATATATATATCTCTAGAGAGAGAGAGAGAGAGAGAGAGTCACACATATAATTTTGACCGGACTTCATTTTTGTCATCTGCTGAGTGGGATTGATGGACATTTGAAGAAATTTTTCTTGCATCATGTGTATGACCTCAATAGTAGATTGGGAAATTATTATTATTATTTATTACTGTCCACTTTTTGCAACTCAGGCTAATTGGGACGGGTTATCTACAGGTTACCACCCTTTTCTAGCCAGGGTGGGATTTTAGGATGTTATTTAATGAATTTCATCACTAAATAATTTCCTTTGCCCAGGCTAAAATCGAACTCGCCACTCGAGGTTTGCCATGTGAGATAAAGGTCAATGCTTTAACTTGCATGGCTAACCTGCGCCCCGGGTTATTATTAACAATTATTAAAAAAAATAGCTAATGTTGGTACCAAATAAGTACAGATATTGACGGGCTAAATACAGATTTAATTATACTGTTAACAATTTATTGATTATTATTATTTTTTTTTTCCCAGTGTGATAGAAAAGAAGGAGCCAGTTCCGAATGAGGTAGCCAAGGTGAACGGAAGCCGGAAGAAAGTAGTGAGGGTAGAAACGAAGCTGGCGAGGCCCAACAGATCATTAGCAAAGCCTCAGCAACAGCAGCAACAACAACAACATCAGCAGCAATTGCAGCAACAAGAGCAGAGGAGAGGCAGCAAGGAAGGAGGCTCCCAAGCCGATCTCAGGCATACCCCTGTCGACCAGAGGCTGTCTTCCGAATACAAACCCTCGCCTGTTGACCATCACCGAGAAGAGAACCCACCTCCTCCTCCAGCGCCATCTTCAAACGTAATTAAATTATCAATTTTTATTTTTCGTTAAACACTATTCGTCAATTTCTGTAAAGCACTGCCTCCTGCTTGAAAACACACATTTTTGTTTGCTCCCTTTGCACCGATTGGCTTGTGAGCGCTTTGGATATTAGGTTGCTTACAGTACGGTTTGCTTGCCTGTATTATAATAGTTAGTTCAATGGCTTTATGTTTTGATTTATTAAACTTTTATTTTAGCAGATTCCTCTCGTGGGAAATCAGGGATTGAGGTCATAATGACAATGATTTTTTTTTCACAGTAGTGTTGTTGGTAGTGAAGAACATTGTGTACTTGGAGAGAAAAACCGTCCAATTCTTCACTAGCTTTTATTTCAGTGCTAAGCACTTTCAAAGACTTATCGCCATTTTCAGAACTACATATAAAAAGTCCCTCACGCAGGCGCTGGGTAAACTTAGCAGATTTTCCACGGGAAGGTTTAGAATAGATAAATATACATACAGGTAACACTACCGTGAATGTCAAGTGAATAAATACAAATGGTAATGAGAAATCTTTCAGTCTATTTAAAATACAAGTTAATAATCTCTACAACGGAAAGCGGCTGAATCGTAAACAAACAAGCTAGCCAACCTTGTAGCCCTGAATAGATAGATAGATCGGAAAGACAAACAATTAACGAAATATATCTGAATATTAGATATTAATTTTATTGAAAACAATTTGCTAAAACTAGTGCTGTAATTTGCAATGAATCAGAATCAGTTTTATCTCAATCACTTAAGTGTAATCACTTAAGTTATAGTAATCCAAGAACAAAACAAGGGGGGGGGAGGGTCAACAGAATTTATTTGCAAATATCTCACAAAATAAAAGTTCAATGAAAACAATATTTGGTATTTAGCCTAGTAATGAAGTGGTTCATAATAAAACAGCTTATTATAAATATGACACTAGTAGGAGTTGGAGGGGTTTACTGAACGCGTAAAACTAAAAAACCCTAATATCTCAGTTAATACTCATTATACAGAAAATATGTATAGAATAACATTTATAGATCATTCAATTTTCAATAAGATTGGTTCTAGAATTTTTTTTTAGAAGTATAGTAACGAAGATATCTCAATTTTTCAAAAATCCTCCCCTATAAATATATATTGGAGTCTTATGGCTCTAGCAGTTGCAATTTTTGATTGATCGTTACAATACTTGATATGTAAATGTTTTAAGCAAGATATTTGCTTATTTTAGTTTTCGTCCGTTGGAAAACCATCAATCTTACTGATGTTATATTGACAATAAGTTGATATATCATGAGCCATTTTATTCCGAGATTAAATACCAAATATATTTTTCATTGAATATTTACTTTTTGTGGGGTACATGCAAATACGTTATTCGATGACGTCATCAATTAAGATTCTTTATGTCCTTTACTCGCAAATGTTTATTTGGTCTATGTCATAATCGATATTTAACATTTAATCCAACACTAAAGCAGTTAATCGCTGAATTGTGACCATTGTGGGGACGGTTTAAGAGTGGAGGAATTTGAAAATTCAAAATATCTCTGTTATTATGAGCCGTATTGAAAAATGTTCCAGGACCAATCTTGTTTAGCTATTGATGGTATACGATTATTGGGCTACTTTACTTAAAAATATGTGGTGATGAGAACTGTTTTGTGCAACTGCTTAGTTAGGCAACCTGCGTGATGTACTTTTTAATGTTAGTAATTTTTTTTTCTTGTATCTAACAACAAAATTATCAATTTTCTTAAAATGTAGATATATGTATTTATTCATGTGTGTTTTCTTTTTTTGAAACGCTTGAGAAATATGGTCTTTCGCTTATACATGTTTGAGTTATGTTGTGTTTCCCTTTTCTATTTGTTATTGAAAAAGTCTTGAGCTATAATTTGAAAGCATATCATATACACAGTAAACAGAAACATTGGTTGGCGCATTTGAGCATAAGTTATTGTAGTAAAAATGTCTTTGCTTTCTTAAGGGCAGTGTCTATCCGACTTGATTATGTATGGAATGTGAAATGGAAGACAGTAACGCGCAGTGCTGTTTTAATTTATTTTGACCAGTTGAGAGACAGAATTTTAATTTTTTTTTTTTCCTCACTTTTTATTTAAAGTGTTCTACACAATTATTTTATAGATGGAAACGCTGGAGCCGCTGAGAGTGGCTGGGGGTAGCTGTATCCCGAAACCCACGGCCATCGTGAAAGGTTACTCCAAACCCACGCATACAGTAGCCCCAATGCCCCCACGCCAGGAGCCACTTTACGAACCTCTCGAAAAAGACAACCTTAGTCACATCGACTCACAGCATTACCCTTCCAATAACAAGGTACAATTATTGATGAAGGCTTCACTTATTTTCTTTGGTGATGGTCTAATTCTTTCTCCTAGCTTCGTACTTTTAAGGAATTGATTTAGCATTGTAAGAGTGAATGACTGAAATGCTTGCCATTCGATGTAAATCGGTTGTTCTTATTAACATTCTATTAATTAATCAAAAGCAATGAAACGGAATACTCTATTCCTGCTTTTCCTTTTTCATTATTAACCAATTTTCAATTATGTTAAAAGACTGAGCTTTGCTATTTAAAATAATGATTTTGATTTTTTTAAAAACAAAATGCATTAAATAAACTTAAGAAACTATTTTAAATGAGTATTTTAATATACTCCCTTACTATTACAAGAAAAAATTTTACAAATGTTTAGGTATAAGTGAGTACCCAAAAAGAACCTGAATTCATTTTTCTATGATACACTGAGCCGTTTCCAATTGGCAATCCTTTTCAAGTTACCATGGAGCTGAATCGAGGAAGAGGTTAGAAAATATATCAATGGAGCCTGGATGCATTTTAGTATTGTTTGATGTGGTCGGTATGTTCCTAAATAAATGATTAGACGCCCTTAAAAATAATATACATTAAATTGGAAAAACTTTATAAATTGGTAATAACTGGGAGTAAAATAAACAATAATCGAGATATAACCAATAAATGATAACGAGTCAATTGAAAAAGAGAAGGTTATCATCGACCCACAGTATTACCCTTTGAATAAGGTACTGTTTTCCATCAAGGCTTCACTTAATTTTCATTGGTGCTGTTCTAATTCTTTCTCCTAACTCATACTTTTTAGTAATTTATTTACTCCCATTCAATATAAATCTGTCACTCTTATTAACAATCTATTCCAATCTATTAATTAACCATAAGGAAAAAATGGAATGCTCTAGCCCTGTTTTTCCTTTTTACATTATTAACTAATTTTCAATTCTGTTAAAAAAATAGTTTATTTAATATTAAGATTTTTCTTCTCGAAACCGGCTTTCTGCTCCAGCGGTCATGTCGTCCTGCTTCAATATGGCTATTTTCGAGCTGTAAGGCTACCTTCTTGAGGCTATTTGTCATCGAGATGTGTCGCAGTCCAGAGTCAAACATTTTACATCCGGATCAATCATAGTGGCAACGAATAGCCTCAAGAAGATAGCCGTAGAGCTACTCAAAATTAGCATAATGAAGCAGGATGAGAAGACCGCTAGAGCAGAGAAGAAGAACATCCTGCCCTCTGAAGAAGCCTACAAAACCACATTATTTTTTTAAATATATTTAACGAAAAAAGTGTTTAATAAAATTAAAGGAATATTTTATTTGAATGTGAAATGGCATTGTCATTCTGACATTTCCTTTTTATTTTGTTGTAGTTCGTGTTCCCCACTTTAGAATTACTTTCATTCAGTTCCAGCCAGCATAAATTTCACGTATAAGAAGAATTCAGAGAGCTTCAATACTCTTTCATATACTGGAAGAATGTTATTAAAATATTAATAAAGGCTATTACCATAACAGTATGTGTGTTATGCATTTCCAAGGGGATGTTCCATTGTGTTCATATCGTGCATAGTTTGTATGAAAAGTCATTGTCAGGCTCTTTGGTACAGTCTCAATTGTTCCTTTAAAAATACCTTCTGTCTTAAGGTCTCATCTCTTGTAATAATATTCATGAATAGTAACTTCAATATTTTGAACGCTAAAATAGATTCGTTATTCTTTCATGTTATAATGTTCAATACCCTTTCTTATCCTGGAAGGATGTTATTAAAATATTAATAAAGGCTATTACCATAACAGTATGTGTGTTATGCATTTCCAAGGGGATGTTTCATTGTGTTCATATCGTGCATTATTTGTATGAAAAGTCATTGTCAGGCTCTTTGGTACAGTCTCAATTGTTCCTTTAAAAATACCCTCTGTCTTAAAGTCTCATCTCTTGTAATAATAGGATGTTTCATTGTGTTCATATCGTGCATTATTTGTATGAAAAGTCATTGTCAGGCTCTTTGGTACGGTCTCAATTGTTCCTTTAAAAATACCCTCTGTCTTAAAGTCTCATCTCTTGTAATAATATTCATGAATAGTAACTTCAATATTTTGAACGCTAAAATAGATTCGTTATTCTTTCATGTTATAATGTTCAATACCCTTTCTTATCCTGGAAGGATGTTATTAAAATATTAATAAAGGCTATTACCATTACAGTATGTGTGTTATGCATTTCCAAGGGGATGTTTTATTGTGTTCATAGCGTGTATTGCTTGTATGAAAAGTACATTGTCAGGCTCTTTGGTACGGTCTCAATTGTTCCTTTAAAAATACCCTCTGTTTTACAGTCTCATCTCTAGTAATAACATTCATGAATAGTAACGTCAATATTTTTTCAATACTCTTTCATATCCTGGAAGGATGTTATTAAAATATTAATAAAGGCTATTACCATAACAGTATGTGTGTTATGCATTTCCAATGGGATGTTCCATTGTGTTCATATCGTGCATTATTTGTATGAAAAGTCATTGTCAGGCTCTTTGGTACAGTCTCAATTGTTCCTTTAAAAATACCTTCTGTCTTACGTTCTCATCTCTAGTAATAACATTCCTGAATAGTAACTTCAATATTTTGAACGCTAAAATAGATTCATTGTTCTTTCATGTTATAATGTTCTTCTAGATCTTCAAAGTGATTGTCAAAGCATGACACTGCAGGTACCGTTGTCATTTTCTTTATTGTATTTTTGTACATTGAACACTCAATAGTTTACTTTTTATGATCTGGGACAACAATCAAAATTTATTGTGTGGAAAGGAAATCATCATGAGGCTAGGCAACTATTGTGTTCTTTCGGAAGTTGTTCTTTTCATAGTGCTGTGCCCACCCAATTACATAAGATGCTTGATGTCTTCAAAAAAAATTTTTCTAGGCCTCCCTCTTCCCTTATGTCACCTTTAAATATATTTGTGATGAAGTCATTGTGCCTTATGATATTCCCAAGAAATTTTACCCTCCTATTTTCCAGGGCCTTGTTAAGACTTTTACTTTCACTTACCTCACTTAGAACTTCCACATTGGATTTTTTGTACTCCGACTTTTTCTGGCAATTATGTGCTAAACCCCTATTTCTGTTGTTTCCAATCTATTATTTTTCCTTTTGTGAAGAGTCAAACATTTACTCCTGTAAAACTGTACACTCCATACAGACTTAGTAAACATTTTTCGGTAACTCTGCTTATTAGCATATTAGTTAAAATAATCCTTTTGCTTTGAAAGGCTTAGTAAGTGCTATTTTTCTATCGACTTCAGCTCATTCATTGTCTTCAGTGATGATGCTTCCTGGGTAACAACTCTCTCACTTTTTCAAAATAATATTTCCAATTCTAATATTTATACTTCCTTGGTTCATTCTCTGCTACCAAAACTTTTGTTTTATGTGCATTTATCATGAACTGGTCTACGGCATCGTTTAGGATTTGTGCATTCTATTCATCTCCACTTCGGACTTTGCCACTAGTGCAATGCCATCTACAAATCTGATGCAATGAATGGATTTATTGTTAATCTGTGGTAGTTTAATGTCAATCGAATTTGTAGTAAGAAATTTGAGGAGTGCTCATTTTTGCTGTACAGGGATATTTATACGTTGTATACTATTTCATAATTTGATACAATTTGAAAATTTTATTCAGATATTTCAATTTTGTGTTTACGTCTCAATATGATTTCTCCTGTGGAACTCATGCTTTTCTACTGCTCTCCAACAAACTCAGCTTCTCTGTGCTCTTCCTAATGCTTTTATTTCTGAACATTCTCATGTAGCAGGCAATGGAAAACCATTGAGCTCTCTAGGGACACACTTCCTTCTCTTGTTTGTTTTCGAGAAACAGGATTCTCTGTCAACTTGATCAACTCACCAGGACTATTCTTTTTTAGATACAGCCACAAAGAACTTTTTTTTTTCAATTAACAAATATTCTAATGCTTTCTTTATAATCTAACATAACTTCATTTTCAATGCTAAGTATTAACTACATTTATTTCCTACTTTTTTTTAAACTTCCTATTATTTGTGTGTGTGACGTAGTTTTATTTAGATTAGAATTGTCTTTTTAGAATTCATTACTGTGTGTAGAATAAATGTCCTGCATCGAAAAGAGAATTACATTTTATTCCCCAGCACATTATCACCCTTATTATTTTTATGTAGTGAATAATTTATTTTATGTATTTATATTTGTTTTTATTAGTTGTAAATATGTACAATTTCTTAATCTTACATTGGCTTCATTAACAGAGTCATTGATATTAGCAGATTTCCTCTAAGGTGATGCTCATGACTTAATTTTTGAAAAATTTCTTTTACGTTTTGTAGACTTAATAGGGATAATAAAAACGGCAACAGCAATTTAAGTTTTTGTGTATGTACTTATTATCAACCGTACTTTCTTCTCAATATTAAGCCAAGGAAAATCTTGTGTGCCTTGATACTAAAGGTCTATAATTCTATTGCCAAACCTGTACTCATATAAGGATGTGATACATGGGTATGGGGGTTTCCAGGGACACTGGAAACAAAGGTTGATAGGTTGGGTCGTAAGGCTGTTGATGTCCTTAATAGGTCCAAAGTGGTATGGTACCTTAGGAATCTGGGGAAGGAATACAAGAGAAGAAATTATTATTTATTAACATCCACTTTTTGTTACTAAGGCTAATTGGGATGGGTTATCTCCAGGTTACCACCTTTTTCTAGCCAGTGTCGGAATACGGATTTTATTTAATGAATTTGTCACTTGAATAAATTCCTATTGTCCAGACGGGAATCGAACTCGCCACTCTAGATATACCTTGTTAAGGCTGACGCTTTAACTCACTTGGGTAACCTGAGCCCCTGAGAAGAAATTTTATTCAAAATGAAACACCTGCCATGAGTTCTTTATTATATTCATTAAATAATGTATGAGGTGGTTCTGGCCAATTACCTCCTTTTAAAATTATGTTCATTATTAAATCTGACCTATTTTGATTAAATGTTGAGCAGTCATAGAGCATATATAAAATCGTTTGTTTTGTTAGTACATTTGTTAGTTCCTGGAATTTTAAATCTTGATAATTAATATACCAGGCTTGTTGTAAATTTCATTTTTTATTAATGTTGTTCTATACATATTTTTTTAATCTTCAGTATTAAGCGAGTAGGAGAAATAGAGAATAGATGTTAAGATGAGATAATCAGAGTATCCTTCCAGCTTGTTTGAAACCTGCTTAGCTTATGCAGCCCTGTGTGGCGGACTTTTATGCTATAGCTTTCCATTTGGTTAAACTTATTCTTTACAATTATGTCTATTAATAATAAGTGGATTTGATTAGGTTACGAGTGTAGAATAATTTTGATTTGTTGTAGCTGGAAGCTGTTATGGAAGTAACTCACGAGAGGCAGTCATCGGTCGAGGAGGTGGAAGAGGCTATAGCTAACGTTAAGCCTATGCAACCTCTCCTCCCCGGTTATAACAAGAGGACTGTCGCTATCTCCCCTAGGACCATACCTCCAAATAGAAGCCGAGGTGAGTTAGATGAAGTAATAGAATTTGCATTCGGAGAACTTTCATTTAAAATCTAAATCTTTTCTTATTGATTAGAGTAATAATTATTGCTAGTACATTAATTGCTATTGTAAAATTATTGCTGGAGTAACTTCAAGAAATGGGCAAAATAGACAATGTGATGAAATGTATTGTTAACAAAATTAATTTATTATATAATGTCCTAGCTAAGGTATCCGGCTTCGCCGGGAAATCATTTAAGGCTGAATGTGGATGGTATTTTTTTGGGGGGCTTTACTTTGTACAATATTTTTACATTTCCCCATCTGGGGATATGTTAATAATAAAAGCATTTGTTATGTACTTAATTCTACAAAATACACAATATTTTTATATTACCCATTTACTGCACATTTATTTTTTTTATATATAACATAATCATAGATTATCATATTATTACAGTCAAAAATATGGAGTTTCGTTGATTTCGATTTAGTCTTTCGCATCCTATAACATCATTGACCCCTTCTATAGTTTTTCGTGTATACCTCATTCAAACTTCATTATACAGCAAAAGTGCATATAACGAAAGTTACTTTAAATAACAAAACAAACAACTTTTGTAATGCTCATATTTGCCGGAAAACCAATAGGAAATGAAATATCACTGTTTTTAATTTCATGCCTCCCTTATAACCACCACTCCTATTCGTCTCAGAGAATATTAATATAGCCTAAAGCCTAAGTTGGGTTAGTAGTAATATACATACCAAGTCTCGTAAAAGCCGTTTACGATTCTATAAAGAGGAATATGATTGAGATATTTAATTTCTTTTTTTTTTTTGTTTACTATATGTATATAATTTTAACCGTGGATATTTTAGTTTTCATCTATCAGTAAACCCCCACTCCAACTCATGTTACATTAACAATAAGCTGTTATATCACAAGCGACTTCAGTTTAATCTTAAATACCGTATATTGTTTTCACATGACCTTTATTATGCGAGATTCATTCAAATTTGTTGTGTGATGACATCAATTCTGAGTTTAAGGTTTTGACTCAAAAATGTTTAATTGATCTATACTGTACTTGCTATTTAAACGTTTTAGCCAAAACTAAAGAAAATATTCATTAATAGGTGAAATCGAAGTTGGAATAGTGGGAGGTTTAGTAGGGGGAATTAGAAAATTCAAAATCTCTTTTAAGAAGATGTAACTATTGATGCTCTACAATTTTTGTTCTATATATTTTCTCATAACTCAACTATTTATCAAATTATTCCTAATTTATGGTTTTCAGCCTCCAGTTAACCCCCCGGTTCTACCCTTCGAGTTTTCATTTAAAAATATTCTCTATTTCTAAATGTCAACTTGGTGAAATAAGATCGCCAGTTTATCATCCAACACATGGGAAATATGCTTAGAATATTCAGCCCTTTTGTGACAGACTTTTTTCCTCAAGAACTAACATGATACTTTGTTTGTTTTCAGCTTACCGTCCACTAGATACATATCCTAGAAGTAATACAGAAAGGAACTTTATGGAGGCCGATTATGCTAACCCATCGGTGAATTCAGGTACTGCCATCATTATTCTTATTTTTGTGAATATATTCTTAGTTTTAATGGAGAAGTGTATCCCTCTGTTTATTAGAAGTTGAAGTTATTTGCTGGCATAATTCAAAAGTTCAAAGAGCTCAATATTTAAACTTTTTACATAGAACTAAAGATTTCGACTTAATATAGTTCGTTACTGGCTGAAATGGGACCAGAGGAAGGGGTGGTTTTGAGAATTCAAACTATCTCCAATATTATTCATTGGATAGAAAAATTGTATAAAATCAATCTTATTGCAAATGTAATTTCTCATAAATGTTGTTATGTACATTTTTTCCTCTATCTAGAATATTAAATGTGATATTTGGATTTTTTTAGTTTTCAGCTTTCAATAAACCCCCACCCCTACTCATTAACAATTAGCTGTTATATCATGAAGCACTTTATTTGAAGCTTAAATACCAAATATTGCTCTCATTGAACTTTTTCTTTTTGGGATAAATACAAATACCTGCATTATAATACAAGAGACCTTTATTATGTAAGATACATGCAAAGTCATTGTAAAATGATGTCGTGAATTAAGATATTCTTACCTCAAAAATGTTTATTTGTTTTAAACCATACTGAATATTTATCCATTTCATTCACACGGAACACGGACCAGTGGGAGGGGGAATTCTAAAATTCAAAATATCTTTGTTATCGTACGCTGGATCAAAAAATTGAATAGAACCAATCTTATTGAAAATGGAATATCCTATAATTTTTGTATATCCATTTTACCTCTATCTTGAATATTAACTGAATTTGCATTTTCTAGTTTTTAGTCTTAATTCTCTGGCTTTTAGTTATCACACGTTAACAATAAGCCAGTATACAAAACATTTTATTCTATGCTAAAATACCGAATATTGTTTTCAACTGACCTTTACTGTCTGAGATACATGAAAGTTGATGACGTCATTTAAGATTTTTAGTCTCTCTTCGAAAATGTTTATTTGATGTTTAAACTTCTCATTGATATACTCTTTCATCCAGCACAAAAAATCATGTTCTAAGATGGCTGAAATCGGACCAGGGATAGGGAGGATTTAAAGGAAGGAGAATTCCAAAAATCAAAATATTGTGAAGGGATTAGGATTTTTATTTAGAAATAGAGAATATATATGCTGAGACAAGACCACGTACCAGCATGTGGCAAATCTACTTAGTTCATAGGCTGTATTAACACTTGTGATATTTACTATTGTTAAATCACTTTTAAACCATTTTTTTTTTTTTTTTTAAGTGCTGCTAATAATTTGCTCAAATGAATAATTGAATTCTTTGTAGGCTACATGTCGGATGGAGATGTATTACACAGTAAACGGAATGACATTCCCGATGGTTATATGTCTGAAGGAGGAGGGATTCTCTACCAAAGAATTCAAGACCAAAGGTAAGAGTTTCGGAGTTTCTTTCTTATTATTCTACTATTTTAAAATATCTTAAACCATTTATTAAACTGAGTCACTCTCCATTCAGGGAACTATTGGCATAAAGTCTACTGGTTTTTTTTTTCTTTTTTAATTAGCAGACTTCCTTAAGGAAATCAGGTTTTGAGCTTGTACTCATATTTCTGAAAAATTTCTTCAAATGACCATCAATCCTACCCAGTAAATGATATATATATATATATATATATATATATATTTGTGTGTGTCTGCCTAGCAGTAACAATTTCTTTTTTATCATTATGAAACTCGACATTGAAACGTTTTATGTAGAAGATCAAATTCGTTAATGGCTGAAATCCGACCAGTGTGAGAGGTAATTTCAAAAATTCTTTATATATCCTTTATTATTCGTTGGATCGAAAAATTGTATTTAACCAATTTTTATTGAAAATGTAATGCTCTATAAATGTTGCTATGTACTTTTTTCAGTATCTTGATTATTAATGGAGATGTTTGCACTTTTTAGTCTTTGGCTTTCAGTAAACCCCCCTCCTCATGTCTTATATACAAGAAAAAATGTCTTCAAATGTGCATCAATCCTACCCTGGAGATGTCGAAAATGAGGACCGTACCAAACTGTATATATACATATACACACACACCCACACATATCTGTTAACACTTTCACTGCCACCAGATTTTCAAAAAATTTAACCGTGTGCCACTTTGTTTTTTTTTTTTACATAAACGGTGAGCTAAGAGCTTTTAAAAAAAGTGAAAAATAGTAAAAAAAAAAAAAATGGTTCTCTTTTAATCTCCGGTGTTTAATTGGGTGACACTGTAAATTTCAAGCCCTTTCTTTGTGTGCCGGGTTGGGGAGAAACAATGGTTTGGAGTTGTACCTGCTCCGCAGCATCTACGGAGCCAGCACACAGAGTGAAACTCACACTTCTGTATACGCTACGGAGGTGGCAGTGAAAGTGTTAAACCTGTAGCGGACTCCATTTTTATGATATTTAAACGTTTTATACAAAACTAAAGATAGTGGTTCATTAACAGCTGTAATCCATAGTAAGGTGTGTTAGAAGGAATTTCATAAATTCCAAATATCTCTTTTATTCTACGTTGGATCGAAAAATTGTCAAGAACCTATCATATTGAATATGTTTTTGTATACATTTTTTCTCTATCTTGATCATTAACTGAGATATTTACATTTTTTAAGTTTTCAGCCATCAGTAAACCCTCACTCCTGCTCATGTCATATTAAAAATAAGTTGTTGTAACTTAATCATTTTAGTTGAAGCTTAAATACCAAATATTGTTTTCATTGAACTTTTACTGTACGAGACATGTGAAAATATTTTTGTTGTGACATCGTTATTTATTAATATTTTACATTCTAAACTAGATGATTTTTATTAGATGACCACACCACAGTGTTGGTATTTAACAGTTTCATGTAAAATTATAGATTATATTAGGTATCTTAAAGCATTTTAAATTTTCTATAAATGTTGCTACTCATATATATGTTTTTTCTGTATCTTGATTTTTATATGATATTTGCATTTTTTAGTTTTCGGCTTTTTGTAAACCCCCACTCCTACTCATGTCACTCTAAAGCTGTTATATAATGAAACAGTTTATTTGAAGCTTAAATACCAAATATTGTTCTCGTTGAACTTTAACCTTTTTAAGATAAATGCAATACGTGGGCACATATGGGAAATCTGCATATGCGCCAATGCGTGATTGACTTTTTTTTTTAAATATGTAACTTAATTATGAGAATAGAATGATTTACATTAATGCTGTACGTTTTAATTAAACCTTTATTCTATCTTTCCTATTTGTTCTACAAGTGCTGAGATGTACCTATTTCATTTGATGCTACGCCATGATATTTTCTACTTTCCTCTATCTAGCTTTTCTATTCCAACCTATTTCTTCAGTTTCCTGTTTGGAGCTCGCTAGTTTCTCATTCATTTTCTAGATTCCTATTTGTTGTAATCATTGGATAAGATTATTAATTATGCCTGTGTTTGGCATAAGGCTCGGCATTTGACTTACACATTGATGGGACGGGTGGGAGTATTTTAATTTCAGCGCTCCGTACCTCGAATTGCTGATTTTAATTACGGTGTCCGCTAGAGTTGTCACATGTGTCTGGAGCTCGTCTAGGGTGTACGTGGAATGGATTGTAAGCTTCGAGTCCCAGAGCTCAGCGTCGATTGTTTCGTTGTAGACACACAAGGCGATGTAGAAAGCCACAGCTGCTATAAGCGAAGGCTTGAGGTGATGGAGTTTGTAGGAGAGAAGAGCTACCTCTGAGAAATACATGGCATATGATTCCAGAGTCCTGGTCGCCTTAACCAAGCCAGCGTACCTCCTCACGAATTGGGCTGCCACAGGACGGCAGAATCTGAAGTCCAGTGCTCGGAGGATCTTAGTCTCCATGCTGAATATATCTTGGGCGCTGTAAGTACTGTCAGAAACAAACATAAGCTCATTCACTTCGATCGGAAACACCTCTTCGTATTTGGAAGATATGAAAGCAGATGCAAGTGCTACCAATTGCAGCTCGGCTTTGTCTATACTTGCATCCTCCTGAAGATATCTGTCCATTATTGATACAGACTGCTGAAACGTGTCATCATTCATCTGGAAATATTCGTGCATCTCTACAAACCAATTCAGAAGGGCTAACCTCGTTCCTTCTTTGAACTTTTCCTGTATTTCTACACTCTCTCTTATCTCGTATTTGTTTTCTAAAACTCTCAAATAGTCGAATATATCATTCACATAGTCGCTGAAATTAAATATACTCGACAATCTTCTGTTTTTGCATCTCTTAGCCAATTGATTTTTCTCACTTACTATTTTAACCTTTGCGACAGGCTTAACTGGTTTCTGTATTCCTTTCCCTTTCGGTTTACATTTGTCCAGCTTTATTTTCTGCAAAGCTGGATTACTTTCCAATGAAGCTTTACTCCTGGTCACTACTACATTTTTTATTTCTCCCAGTGCTTGTCTCTTATTTCCACAGACTCTCGGCCTCTTTCCACTTTTGACATTCTCAGCATCTTCATATATTTTGAATCGTTGCATCTTTATTTTATTTTTTAGGCTTTAAATATCTGAAGGAACAAACTTTATAATGAATTTAATGAAAGTTTGAATATATTTTGTGTATTAAATTCAGGTGTGTTTAAAAAAAATTGTTTTGTTTAGAATTAAATATGGTACCATATGGTTTGAATATGTTATTATTATTATTTTTCAACTCTGAGGTTTAAATGGATTTTATTATAGCGGGGAGTATAACCAACCCCTATATTTATTTATTTTTTGTTATCTTTAGTGGGAATTTTAAAAATTCATGAACGGTTCTGTCAGTCCCTAAAAAAAACTGCTTTTTTTGTGATAATCTTAATAATTGCTCAGGTAAATAGAGATATTTTGTTGTCTTAATTGTGGTCTTTGGAATTAAGTCGTTTGTAGATATCATGACTGGAGGGACAGAAGCTTGTAAAGGGCTTTTATTTTGATAGCCAAATGCTGGTACTTTTTTATATTCTTGGCATAAGACACAGATATTCTCATCATTTGTGACTGCGATATCAATGATGTCAGCTGTTTTTTTCTCCTTATCAATGATAAGAATATCATTATTATTATTTTTTTATAATGGAAAGAAAATTAAAAAATGATGGGCTCAGTTATTCAGTTAAGTCTTTAAACTTAATCTCAACTTAGGAAACTTAGAGTGATGGGTTGATTCCCGTATTGACCACAGAAATTTATTTTGTCACAAACTCATTAAATAAAATTCTTAATCCAACCCTGGCTAGAAAGGAGTGATAATCATTTTTTTAGATTTCAGCCTTCATTAATTCCCTATTTTCAGTCATCAGACGTTAAGAATAAGCTAATATATCATGAACCGTCTTATTTAAAGCCAAAATACCAAATATTGTTTCAACATATCTTATCTAGGTGAGATACATGCAAATACCTTCAGATGCCCCACCCACACATGTCTTTTGCTCTAGGATTACTAAAATTAGAGTGATTGAGATAAAAATTATTCTGCTTCATTGTAAATCACAATGGCAGATATAGTAAATAGTTTTCAATAAAATTAATACATTATATTCAGATATATTTCAGTAATTGTTTTTCTTTCCAATCATGATTATTTCTATCTATCTCTTTAGCTCTAAAAGGTTGGCTGGCAATTCAGACACTTCCTGTTATGGAGGTTATTAAAATGTAAATTGACTGAATCATTTCTCATTATCATTTGTATTAATTCATGGTGGTGCAACCAGGATGTTGATTTATCAATAGTAAAACTTCATGTGGGAAATCTGCTTAGTTTATGCAGCCCCTGCGAAATACAAATTGGGAATAATTAATAAAAATATGAAATAAATAATTCAATACCTTTAAATAATATGTCTAATAGGTAAGATAAAAATATGTAAAATTTCATTGCTTAAAATTTAGCTGTAATAAGACTTCCGTTTCCCACAATGATAAATAGGTTTTCTGCAAATTTGTGAACTATCTTGTTGCATATTTCCCTCAACAGGCCACTAATTGGTCATGTTCAAAGCTGTTTGCTTTGCACATGTTGCTCGCCTACTAACAGTCATAAATTAAGCTATGGGAAATCTGTTCTGAAGTGAAATGGGCGCAATGGACCTATAATGCTCTCCTCTAGGCAGAAACAATTGATCCTTTATTATATAATTTCTTTCATCATTAAAAGATCTGATCTAACCATTCCAATTAACTATTACTGGAGTTAAGTGTTAACGCATTGCCAGCTAAGAAACGCCCATATATCTGCTATATTGGTGTTGCTCTGCCTGCCAGTCTCCCCCTAGCGAATGGTGTGGGGGTTATCATTGCTCCCTAGGGGGTGCTCACCCTCTCCTTCTCAAAAGCTCTCATAAAACTTTAATCTCACCCGACCAGTATTCGAATCGTAATTTCCCTTTTATTTATACCAAACATGATGATTTATTTCTTTAGACTGCTGCACTGAAGATGAATTATTCGAGTAAAATCAGCATTAAAGGCAGTCTTCTTTCTTCTTGAATTGTATTATACAAGTGACAGGCATGCACTTCATCTGAGGTGGACAGTAAATGTGTGCAAATTACTATAAGAGGAGCTAAATAATTATTTAGCTCCTCTCATAGTAATTGTCTGTAAGAACAGACCTAGAGTGGCGGGTGTGAATACCACCCTGGGCAGTAGAAATTTATTTAATGACGGACTCATTAAATAAACTCCTTAGGCCCACCCTGGCTAGAAAAGGATGGTAACCTGTGGATAACCCTTTATTTTATTTATTTATTACTTTATTCTTCCACGGGTAATTGGGATAGGTTATCTACAGGTTACCACCGTTTTCTAGACAGGGTAGGACAAAGCATTTTATTTAATGAGTTCGTCACTGAATAAATTTCTATGGCCCAGACGGGAATGGAACTCGCCACTCTAAGGTTTGCCGTGTGAGATTAAGACTGGCGCCTTAACTCACCTGAGCCCCAACTAAACTTTTCAACAGATTTAATTTCAAATAATTGATTTTATAGGCATGTTTTATGATATTTTATCTGTAATTTTGCCAACAACAAATAATTTATAACTTTTGAATTATCTTATAATTTTTTTGGTTGTGTTTAAACTGATTGCATTCTAAAGAAATAAATATTATAAAAGATAAAGCAGAGTTTCTAAAACAGTTATTTAAATGGGTAAGAGTACTCTCTTTAACAATTATACTCGTATACTAATAAAATTTTTTTTAAGGTTACAACTGAGGCTTTCATAGTTGATCTGTGTATTATTTCAAATCTAATTCACCAATTAAAACAAAATTGTTAAAAGTAGAAATTTAATATTAGATAAAGGATGTTGCTATAAATAATTTACGACGGAATTTCTAATTTATTACAAACCTACCAGATAAATTCACAAAGTGTTACCACGTAGAGGCTGCGTAAACTAAGCAGATTTCCATCATTCTGCTATGACACACTTGTGTTGAATGAATCAGTTGAAAATATAGTGAGGTACAGATCAAATAAACATTTTTGAGCAAAACAACATAAACCATCTCATTTGCATGCACGTCGTTTTAAAGGTCCATTGAAGACAACATGGTATTTATACTTGGAATAAGACATTTCATGATTTAAAGTTAACATGCAATGGTTGAAACTGGGGGTTTACTGAAGGATGAAAATATATAAAATGTAAATACCTCTGTTAATATTTGACACAGAAAAATATAGTATAGTTAATTAAATATACAGTAATATTGGTTTTATACAATTTTTAGATCCGACTCATAATATCAGAGATATTTTGAATTTTCAACTTCCCCCACCCCTAAACCCTCCCTTCGATTCCAGCCGTTAATGAATTAGACATTTAGTTTTACTCTAAACACTTATACCAGTGTGTGCATATATATATATATCTATATATATATATATATATATATATATAAATTATATATATATATATAAATTATATATATATATATATATATATACACATACATATACATATACAAATATGTAGGGCACTAGGAAAGTTTTGCAATAAGACTTTATTTTTTACAATTTTTCAAAATACTATCCACTGCATAAAACACACTTTTCCATCCTCCTAAACCAGTCTTCAAAGTAGCCCTGCCACGTTTCTTCTGTGATCTGGGCACACTCGAATTCCCAGGCCCTCAATAGGTCCTCATCGCTCGAGAAATGCCTCCCTATCACCCTTTTTTTTACTTGAGGGAAAAGCGCGAAATCACAGGGGGGGGGGATCTGGGCTGTAGGGAGGGTGCTCTAACAGTTTTACTCCAGTACTGGCCAAATATTCTGTGCAAACTCTGGAACGATGCGCTGGAGCATTATCCTGGTGAAGGAACCATGTATCCATTCTAAAGTTTGGCCGATTTTTTTCCAGAGCTTGCACTACTTTAGAGAGGCATTCCTCGGTGTACCACCTGCCTGTGACAGTTTTCTGAGTTTCTAGCACCACTCACTCCACAACGCCTCTCCTACTAAAAAATACCGCCACCATTCTTTTCTTAACAGATCTGGATTTCCGGACATTGACGGGGGTGTCCTCAGCTTCAAACACCCACACTTTGCTCTGAGATTCAGTTGGGACATCATAATAGTAAAGCCAGGTTTCACCACCCGTTACTACACTGTTTACATTGGAGGCTATTCCATTTTAGAATTTCTTGAGCATTTCACGGCACCATGAGACCCGATTCGCCATCTGACCTTTAGTCAAGCTATGGGGCACCCAAAGAGTACAAAGCTTCTTGACATGAAGATGATCATGCAAAATGCTACGAATCGCTGGTGCATTTATACCCAAGGACTCCTCTATCTGCAGATAGGTAGCTCCCCTGTCTGCCTCCAGCAATTTCCGAACAGCATCAATGTTCTCTTCGGTCACCGATGAAGCTGGACGACCTGACCTTGGAGCGTCCTCAAGCTCAAAATTTCCTCTTTTAAACTCTTGGTACCACCTAAATATCGTTGTACGGTGTGGGCAATCCTCTCCAAGCACTGGCAGCATTTCTTCTAAACACTCATCCACAGTTAACCCACGTGCAAAGATGTAGCGTAAAATCGCTCTGTACTCAACTCTAGACCAGGGTGACAATTCTCACACCTTTCACTAGCACTGTCAAAAGGAAAATGACTCTAGCCCGGTGACTCAGCTAGCTACTGTGCAGGCTTGAACAGGTCTACGCGTGTGCCAACTCGTCCTGCGATCCCATCCCTCATATTGCAAAACTTTCCTAGTGCCGTACGTACATATACATACATACTTTTGTATACTTTTAATGGAAATCAGGTATTGAGGTTTTACTCCTGAAGCGATTTTCGAAAATATTCATCAGATGTCCATCGATGAAGCCTAGGATGTGATGAAAACCCGCTTTAGAGGTCGCAATTTTTGTTTTATAGTTACCTAACTCGAGATATAAGCGTTTCGTGCAAAACCAAAGGTGGAGTTCGTTAACGACTAATATTGGACCAGGAGAGGGAGAGTTTCGAAATTCAAAATATCTCCGTTGTTATGGGTCGGATTGAAACATTGTATAGAAACAATCTTGTTGGAAATTTAATTTTCTATAAATGTAGTTATATACATGTTTTCTCTTATATGGATATTAACCGAGATATATGGATTTTTTTAGATTTCAGCCTTCAGCAAACCCCCACTTCTACTCGCGCCATATTAACAAGAAGCTGTTATGACGTGATCCGAATCATTCTAAGCTTAAATACCAAATATTGTTTTCGAGAGGCCTTTATAAGCGAGATACATCCATAGCTGACGTCATCAATTAAGATTTTACTGTGTTGTTTGAAAACATGTTTATTTGGTCTATACATTACTCGATATTTAACCGTTTCAGCAACACTAAAGATCACTTGGCCGAAATGGGACTAGGAATAGTTAGTTGGGGTTTAGGGGATGAATTCGAAAGTTCAAAATATCTCCGTTATTATGGTTCAGATCATATGTTATAGAACTAATCTTATTAAGCTGTTGATGATCTACAATTGTTGTTCTATGTATTTTTATGCTACTCAAGTATTAAACGAGTTATTCGTACTTTCTTGGTTTCAGTCAAAATATCTAGGCCTTAAGGGAAATCAGCTATTGAGGTCGTACTCATGACGCGATTTTCGAATTTTTTCCTCAAATGTTCATCGATCCTACCCAGGAGATGACGAAAATGAGGACCCTTGAAAACTGTATATATGTACATGCAATTTGTCAGTTAACGTTCTAGCGGTCGCAATTTTTGTTGATCGTTACCAAACTCGACATTTAAACGTTTTATGCAAAAAGACAGATCAAGTTCGTTTAATGGCTGAAATCGGACCATTGGGGAGGGAGGGATTTTCGAAATATCTCCGTTACGAGATTTCCCTATTGTAAAACGCCACGTGGGAAATCTGCTTAGTTTAGGCAGCCCCTGTGTGACGGACTTTTCTTTCCGGTGTGATCCGGGCAGATCTGTTTGTTTACATTTTTAACGCTTCCTGTCGGCGTGTTGTTGGAATTGGTTGAAACATTTCTTATTTCCGTTTGTATTTATTCACGGTTGTGTTGTGTTACCTATATGTAGATTTATCTGTTTGTTAAACTTCACGAGGGAAATCTGCTTAGTTTACGCAGCGCCTGAGTGACGGACTTTTTGTTTTTGTCATCTTCTAATTAGGATCGGTGGACACTCGAGGACATTATTCAAACATCGCCTCATGAGTATAGCTGACTTCCTTTAAGGGAAATCATCTGAAATGGTTATATTTGACGAAGAGGGAAGGTATTTGATGACGTCAAAGCAGGCCATTCAGCACAGGACGTTTCAATCTAGGCCCAGCAAATATGATTAGCCTCAGGTCACGGTGCTAGCGTGCTTTTAGCAGAATTCTCTTAACCGAAATCTGCTATCGAGCTTGTAGTCGTCTCGACATTTCTGCAGATTTCGCTGACGGGAAATGTGCTATTGAGGTTGTACTAAAGTCGTGACGCTATTTTCGAAAACTTTCTTTTTCTGTAATCGTTGAATAATGGTAACATTACTAAACTGAATGGAGTGAAGAAAGTGAAACATTTTGCAATTGAGTGAAGCAAGTGAATTGCCTTCTCTAATCTATTATATATATAAAATCGTAACCTCTGTCTGTACATTGATTTTTTTCGCGATATTTCACGATAACTTTTTGTTTCACATGTCATAGACACCATATCTGCATTTTGTTTCTTTCGTGTATGTTTGTTTGTTTGTTTGTTACCTTTTCACGCATAAACGGCTGAACCGAATTTTATGAAACTTGGTGTGTATATTACTACTAACCCAACTTAGACTTTAGGCTATATTAATTTTCTCTGAGACGAACAGGAGTGGGGATTATAAGGGAAGCCTGAAATTAAAAATAGCGATATTTCGTTTTCTATTGGTTTTTCCGGCAAATATGCACATAACAAAAGTTGTTTATTTTGTTATTTAAAGTAACTTTTATTATATACACTTTGTCGTATACCGAAGTTTAATTGCGTTATACGCTAAATCTTATAGTGGGAGTCAACAATTTTGCCAAAAAAGACTCAACCGAACTAAATAAAACTCGGTATGTGTATTAGCAGTGAGGCCTTCATTATAATAAGCCATACCAACATTTCTATGTACGGCAGGAGTGGGGGTTATAAGGGAAGCCTGAAATTATAAATAGTGATATTTTGTTTCCTATTGGTTTTTCCGCAAATATGTAAACATAACAAAAGTTGTTTATTTTGTTATTTGGAGTTTTGTTATATACACTTTTGTCGTATACCTAAGTATAAATGAGTTATACATTAAAACTTTAGCGGGCACTAACGGCTGAACCGAACTTAACAAAACTCGGTATGTCAATTAGCATTAATTCTTCCATGATTATAAGTTATATTAAAATTTTTAGGTTCGAACGGGAGGGGGGTTATAAGGGAGGCCTGAAATAAAAATTCACCATATTTACATGTATAAGTGACGGGAAAATTAAAAATATCGAAGACTGTGAAGCCTTATCGAAAAAATAATTCTATTATTAGCAAATCCACGGCAAAGACGGGTATCAATCCTAAACACTGGGACGGGTAAATGTCAAAATATTGTGCAATGTAAAGCCTGCTAAAAAATACCATCACCATTCAGCCTCAAATGAATTCCCGGGCGAAGCCGGGTATCTGAGCTAGTTAGTAATAAGTATAAATTAAAAAATAATTTGAAGTTGGAAATTAAATGCTTTTAAATGTTTCTTAACATTGTAAGAATTTATTTTATTTAAGAAATGTGAATGAATTATTGGTGGAAATAATCAATATATTTTAAAATTTAAATATAACAATAATTACCTTCCTTGTTTATAACCTGCACTTGTTTATAACTGCACTACTTCACAATCATCACTAGTTGTTTTATAACTATGCTTATAACTTTTCACAACCATGGTTATAACTTACCAACACCATACCAAAATCTTCACAACATCCTAATTTTGTTCATATTCTGGTTAGATCTGATCATGTATTACACGATTGCCGAAAAAATTTAATATTACACTCGTGACGAAAGTAGAATTTACAACTCTCGTGAAATTACTACACTCGCTTCGCTCGAGTGGGTAAACGTTTCACTCGAGTTGTAAAATGATCTACTTTCGTCACTTGTATAATAAATAACTATTATGTGTCCATCGATCTTAAGCAGTGGATGAAGAAAATGAGGCCCGTCCAAAATTCTCTCTCTCTCTCTCTCTCTCTCTCTCTCTCTCTCTCTCTCTCTCTCTCTCTCTCTCTCCCCCTCTCTCTCTCTCTCTCTCTCTCTCTCTCTCTCTCTCTCTCTCTCCCCCCCCTCTCTCTCTCTCTCTCTCTCTCTCTCGCCCCCCCCTCTCTCTCTCTCTCTCTCTCTCTCTCTCTCTCTCTCTCTCTCTCTCTCTCTCTCTCTCTCTCCCCCCCTCTCTCTCTCTCTCTCTCTCTCTCTCTCTCTCTCTCTATATATATATATATATATATATATATATATATATATATAAGAGTGGTGGCTTGTAGCTAAAATTATTGGGGGTGCTGCTCTAGAAAATGTTTAGCCTTAGTATACCAGGGTCGGCACTGCGGGAACGACAGTGCTCGTTACCAAACTCAATATTTAGTCGTTTTATGTAAAAAGAAAGATCAAGTTCGTTAACGGCTGAAATCGGACCAATGGGAGGGGGGGGGGTTTAGAGGGGAGGATTTTCGAAAATTCGAAGTATCTCCGTTACTATGCGTCGGATCGAAAAATTGTACAGAATCATACATATTGCAAATTACATTTACTATAAATATTGTTATATACATTTATTCTCTATCTTGAATATTAACTGAGATATTTGCATTTTTATCAAATCGACGGACGAGAGTAACTTTCCCGCCAAAAGCTGGTTCGGCCGTTTCCTTGATTGCTCGGCTCTCGTGAAATTTCTCTATTGTAAACTTCAAGTGGGAAATCTGGTTAGTTTTTAGTGGACTTTTTATTTATTTTTACTGTTATTTATTTCCAATAGAAATGTAAACTACATGAGTATTTCGATTATTTAATTTTTATATTGTATTATTTACACAAACTCATGTTAAATTTGCACAAACTGTGACAGCGGAAGTTGTGCGGAATCAAACTCTTTACCTCAGGTATATATTATCTTATTTTCTGTGATAAGTTGACGTTATTCAAATAACAATTTACTATCTGTATATTAGGTGTTACTTGGTAAAACCATTATGACATAAGTCCGTCACGCAGGGGCTGCGAAAACGCAGTAGATTTACCACATGAAGCTTTACAACAGACAAAATTTCACGAGAGCCGAGCAGTTACGGAAACGGCCGGAAACTCACTCCTGTGTTAACCGCCCACATTTAATAAAAATGTAAATATCTCGGTTAATATTCAAGATAGAGAATAAATGTTTATTATTATTTATATTATTTATTATTTATAGTAAATTTAATTTGTAATAAGATTGATTCTATACAACGTTTTGATCCGACGTATGGCAACGGAGATATTTCGAATTTTCGAAAATCTCTCCCTCTGGCCCGATTTCAGCCGTTAACGAACTTGATCTTTCTTTTTACATAAAACGACTAAATATCGAGTTTGGTAACGATTAAACAATAATCGCTACCGCTAGAGCGGTAACAAACAAAATATAGATAGATTTTATATATATATATATATATATATATATATATATATATATATATACACACACATATATAATATCCTGGGTAGGATCGATGGGCATTTGAAGAAACTTTTCGAAACTCGCGTCATGAGTACAACCTCAATAGCTGATTTCCCTTAGGGGAAATCTGCTAAAAGGTAATATGGGTTTAAAGTCAATATGATTGTTGAAAGTGTTATTCAGGAGGTCTTTCTATAAAAATATCATCATTATTCAGTCAAGGAAGATTTCCCTGGAATCACTGGGCAATTTTGATAGTAGATTTAAAATTTCGACAGGACTTCATTTTCGTTATCTCTTGGATTGCGATCGACGGATATTTGAAGAAATTTTCGAAAATCTCGTCATTACTACAACGTGAGTAGCTGATTTACCTTAAGGCAAATCTGGTTAAATCTCCATCGTCTGTTGAACGTCTAATACAGAGAAGGGGAACTTTGGCAGTTCTGACGTAACTAAGAACGGGCGGGAACGGGTGACTGTCATGGTGCGTGCTAGAGGCATCCCTTACCTAGGCCAGCTGACGTCACCCCAAGTATTGATTCTACTGTTCTTCCTCTCAGTACCTTCCCTCACCTTATACCCCAATAACTTCACAGGTATCCGCCCGTCTAGTCAGCTATTGAGGCGCGATTTTCGAAAAATGTCCGCAAATGTTCCTTGGACTTACCGAGGAGACGGCGAAAAGTGTGTCACACAAGAGCTGTGTAAACTAAGCAGATTTCCCGCGTGAAGTTTAACAGTACATAAATCAACATACTGGTAACCCAACACCTCCTTGAATATTAAGTGAATTCAAAGATAATAAGAAACCTCCCCTCGGGAAGCGTCTGAAATGTAAACAAACAGTTCTGCCAACTTATCGCCGGAAAAAAAAACTAATGAAATATATCAGAATATAACATATTAAATTAATTGAAAACTATTTACTATATCTAGCACTGTAATGCATCATGAATAAGAATAATTTTTATCTCAATCAAATTTAAGTAGTCCAAAAACTTAAGACGTGGGGGAGGTCACCATAACATATTTGCATGTATCTCGTATAATCTCTTGAAAATAATATTTGGTATTTAAGTTTCAAATAATGTGGTTTATTACATAACCGAGTATTGTTTATGTAACATGAGTAGAAGTGGGGGTTTGATGAAGGCTGAAAACTGAAAAATGCAAATATTTCGGTTAATATTCAAGATAGAGAATACATGTATAAATAGTATTTATATTACATTTAATTTGCAATAAGAGTGATTCTATTCGAGTTTTCGCTCTGACGTATATCAATGGAGACATTTCGAAATTCTCCCCTCCCCATGGACCGATTTCAGCCCTTAACGAACTTGATCTTTCTTTTTACATAAAACGACTTGGGTTTGATAACGAACGAACAAAAATTGAGACCGCTTGAGCAGCAACAGACATATATATATATATATATATATATATATATATATATATAATTGCGAACGGATGTCATTTTCGTCATCTCTTGGAAAGGATCGATGGAAATTTGAGGAAAGTTTTCGAAAATTGCGTCATGAGTACGACCTTAATAGCTGATTTCTCTTGAGGGAAATCTGCTGAAAAACATGTTCACTGGTACTCGGAAATTCAAAATATTTCCGTTACTATACGTCTTATAGAAAAATTGTATAGAACCAATTTTGCTAGTTTAATGTTCTATAAATGTTGTTGTTTATATGTTTTGTCTGTCTTCAATATTAACGAAGATGTTGGCATTTTTTTTAGTTTTCAGCCTTCATTAAAACCAAGCCCACTTTTAGTGATCGCACTTTAAAACATGCGTATATATCATAGAACGTCCTTGTCCAATCATAAATACCATTTTTAGCATATTTACTTTCAGGGAAATCAGCTATTGAGGTCGTACTCATGACGCGATTTTCGATTCATTTCTTCAAATGTCCATCGTTCCTACCCAGGAGATGACGAAAATGATATCCGTTCGCAATTATATATATATATATATATATATATATATATATATATATATATATATATATATATATATATATATATCTGTTAACGCTCTAGCTGTCGTAATTTTTGTTTCATCGTCACCAATATTGCCATTTAAACGTTTTATTCAAAAATAAAGATCAAGTTCGTTAATGGCTGAAATTGGACCGGGGAAGGGGGGAATTTCGAAAATTCGTAATATCTCATTATAGTGCTTCGGATCGAAGGATTGTAACTAACCAATCTTATTGCAAATGTAATGTTCTATGAAAGTTGTTATGTACGTTTTTTCACTACCTTTAATAGTAACTGTGATATTTGCATTTTTTTTTTTTTTAATCTTCAACCTTCAGTAAACCCCCACTCCTACTCATAGCATATTAACAATAAGCTTTTATATTATTTCAGTGAACCTTTTTCATGTGAGAAGCATGTAAATAGTTATTGTGTTGACGTCAGCAATTAAGATTTTATTGACCAACAACTTGCTTTTGGAAATAGAGAATAAATTGTAAGATGAGATCAATAGTGTTACATTCCAACATGTGGCAAATCTGTTTAGTTAGTAGCAGCTGCTTTTTAGCAGATTTTCCTTAAGGGAAATCAGCTATTGAGGTCGTGTACTCATGACGCGATCAAAAATTCCCTCAAATATCCATCAATCCTACATAGTAAATGATGAAAATGAGGGCCGTTGAAAGTGTGTGTATGTATATATATATATATATATATATATGTGTGTGTGTGTGTGTGTGTGTGTGTGTCACACTTGTCTTACCACTCTAGCGGTCGCAGTTCTTGCTTGATCGTAAACTCGATATATAAGCGTTTCATGTAAAACTAAAGATCAAGTTAGTTAATGGGTAAGATAAGATTTTACGTTCTTGTCTCGGAAATATTTGTTTGATCTACACCATACTCGATATTTAATATCAATTCCATGCAACTTTAGTTGAAATTGTGCTAGTAATAAGGGAGGTTTAGATGTGGAAGGGATCTACGTTAAAGTTTCAGATTTAAGATAAATGGTGAGATTATATCAATAGTCCATGGGAAATCTGCTTAGGTTACGCAGCCCCTGCGTGTTGGGGTTATAGTTTCTTACATGCTTTAACACGTT
This sequence comes from Riptortus pedestris, assembly GCA_019009955.1. Lineage (NCBI taxonomy): Eukaryota > Metazoa > Arthropoda > Insecta > Hemiptera > Alydidae > Riptortus > Riptortus pedestris. The sequence goes on from CM032228.1 coordinate 252,160,204, forward strand.
TCGAGCCTAATATTTCCATAAGTAGCTGTTCTTCTAGAGGCGTCAGCTACACTTCTTGCAGATTATAAAGATAACTCAATCACCCAATAACGTTTCATTGCGATGCTCATGAAATGCTTTTACTGCATCTTTCAGTGAGGGGGGAGGGGTAGGGAAAAACAGGGATTCAGTGTTAGGAAAATTGGCGTTGGTGGCTACCGAAGTGAGGGTGTTAGGGAGAGGGGTGGTGTAATGCTATTGGCAAGCCCAAATCATGTTTCCCCTAAGTATATTTCAGGGTGGTAGCACCCCCATCCCCCGAAACGTGCTGTGGGGGGGGGGTGAGAGAGAGGAATTTTACGTAATCCCCCCCCTCGGATCCACCCCTATTTATGCCTGCCTCTTCTCCTCCACCAACTCTTACTAAATAAGGAAATCCCCTAATACAGGTTTTCCTTCTACACTGCCATACCTTAATTTTCCTTGTTTTCCTCCCGCCCCCCCCCCTTTATACCAGATTTTCAAAAAGGTTGCAGTTGCGATATGTTTATGACAAAAGTTTCGATCGATTTCAAATGTCCATCGATCCCACTCAGATGATGAATATATATTGTTACGTTTTATTACAAAACCAGTAATGAAACGTTGTTAATAAGAGTTCTTTTGGATTGCAAAATTAAACACACACACAAGTTTCATAGTTTATCACTGCACAATTTATTTCACAATGCACAATACTCTCGATTATTACTACTCACAGTATTACACTGATAGTGTCACTGTTCTTCAGATTTCACAGTCCATTAATTCACTCACGGTCACTGAAACACACAAAAGACGGCACTGCACTGTCCTTTACTTCGGGGCACTGCACTGTCTTAAACAAGACACTAAACTGCTACTTACAGTCACGGCACAACACTGTTCTCCTTATAAAAACACTTTACCGCGCTGCACTAAGTCGCACTGTAGCACTGATGTGACCATCAAGACGTCTGACCGTAAACTGACTGTGGGGTACTGTGAGACTTCCTTATAAATCCTTGTAGAAGTGTCTAGGCATGGAAAGATCCAGAACTTCCTGGAAGGCCCATATTAGATTCTGCCGGGGGCCCTACTTAGAATTGCCCTAATTAGCTTCGCCCGTTCCACTTGTCTTTGTTCCTTCTTTCACGCGGCTCTCTCTCTTTGTGTATTCACCCACTCATCGGATGCAAATACGCTCTGTTGATCTCGCCTCCCCTTGTCTTTTTTTGTTGGATTACTACAATTTGAGTGTTTGAGATTAAAAATATCCTGACTCATAATAAATTACAGTACTAGATATAGATAATAGTTTTATATAAAATTAGTATGTTACATTCAAACATTTTTCAGTAATTTTTTTTCTTCCCTGTCATGAATATTTGTGTTTAGCCATTCAGGTTTGAGAGGTTAGCTGACCTGTCTGTTTACAATTCAGGCTCTTCCTGTTGTAATTGTTAATCGAATGAATGATTTCTTATCGTTTGTATTTACTCACTTAATATTCACGGTGGTGTTTAGTGTTTCCAGTAGGTAGATTTATCAATTGTAAAACTTGACTTGGGAAATCTGCTTAGTTTACGCAGCCTGTGCGTGACGGACCTTTTAGTAAACTCACACTCCTACTCATTTCATATTAAAAATAAGCAGTTATATTATGGACCACTTTACTCGAAACTTAAATATTGTTACATTTTTTTTATTACCAAAACCAGTAATAAACGTTGTTAATAAGAGTTCTTTTGGATTGCAAAATTAAATACTCACAAGTTTCACAGTTTTTATCACTGCACAATTTATTTCACAATGCACAATACACTTGGTAATTATTCTTAATTACTACTCACAGAATACACTGATAGCGTCACTGTTCTTCAGATTACACAGTCCAATAATTCACTCACGGTCACTGAAGTACACAAAAAGACGGCACTGCACTGTCTTAAACACGGCACTAAACTGTTACTTATAGTCACGGAACAACACTGTTCTTCTTATAAAAACACTTTACCGCACTGCACTAATTCGCACTGTACCTCATATAAGCACTTGAGAAGAAAACTGACTCGCTCGCGGTTGTCGGTTCCTTATATAGGTCGTCGGCATACATCAAAGGGGGATTGGCTGGGCCCTTCGACGTCTGGACTGGTCTAGTAGGAGCTCGACCCTCTGTCGGCTTCTTTGATCTACGTCACCCTTTCCAAATACGCGACTCTCTCTCTGAAGGATTATTCGTATATTTAATTTTCGCTACAATATCAAATATTTTATTCATTTTACTGTGCAAGATACATGCAAATTCGTATTGTGATAACGTTATCAATAATGATTTTCCAGTCTTGACAGGAAAATGTTTATTTCATCTATGTCATACTCAATATTTGACTGTTTAATTCAATTCTAATGTTCATAATGATGGTCTATAGTTGTTTTTCTGTGCATTATTTCGTAACTCGAGTGTTTAGCGGTTTTTTCGTACTTTCTTGCTTTCAGCCTTTGGAAACCAACCTCCCCATTTGCCATTTCTGCTCGTCGGTTTTTACATGTAAATATAGTATATGGTGTGACATGAGATCACACGTTTGCCTCGCCGGAAATCGGCATAGTTTACGCAGGCCCTTCTTGAGGGCCATTTGTATCCGAAGGGTAATTAGTTTGAAGAGAAGGGCAGTCTAGTTTGAGAGAGGCAATGTAGCCCTTTGTAATCCATTCTAAGCCCTTAATGCAGCTGAAGGGCTTGCCGGATCAAGCCCCTACATGCCTAACCTTCTCCTGTGGTAACCCCTCCCTATTACCCTTCCTTCCCAGGCTTAAATTGCTCTAAGCCCTGCTTTTTGCTGCGGCCGTTTAGCAACAAGTACTTGCCGCTCATTTGCTATTCAAATTTGGCAGGCCCTGTTGATTTTATTACTGCTCTGCCATGGAAGGGTGGGAGTGCTGAATTCTGAGTTAATTTAGCAATTTTTCTTAAGGGAAATCAGCTATCAAGATGATACTCGTGAGGCGATTTTCGAATAATTTCTTCAAATGTCCATCGATCCTACCTAGTAGATGACGAAAAAGTCCGCCACGCAGGGGCTGCGCTAATTAAAGAGATTTCCCACGTGCGTCACGTATTTCCATTTATCTCTAAACATAAACGATTTTTAGTATTTTGTGTGTGTGTTTATCTATCTATCTATCCATCTATCTGCCTATCCACATATCTATCTACCTATCTATCAATTTATCTACCCATCTATCTTTCCATCTATCCACTTATCTATCTATCTATCCATCTATCTGCCTATCCACATATCTATCTATCTATCTATCCATTTATCTATCTATCTATCTGTCTATCCACATATCTATCCATCTATTCACATATCTATCTATTCATCTATCCATCCATCTATCTATCCATTTATCTATTTATATCCATCTATCCTTATATATATATATATATATATATATATATATATTAGCAGTTGGCTCCTACGTTGTATTCTACTTTACCTCCTTAAGTAGAGGCTTTGTCCTTTACAAATATGTCAATAAAGCTTATTTCTTTAATTAAAATGCTATTAGAATTGTGTTTGACCGCCGAAACTATTCGAGAAGGCGGAGGACTATAGGGGAGGCTAGACATTGACATATAGCGATGTGGAAGGGAATTCAATAGCCGAGGCATAGAAGGGTTCTGGGGAGACAAGGCATCTGCCATAGGATGGGATTAGTCAGATGGTGTCGATCTGCTATCCGATATGCCGGGGGTAGCTTCTTCAATACTATTGACAAACACTTTGTGGCTCTCTGGAAGCAGGCTCGTGTGGTAAAGCTGACTTAGAAACAATAGTCGCTATTTACACTCAGAATAAGGCGTCACCTGATAAATTGGCTTTTCAGCAGATTTCCCTCGTATTGAGGTTGTACTCATGACGCGATTTTCGAAACATTTCTTCAAGTGTCCATCGATCGTGCCCAGGAGATGACGGAAATGTGGTCCGTTCAAAATTATAAAGAGTCCTTCACGCAGGGTCTGCGAAAAATAAGCAGATTTCCCACTTGCTACTATGACACGTCTATTTCCAAAAAAAAAATCCTCCAGGATATTGGTGACGAGATCGGGTATTGTGGAATGTTTTCGGATTAGTTGGGCCGTTTCCGTCGCTGTTTGGCTCTCGTATTAATATTTCTCTATTGTATAATTTCACTTGGGAAATCTGCTTAGTGGGGGTTTAAGTAAGAATGCTTCCTCCCTATAGTAAACTGATTGACGAGTTGATCAGCATTCCACTGAACTTCAGATTCGTGAAACTGGGGGCACACTGGAGGTGGAAAACGAAAGAGCCCGTCTCGGTGGGGCTGGGTAAAGTAACCAGGTTTCCCACGTCGCTGCCATAACACATTTTGGAACTGGTAAACAGAAAGTCCGAATTACTCACCATCGCCCAACCGACTCCGCATGCTTTTCGCATAATAAAGGTCTCATGAAAACAATATTTGGTATATAAGCTTGGAATGAAAAGCTTTATGTTATAACAGGTTTACTGAAGACTGAAAAAATCCCAAATATCTCGGTTAAAATCGCGAAATGAGTACAATAAAAACAGCTGATTTCACTTAAGGAAATCTGTTAATAAAGAAAAGTTTCGTGATTACAATACCTCCTTTCATCCTTTTCTTCATAGAAGGAAGTAATGTCTATAACTGTAAATGGAATTGGACTTGCCTATGCTGCTTTAAGTACTGAAGAAGCCAATATATAAGTACTAACAAAGGAGGGATAAAGGAAATGAACGTGAAAAGAGATGACTATTGAGCTGGAAAGAGAAATAAGCTCCGGGCCAATTTCTGCTGTAATCTTCTTATCTTGACGAGCCCTGGGAAAGCAGCTGCCATCTATCATCAGAAGTCACCGACACAACCCATCATCGAGTCAGCTGATTCTTTTTCAAACACCAATATCATCATTTCCGGCTTATTTTCTTAATTCCTCACTTAGTAAGAGCCAGTCTATTGAAAAAAAAGTCCCACAAGTAGGGGCTGCGTAAACTAAGCAGATTTCCCACGTGATTTTTTGCAGTATATAAATCAACTTACTGGTAACACTTAACACCACCTGGAATATTAAGTGAATAATACAAACGGTAATGAGAAATCTTTCGGTCAATTTTAGTAGCCTCCAAAACGCAAAGCGTCTGAATTGAAAACCGTCAAAGGTCAGCCAACCGAAAAGAAAAGCAATTACTGTAATATATACGTATCTGAACATATCACATTAATTTTATTGAAGACTATGTACTAAAGCTAGCGCTGTAATTTATTAAGAATCAGAATAATTTCTATCTCAATCACTCAAATTTTAATAATCCAAGAATAAAAGCAGGGCGTGCGTCTCGCAGGGTCTGCGTAAATTAAGCAGATTTCCCAAGTGCGCAGCGTGTTCGCATTTATCTCAAAAAGTAACAGTTCAATGAAAACTTGTTTTTATGCTCAAAATAATATATTTATATAATTTTGAACAGACCACACTTTCGTCATTTAATAGGTAGGATCGATGGACATGAGAAGACATTTTCGAAAATACTGTCATGAGTATGACCTCAATAGCTGATTTCCCTGAAGGGAAAGGAGAGGGAGGGGTCCACAGAACGTATTTGCATATATCTCACAAAATATAAGAACAAAAAAATGGCTAACATAATATCAATGAAAGCAATATTTGGTATTTAACCTTGGAATGAAATGGTTCATGGTATAACGGCTTGATATTAATATGTCATTAATAGAAGTGGGGGTTTACTACAATCTGATTACTATAAACTGCAAATATCTCAGTTAATATTCATAATACAGAAAAGTGTATAGAACAACATTTATAGACCATTCAATGTTTATAACTTTGGATCAATATTTTTTCCTCCGAGGTATAGTAACGGAGATATATTGAATTTTGAAATTCCCTTTCTAACCCCCCCCCACCTTCGTGGTCCAACTTGATCTGTCTTTTGAATTTTTTTAAATAATACGTTTGGTAACGATCAAACAAAAATTGCGACCGCTAGAGCGTTAACAGACATATATATATATATATATATAATTTTGAACGGACCTCATTTTCGTGATCTCCTGGCTAGGATCGATGGACATTTGAAGAAATTTTACGATAATCGCGTCATGAGTACGACCTCAATTGCAGATTTCCCTTGAGAGAAATCTGCTAGTAGGCACTTAGCTGGATATGGACGTCTTAATTCTTAGTGATTTCTGAAAAGGGAATAACACAAGCTATAAGTCTCCGCTAATAGTTGTAAAATGTTAATAGACATAGTTTATGCCGTTAGATCTTCGTAGATGTTTCCCTGGAAGAAAATCTGCTTTTTATTTTGAGATTGTACCCATGACGAAGAAGAGGTACATTCTAATATATAATTTAGAATATATATATATATATATATATATATCCGCTCTGGCGGTCGTAATTTTTGTTGTATCGTTACTAATAGATAAATAATCGTTTCATGTTAAACTAAAGTTCAAGGTCTTTAATGGCCGAAATGCTGTGATAGGGGGATTTAAAGGTGTAATTTCAAAAATTTAAAATATTCCGTTATTTTACGCCGAATCGAAATATTGTATAGAACCAATCTTATTGCAAATGTTCTAAAGTCAATTTCTTCTCTATCTTTAGTATTAACCTTGAAATTTGCATTTTTTAGTTTTCAGACTTCAGTTAACCCCCACTTTTTATCCTATAAATAAGACGTTTAAATATCTTTTTATCTTTTTTTTTTTAAATTAGATATCTTTTTATCTTTTTTTAAATTAAATAGTCTGGTAAAGATGTACCCAAAATTGGGAACGCTAGAGCGTCAACAGATATATACATGCATATATAGTTTTGAACGGACCTCGTTTTCGACATCTGCTGAATAGGTTCGAAGGACATTTGAATAAATTTGTCGAAAGTCTCGGCCCCCAATACCTGAGTTCCCTTGCTGGAAATCTGCTCAAATGTGAAGAAATTAATGGAAATAATATTAGCAAGTTTTGAATCGACATAAAGTTAAATTAAATGTATATAAAGGGAGTAATTAGTTTACGTTTCACTTCCATTTTCAAACCATTCCATTCCAGGATTTGGGAAATATGCTTTGTTTACGCAGCCCCTGCGTGACATCTTTATCATTATTTACCTGTGATTCCTTCTTTGTTCATAAAGTTTATCTCATTAGCTAATATCAATCAAAGGTTAACTTGTATTCATGTTGTGCCTAGCTGGATTATGATATTATAAACTCCTTTATCTACTTTCTGGTCTTTGCCCTTACAGCTTCAGTCTATAGTTTGGCTTCTTATAGTTACATTATTTTTTTGTTTGTTATCCTTGGAGTATTTTCAACACTGCTTTATTTTTCGTCATGTGAGTATTTTCTGGTTTTCATCTTAATTTAATGTTACTTGTATATTTTTAGAAAAAGTGTTAAATGTCCATCTGGTAGGACTCACAGAAAAAGTCCGTCACGCAGGGGCTGCGTAAACTAAGCAGATTTCCCACGTGAAGTTTTACAATAGAGAAATCTGCATACTGGTAACAGAATACCACCGTGATTAGATAATGAGAAATCTTTCAGTTAATTAAAATAAATACCCAACTGAAACGGCTTCTGAATTGTAAGAATAATTTATATTTTAATAACTCAAATTTTAGTAGTCCCAGAACTAAAGAAGAGGGGGGGGCGGATGAGCAGAACGTATTTACATAAACTTCACAAAGTAATGAAGGTAAGGTAAGGTTAGAAACGACAGGTAAGGTTGGAAGAAGCTTCCACCTGAGCCGAGCTGTTACGAAAATGGGCGACCTAATCCGAACACGTCTCACAGGCTTCATAAAAATGCAAATATCTCGGTTAATATTCAAGATAAAGAATAAATGTATATAACAATATTTATAGTAAATTTCATTTGCAATAAGATTGGATCTATACAATTTTTCGATCCGATGCATAATAACGGAGATATTTCGAATTTTCGACAATCCCCCTTCTAAACCCCCCTCCCTCTGGTCCGATTTCAGCCATTAACGAACTTGATCTGTCTTTTTACATAAAACGGTTAAATATCGAGTTTCGTAACGATCTAACAAAAATTGCGACCGCTAGAGCGGTAACAGACATATAATATATAAAATAATATATAATTTTGAATGGACCTCATTTTCGACATCTCCTGGGTAGGATCGATGGACATTTGAAGAAAGTTTTCGAAAACCGCGTCATGAGTACGACCTCAATAGCTGATTTCCCTTAGAGCTGTGGTTAGCCGTAAGTATAGTAAGGGTGCTCATTACGTAGGTTGCTATATATATAACTGGCCTAGGCAACACTAAGTGTTGCCAGGTGCAATCTGACATTTCCATTGGAAAGTTTGACATTTTTTAGCATAAATGTACTCAGAACTTTTTGACTTACGACAATTTTTTTTTCTTTAACAGGGACTTGAAGAAATCAATTTGGCAAAAAAATGGAATTAACTCGTGAACATTTTCGTGCGATCATTTTTCACAACTTTCGACGTGGATTATCACGACAAGAGTGCATCGATGAACTTAAATCTTTGTATGGCGACGAAGCACCATCCTATAGCACTGTGAAAAACTGGTACAACGAATTCAATCGTGGCCGACGCTCGCTCAAAGACGAATTCCGTGAAGGTCGTCCAAAAACAGCCGTTGTGCCAGAAAACATCGATGCCGTACGTGAACTGATAATGCAAGACCGTCATGTGACATACCGTGAGATAGAGGCATGCCTAGGCATTTCTCCCACCAGCATACATTCGATATTGCATGAACACCTGGTCGTAAAAAAAGTTTGTTCTCGTTGGATCCCGCACAATTTGACAATCGCTCAAAAGAAAGCTCGTGTGGATTGGTGTAAAGAAATGCTGAAAAAATACGATCGCGGTGCTTCAAAAGACGTTTATAAGATCGTCACAGGTGACGAATCATGGATCTATGCGTATGAGCCCGAAACAAAACAGCAATCGACCGTGTGGGTCTTCCAAGACGAGCCAAATCCAACGAAAGTTGTTCGTGGAAGAAGCACTTCGAAGCAAATGGTCGCCTGTTTCTTCGGCAAAACTGGTCATGTGGCGACTGTTCCGCTTGAGCAACGTAGGACGGTCAATTCTGAGTGGTACACCACCATTTGTTTGCCTGAAGTCTTCGGAGAAATTCGAAAAATGAACAAGAGAAGACGAATCATTGTGCACCATGACAATGCGAGCTCTCACACATCGGCTCAAACCAGCGCCTTTTTGACCGGCCACAACGTCGAAGTGATGGGTCATCCGCCTTACAGCCCTGACTTGGCACCCAATGACTTCTTTTTATTCCCACACATCAAGAAAAAAATGCGTGGTCAACGATTTTCGTCGCCAGAAGATGCCTGTTGAAGCATTCAAAAACCATGTTTTGGAGGTGTCTCAATCGGAGTGGAAAAAAGTGCTTCGAAAATTGGTTTGAGCGCATGCAAAAGTGTATAAATCTTGATGGAGAATATTTTGAAAAACAATAAAACCATTTTCGTTGATAAATATTCGTATTTTCATTATTAGGCCAGTTATATATATAGCAACCCCCGTATTCCTGTGCTAGGCAATCTTCAAGTACACTTTTACACGAGAGTACTTGCTACCGACGTCCTCAGACCCCTCCCGGCTCTCGCATCTTTATGCTTTAACTACTCAAGTAACTATTAATCGCAGATTTCCTCAAATGTCCATCGATCCTTCCTAGGAGAAGGCGAAAATGAGGTCCGTTGAAAAGTATATATATATATATATATATATATATATATATATATATATATATATATATGGTGTGTTGTTCTTTTCGGAGCTTTGGTCAATGTTGGTGAAATGAATCTTTGTTTATGCCAATATTTCGAGAATTTTTATTTTCTCGTCCTCAGGGCTGTAAAAATTACTTTTACTACATTATAATATTGCACATTGGTGTTATACATTGTTATAAAAGGGTGTATTTTCCTTATTATTACTTACCAAGACTAAATATATTTATAGACTAGTATACATTCTTATTGCACTATGACTAGGGTTGTAACCTTCTTGGGTTATAGTAATCTTCTTCCTTAAATGTATACTAGTCTATAAATATATTTAGTCTTGGTAAGTAATAATGAGGAAAATACACCCTTTTATAACAATGTATAACACCAATGTGCAATATTATAATGTAGTATATGTAATTTTTACAGCCCTGAGTAAGAGAAAATAAAAATTCTCGAAATATTGCCATAAACAAAGATTCATTTCACCAACATTGACCAAAGCTCCGAAAAGAACAACACACCACATATAAATACAACCTGGTCGAAAACATCAGCACAATTATATATATATATATATATATATATATATATATATATATATATATACACATACATACTTACTAGCTAAGGTTACGGGCTTCAGGATATATATATTTATATATATATATATATATATATGTGTGTGTGTGTGTGTGTGTGTGTGTGTTTGTCTGCTAACGCTCTAGCGGTCGTAATGTTTTCTTTATCATTACCATACCAAATATTTAATACTTTTATGTAAGAATAAAGATAAAGTGCGTGAAACCAGTCTTATTGCAAATTAAATGCTGTTGATTTTTCACTCTCGATTATTCACCGAGATACGTATTTCTATTTTTTATTTTCCGGACTTCAGTAAACCCCCACCCCTACTCATGTCATATTAACAATCAGCTGTTATATCATGAAGTACTTTATTTGAAGCTTAAATAACAAATGTAGTTCCCATTAAACTTTTATACGCAACATTTGGTTAATCGTTACCGAACTCGGTATTTAATCGTTTTATGTAAATATAATGCTCAAGTTCATTATTGGCTGAAATCGTACCAGTGAAAATGGGGGGGGGGTGAGAGAATTAAAATAAATTGAAATATCTCCGCTATTGTACATCGTACCCAGAATGTGTAGAGCCAATCTTATTGCAAATTTAATGTTCTATTTTTTTATGTAAATGTTTTGTCTATCTTCAGTATTAACAGAGATAATGCCGTTTTTGAGATTTTAGTCTTCAGTCAACCCGCACGTTTTGCCTTTCCACTTTAACAATAACTCAATATATTATGAAACTTATTTCAGACATAAATAACTCGAATTATTTTCACCCGGACCTTTGTTGTGTGAAATACATTGCATATAGTTAGTTTGATGAAGTCATCAATTAAGAAATTATTGACAGTTCTACCTATCGTTGTTTTTTTTTTTATTGGAAGGGGTAAATAGAGAATATATGCTGAGATGGGATGAGTGGTGTGTCATTCGGACATGTGGGAAATCTGCTTAGTTTACGCAGCCCCTGCGTCGCGGACCTTTTCGTCGTCTGAGTAGGATTGGAGACGTTTCTAATATCTTGATATGAGTACAAACTCGATAGGCGGTTCCCTTAAGGGAAATCTGCTAATAATGCGTTACTGCAGCTCCACAGATTAAAGTAGCATAATTTCAGAGATGAAAGCCTCAACAGTTAGCCAGCAATGTCTAAACCGGGTTAAAATGGAATCTGCTTTTGAGATTGGAATTTTGAGCAAACACAGATGAAGAGTTTGGTACATTTTGCACAAGTTGACTGACCTGTTTCCTTGTCCTAGCAGGCTCATTGTTAAGTTCGGATTATACTTGTAAGTAGTGACAAGGGTCGGATGAAAGGAACTTTGGGAACGGTTTGGTTGGAATGATCAATGCTTGCAGTTGCCGAGGCTAGTTCGTTCCCATATGGAGCGAATGTTCCCACGACGAGCAGATGGAGTAACACGGTGCCATATGATGCGATCAGCTGATAAACACAGACAGAAAGTGCTCTACTGTCCTCGGTCCTCACTAATTATATCTGCCTCATAGCACACAAGCATTTATCATCAAATACACTGCTGTTACTGCCTCTAGCTGATAATGTGTTAGTATCTGCTACTAAACACTACAGTATGCTGCAGTATACCTCCAACATCATCTGCATTATTAAAATAAGGGAAATCTGCTAATAGTTAGGCGAATGAACGAGGCTTATGTTAACAGGTTCTTCACTACTTAGCCAATAATCAAATTACTTAGCCTCTACTAAAATTACTTTACTTACCTCAATTATAATAACATTAATTACGTTCCGCTATAATCACTTTACGCGCCATCCATTATAATCAAATTTCTTATGATCTAAAATAATCACTTTATTTAGCCTCTATTATAATCACAGTAGTTATTGTATGACCTACTATAATCATTTTACTTTGCTTCTATTATAATCGCATTACCTATGTTCTATTATAATCACTTTACTTAACCTCTATTATAATCACTTTTCTCAGCCCCGATTGTAATCCCCTGGTTATAATATACTTATGTTCTACTCTAATAACTTTACTTAACCTCTACTATAATCACTTTACTTATACTCTACTATAATCACTTTACTTAACTTCAATTTTAATCTTATTACTAATGTTCTACTATAATAATTTTACGTGTCCTCTATTATAATCATAGTACTAAGATCTAATATAATCATTTTACTTAGCCTCTATTATAATCACATTAGTTATTATTTGATCTACTAATCACTTTACTTAGCCTCTATTATAATCACATTATTAATTGTATGATCTACTATAATTACTTTATTTTACCTCTACTATAATCATTTTACTTTGCTTCTATTATAATCGCATTACCTATGTTCTATTATAATCACTTTACTTAACCTCTATTATAATCACATCAGTGATTGTATTATCTACTACAATCACTTTACTTAGCCTCTATTATATTCACATTAGTGACTGTATGATCTACTATAATCACTTTACTCAGCCTCTATTACAATCACATTAGTGATTGTATTATCTACTACAATCACTTTACTTAGCCTCTATTACAATCACATTAGTGATTGTATTATCTACTACAATCACTTTACTTAGCCTCTATTATAATCACATTAGTGATGGTATTATCTACTACAATCACTTTACTTAGCCTCTATTACAATCACATTAGTGATTGTATTATCTACTACAATCACTTTACTTAGCCTCTATTACAATCACATTAGTGATTGTATTATCTACTATAATCACTTTACTTAACCTCTATTGTAATAACATTATTAATTGTATGACCTACTACAATTACTTTACTCAGCCTCTATTATAATCACATTAGTGATTGTATGATCTACTATAATCACTTTACTTAGCCTCTATTATAATCACATTATTAATTGTATGATCTACTATAATTACTTTCCCTAGGTTCCACCATAATTAATTTGCTGAGGTCCTAAAGTCAATCTTCTACTTTGGATCTAATATAATCACTTTACTTAAGCCCTAGTATAATCACTTTCTTCTTAGACTCTATTATAATCATATTAATTTGCCTCATTCCTACTCAGCCTAAGCTATTTATAAATATTAGAACTTTGGTAGTTAATAGCACTGACAATATTTCAACTTATTCGGCAAATAGAACTTTCTAACTCTCTTATACGTAAACTACGAATATTCTCTCGAACATTGATGGTCACTGTCAGTGCCTATTTAATATATTAAAATGTCAATTGTATAGGCGAACCCTTATTCGGAAAATAAGTTCAATTTATTTTATTTTGGCGCTCACTGTCCGGGAGAATATTTTACTTTTCAGGGCCAAGTTGTAGGGCTTATGCTAGCAACTTATAATATTGTATTTGACACAGAAAATACAAATGTCAAAATCTATCCTTAGAGCACATCCCTGAACTCTGTATCAGTTCCTCGACCAATAGAATTGTCAATATGCCATGCTATCAACATGCTTCGCATGCCTCTTGAATTAAAAACTTATTGGAGTAGAGTTAATATCAGCGAGATATACTAGCATATAGCAATTCTGCCCCAGAATTGAATTCTCTCTTGGATAGTCTTATATTAGTTACAGACTATTGAGTTTCCTTCTCACGTTCTACCAATTCTCTTCCAATAGACCAAATAAACCTCCCATGTGCCAATTTCATTCGGCAGGTACCAAATTAAAATTTTATATTCTGAAGTGTTATATACCTCAATAGGAAAACATCCTGAATTTAAACGGCTTCAAATTGTATTATTGTATTTTAGTAAGTGTGAATAAATCTCCCATTGAAGAACTCTGGTAAACATAGAATGGTGGGTTCTTATTCCTACCTGACCCTTAGGAATTTATTTAGTACTCATCTCCTTAAATACATAATACCCTTTCACCTACCTTGGTTATGAATGGAATAATATTGCAAAATTAGCTGGTTTATGCATAATTAGATGGTTCTTACAGGATCAGCTGCTAGCTAACTTAGCAGACTTTCCAGTTAATTTTATCTGAGACCATTTAATTCAATGAGAACAATATTTGGCATTTAGGCTTCAAATAAAGTGTTTCATGATACAGCATCTTATTGCTAATATGACATGAGTAGGAGTGGGGGTTTACTGATGGTCGAAAACAAAAAAAAGCAAATATCTGTGTTAATAATCAAGATAGTGAAATAACGCACTTAACAACATTGATAGAACATTACATTTGCAATAAGATTAATTCTATACAATTTTTTGGTGCGTCGCATAATAAAGAAGATATTAAGAATTTTCAAAATTTCACCCGCCAACTACGTTGTCCGACGTTAGCGTTAACGAACTTGTTCTTTTGCATAAAACGCTTATATATTGATTTTTGTTACGATCAAACTAAAATTGCGAGCTCAAGAGCCCTAACAAACAAATATATAGACACACACACCGTTTTGAACGGACCTGATTTTCATCATCTCTTTGTTGAGGATCGATGGACATTTGAGGAAATGTTTCAATCATAGCGTAATAAGTACGAACTCAATAGGTAATATCCCTTAGGAAAGATCTGCTAAAAAAAAAAGTGATTTAATTTTAAATTATTTATTAATGTCCACTTTATGCAACTAAGGTTACTTGGGACGGGTTATTTACTGGTTACCACTCTTTTCTAGCCAGGGTGGCCCTCAGGACTTTATTTAATGAATTCCGCCACTAAATAAATTCCTTTGCCCAAACAGGGAATGGAACTCGCCACTCTAGGTTTATAATGTGAGATTAAAGGAAACGCTTTAACTCACGTGGCTAACCTGAGCCCCTTAAAGTGATTCAAAAAACATTTATATTGCATGTTTTTTCTTTTAATAGTACACAAAGAGCTGGAGGTTATATGTAAGAGGTGAACCAATGAGAATGAGTATGAATGAATCAGACTTTTGGAGTACTGACATGACTCAGCGTTGGTTGTTGCGTGTGCGTGTGTGTGTGTGTGTGTGTGTGTGTGTGTGTGTGTAGAGTTTTAAGCCGCCATATCGTTTTGAACATCGATTCGCTAAGTGTGCGCTATATGGTTTAATCGAACTAGCTCCGGTCTGGGCCCCCGCCGTCTGTGCTTACTCCAGTTACTGATAACGCACCCTAAACCTCTTATCACCGAGTCAGTATCTCACTCGAGATTTGTCATACACCTCTTATCTCTAACGATGTGGCGTAATGCTCATTTGGTATGGCCAACTAATCTCGGGATATCTTAGCAGAGACTTTATTTCTAAAATATATTAACACTTTTACCGAAACACCGGTCTGAGAGGCCGGTAGAGATTTTTATATTTTATGTATTGGTAGACCTGCTAATATTGGCGGGCTCTCCACCTCATTATCTGTGAGTATTTCCTTCCTCTTCACACAGAAAGTGTTTTGGGATAGTTTGCCAACGTCATTCGACCTTGACTAGCTATTGCTCGTTTTGCTCCGGTCTCGTGTACCTCTTGTTTGGGTCAACAGCCCACATACGTAGGCCAACTATACAGTTGGTCTAAGGTACGGGGTAATTCGGTTTACGTATGTCGTGTACCTTTCATTATAGCTTGTAACACCTTTTCTTCATATTCTTTTAGCAGATTTCCCTTGAGGGAAATCTGCTATTGAGGTCGTACTCATGACGCGATTTTCGAAATTTCTCTTCAAATGTGCATCTATCGTACCTAGGAGATGACGAAAATGAGGTCCGTCCAAATATCCATATATTTGTATGTTAACGCTCTAGCGGTCGCAATTTTGTTTGATCGTAATCAAACTCGATATTTAAACGTTTTATGTAAAAAGACAGATCAAGTTCGTTAATGGCTGAAATCGGACCAGAGGGAGGGGGGGTTTAGAGGGGGATTTTCGAAAATTCGAAATATCTCCGTTATTATGCATCGGATCGAAAAATTGTATAGAACCAATCTTATTGCAAATTAAATTTACTATAAATATTGTTATATACGTTTATTTGCTATCTTGAATATTAACCGAGATATTTGCATTTTTCAATTTTCAGCAAACCGCCACTTATACTCATGTTACGTAAACAATACTCTGCTACATAATAAATCACATTATTGGAAGTTTAAATACCAAAAATTGTATTCAAGAGACCTTTATTATACGAGATACATACAAATATGCCCTGGACACTCCCCCCCCCTCCATCTTAAAGTTTTGGACTACTAAAATTTTATTGATTGAGATAACAATTATTCTGACTCATTACAAATTACACTAGTAGATATAGTAAATAGTTCTCAATAAAATTAATGTGTTATATTCTGATAGATTTCAGTAATTGTTTTTCTTTCCGGTATGAGGCAGGCCGACCCGTTTGTTTACATTTCTAACCTAACGCTTCCTGTCGGCAGGTTATTGAAATTGGATGAAACATTTATTTCCGTTTGTATTTATTCACGGTGTTGTTGTGTTAGCAGTATGTATATTTATCTATTACTAAACTTCACGAGGGAAATCTGCTTAGTTTACGCAGCCCCTGCGTGACGGACTTTTCGTGTGTGTTTTACACAGTATATGATTTGCTATGGAGCCTTCCACGAGCCATGGACCAATAAAACGCTCATCGTAACGATCTATATATTGTACGGATGACAGTGATTTCAATGAAAGGATTAAAAATGACAATACTAGATTAAATGTGATACAAGTTATTCAAGCAATTAATAAAAATAACGAATTTGTTGATGGGAATTAGTATTAAACCTTCTTGGTCTTTGCGACCGGATGATTCTGTTTGCGTCACAGAATTCATGTTTCGGTAAGAGTGTTAAAATAGTTATTTATTATACAAGTGACGAAAGTAGATCATTTTACAAATGTTTACCCACACAAGCGAAGCGAGTCTGGTAATTTCACGAGAGTTGTAAATTCTACTTTCGTCACGAGTGTTATATTAAATTTTTCTGTAATCGTTGAATAATGGTAACATTACTAAACTGAAATGAGTGAAGAAAGTGAAACATTTTGCAATAGAGTGAAGAAAGTGAATTGCCTTCTTAATTACTAATAAGTATAAATTAAAAAATAATTTGAAGTTGGAAATTAAATGCTTTTAAATGTTTCTTAACATTGTAAGAATTTATTTTAACAAAATAAATTGAAATGTGAATGAATTATTGGTGGAAATTATCAATATATTTTAAAATTTAAATATAATAATAAAAACCTTCCTTGTTTATAACCTGCACTTATTTATAACTATGCACTACTTCACAATCATCACTAGTTGTTTTATAACTATGCTTATAACCTTTCACAACCATGCTTATAACCTACAAACAACATACCATAATCTTCACAACATCCTAATTTTGTTCATATTCTGGTTAGATCTGTTCATGTATTACACGATTACAGAAAAATAGTTATTTATTATACAAGTGACGAAAGTAGAATTTACAACTCTCGTGAAATTACTACACTCGCTTCGCTCATGTGGGTAAACGTTTCACTCGAGTTGTAAAACGACCTACTTTCGTCACTTGTATAATAAAAGAATAACTATTTTTCTGTATTCACTTGTGAAGAAAGTGATTACTTAATGACGATTATATATCTCCGTTATTATAAGTCAGATCGAAAATTTGTATTCACCGGTCTCGTTACAAATTTAATTCCAAAACTTTTGTTCCATAATTATGTTCTACTAGTAGAATTCCTTTGAAGAGAAACCAAAGAAAAATTGCGACCGCTGAAGGCAAACCAGCTATATAGGTGGTACTCATCGCGCGATTTATGAAAATTATTTGGCCCTGATTAATTAGTTGATGTAGGCCTCCAGGATGTTAGGAGATATCCTGACGGAGTGTTGTTTGGCTGGAGTCTATACAATCTGGAATGCACCCCTACAACATGCAGCTGTGCTGTTCTCTAGAGCGACAGCTGCGCCCTTTGAGAATTCATCGGCCCAGCCAATATTCATGAAGGGATGTTGGCCGCGGCTCTTATCTCCGTATTGATTCCATAAATTATTTATCGCGCCGCCGTCAGGAATTTCCGACCAGTTAGGAACGACACTTCGTCAACAGAAATCGTCTCTCCCCGTCAAAAGTCCTTCGGAACGTGGGGCTGAGTAAACCAAACAGATTTACCCCAATCCAGACAAAGACGTTTATAAAGTAAGTCACGCGAGTGCTGCTTACAGCTAGCATATTTCCATTAAGGGAAATCAGCTATTGTGGTTATACTCATGACGCGATTTTCAGGAAAAATCCCTCAAATTTTCACCCACCGTTCCCAAGAGATGACGAATTATTATGGTGGATTAGAGGGGAGGAATTTCGAAAATTCTCAATATTTCCTTTATTATGCGCCAAATCGAAAAATTGTATAGAACAGATCTTTAAGCAAATTTCATGATCTATAAATTTTGTTATGTCAATTTTTTCTTTATCATGAATATTAACCAAGATATTTGATTTTTTAGTTTTAGGCTTTAAGTAAACCCCCACTCCTACTCTTGTCATGTTATCTATAAGCTGTTATTTCATAAACCACTTTATTCAAAGCTTATTTACCAAATATTCTTTTCAAGAGACCTTTATTATACGAGATACAGACAAATGTGTTCTGTTACCCCCCCCCCCCTTCTTTTATTCTTGGATTACTAAAATTTGACTGATTGAGATAAAAATTATCTTGTTTCATTATTAATTACAGTACTGGATAGAATAAATATTTTTCAGTAAAATATATTATATTCTGATACATTTCAGTAGTTGTGAATTTATCTTTTCGGTGAAGACTATTTCTTTCTATCTATTCAGCTCTTAGAGGTTGGCTGACCTCCGTTGTGGAGGTTATTAAAATGTCAATTGACTGAAATATTTCTCTCTTTTTTTTTTTTCGGTCGTTAATCAGTTAATATTCATGGTAGTGTGTTTGTTATCAATATGTAGGTTTGTCTATTTTAAAACTTCGAGTGGGAAATCTGCTTAGTTTACGCAGCCCCTTCGTGACAAGTATAAGGTTCAGGGCAGAGGTGGGGAACCTTTTTACCATTAGAGGCCACATATAAATTAGGCAGCAATAAGAGAGGCCGCATAAGCCGATTGACCTAAGAAAGTGACTTTTATGAAATTATTATAGTTTTTCTATAGATTTAACAATTTATTGCATTATATAGAAAAAATAAAATATAATACTACAAAATTTTAAATATAATATACATATAAAATAACATAAAAATAAATATAAAGAATACAATAAAAAATATTTTTTTATTCACTAAGTTAGTGACTTATTTGGCTTTGTTTTTTGTTTGACATTAATTGTATATTTGGATCAAGCTTCGTAACACACAGCTTTAATTGATCCTCTAAATGTGCATCTGTAATTTGCCTTCTTAAATTTGTTTTTATTTTTGACATGAGAGGAAATGTTGTCTCGCAACAGTAGGTACTTCCGAAGCAGGAAAGTAAACGGCGAGCATGTTCTTGAAGGCATGGACATTCAACAGCATTTTTCCAGATTTCTATGGGATCCTTTTTAGCGTTAAAAGGGGATTTGATGATACTATCTTCCCCTAAATCAATTAACTCCATTTGTAGTTCTGCAGGAGCCTCGGATATATCTATTAATGTCCGTCACGCAGGGGCTGCGTAAACTAAGCAGATTTCCCACGTGAAGTTTTACAATAGAGAAATCTGCCTAATAACAACTGTAGTAGTAAGAAACCTCTAAACCTAAAAAACATAATTTAGGGCGTAATAACCCAGTAGTTTCTAACAGTTAACCTAACCTCTAAACCTATTCACGTGGGACGATAGTTATGGAAATGGCCGCCAGAGCTCTCGTCGGAAACTCCGAACATAGCCTATTGGTGACACGCAGAATACAAATGCAAATATCTCGGTTAATATTCAAGATAGAGAATTAATGTATAGAACAATATTTATAGTAAATTTAATTTGCAATAAGATTGATTCTATACAATCTTTACATCCGACGTATAGTAACGGAGATATTTCGAATTTTCGAAAATCCTCCCCTCTAAACCCCCCCTCCCACTGGTCCGATTTCAGCCGTTAACGAACTTGATCTTTCTTTTTACATAAAACGCTTAAATATGAAGTTTGGTAAGGATCAAACAAAAATTGCGACCGCTAGAGCGGTAACAGACAAATATATATATATATATATATATATATATATATATATATATATATATATATATATATAGATATATATATACAGTTTTGAACGGACCTCATTTTCGTCATCTACTAGGTAGGATCGATGGACATTTGAAGAAAAATGTCGAAAATTCCGTCATGAGTACAACCTCAATAGCTGATTTCCCTTAAGGGAAATCTGCTAAAATGTGGTTCATAGCAGGAGTGTGCTCGTCAAAATCAGAAAATCTTTTAGTATACTCTTCTATCAAACAATCCAAGACACCTACATATTCATCGAATATTTTATTTTCACAGTTCTGCTCATTTAACATTAACAGCTAGCTCCGGGAAGTGTTGTGCAGATATTTCCGATCGACAAAGCAATGTTTTGAAAAATGATAATTTTTTTTCTAAACGCTTGGATCTTTTGCCACATTTCATAAATATACCTCGTGTCACCTTGCAGGCAAATATTTAAATTGTTTTGTTTTGTCATCATATCAGACAAAAATGCAAGGTTTCTGAGAAATACTTCATCTGATAGTTTTAAACATTCTTTTCCTTGTTCTTGATAAAAGTTTAAAATTTGTCGTCGTAAAGACAAAACTTTTATCTAAACCTGACCTGTTGATAGCCAGCGAACCTTGCAGAAGTATGGTAGGTCAACACTATACGTTTCCTCATCTAAAGAGAGCATCTGCCGAAATTCACGATGACGCATTGCATTTACGCGAATATAGTTGACAGTGGCAATGGTTATATCCAGAGTGTCTTGCAAAATGGTAGGTCATGGCTTTGATGTACGATAGTTGTTTTTTGAAACGAACTCTACCATTTTAGCAGATTTCCCTTAAGGGAAATCAGCTATTGAGGTCGTACTCATGACGCGAGTTTCGAAAAATTTCTTCAAATGTCCATCGATCCTACCCAGGAGATGACGAAAATGAGGTCCGTTCAAAATTATATATATATATATATATATATATATATATATATTATATATATATATATATATATACATATTTGTCTGTTAACGCTCTAGCGGTCGCAATTTTTGTTTGATAGGAACCAAACTCGGAATTTAATCGTTCTATGTAAAAAGGAAGATCAAGTTCGTTAATGGCTGAAATCGGACCAGTGGGAGGGGGGGTTTAGAGGGGGGCATTTTCGAAAATTCGAAATATCTCCGTTACCATACGTCGGATCAAAAAATTGTATAGAACTAATCTTATTGCAAATTAAATTTACTATAAATATTGTTCTATACATTTATTCTGTATCTTTAATATTAACCGAGATATTTGGATTTGTATTGTGAGTGTGGTCGGCTATGTTCGGGAGTTTCCGCCGAGCGCACTAGCGCTAGTGTGGCCGTTTCACTAACTATTCGTCCTCGTGAGAATAGGTTATTACTAGGCAGATTTCTCGATTGTAAAACTTCACGTGGGAAATCTGCTTAGTTTACGCAGCCCCTGCGTGACGGACTTTTGTACTAGGTGGCAAAGGGCCGCACAAGAACCTCGCGGAGGCCGCAGGTTCCCCACCTCTGGTTTAGACCATCAATAGTTAAACAATATTAGTTCTATGACATTTTACGAACCGACGCATACTAATGGAGATATTTCGAATTTTCCAACCCCCCCCCCTTTAAACCCCCACTATTCCAATCAATATTTCAATAATTCATTAGCTAAAACGTATAAATTTCGACTAAGGTAGAGATCAACGAAGTATTTTCGAAACAAGAACGTAAAATCTTCCTTGATGACGTCATCACAACGAATTTGCATGTATCTGCCATAGTGACAGCTTGATATGTTAATGTGACATAAGTAGCAGTGGGTGGGGGGGGGGGCTTACTGTAGGCTGAAGCCCAAAATGCCCAATATCTCGGGCAATATTCATTACAGAGAAAATATGTAAATAACAACATTTATAGGCAATTAAATTTGCAATAAGATGGCTTCTGGACAATTATTTGATCCAACAAATAATAATAATGACGAAGATTTTTGAAAATCCTTTCCTCTAAACCCCATTCAGATTTCAGCCGATAACGAGCTTGACATTTAGTTTTACATAAAACGCTTATATATCGAATTTGGTAACGATTAAACAAAAATTGCGACTACTAGAGTGGTAACAGATTTATATCTTTACTAGCTCAGATACCCGGTTTCGCCGGGGAATTGATTTGAGGCTGATTGGTGATGGTATTTTTTTGGTAAGGCTTTACTTTGCACACTATTTTGACATTTACCCGTCCCAGAGTTTAGGATTTATACCCGTTGTTGGCATTTGCTAATATTAAAATTATTTTTTTATGTAAGACTTCACTGTCCTCCATATTGTCATATTTCCCGTATCCTGTGCATTATGCGTAGATTTCAGTTATTAAAGACAAAATATTAACGTAGATTTGAATTAATTTTTCCAGGTGAGGTACTTGATAGGTCAAATTGGAATGAATTGTTGAGCAAAATATTACTTGTTCCACACATTGTTCCTGGAGAAATGCATAAAACAAAAGTTAATCTAAATAACAAAGTAAACAACTTTTGTTATGTGCATGTTTGTCGAAAAAAAATAGACAATGAAATATCGCGAATTTTTATTTCAGGCCTCCCTTATAACCCCCACTCCCGTTCTAACCTAAACATTTTAATATAGCTTATAATCATGGAAGAATTAATGCTAATTGACATACCGAGTTTTGTTAAGTTCGGTTCAATCGTTAGCGCCCAATAAAATAGTTGATTCCCGCTCCGTTTAATTTGTAATTGAGAGTAACTTTTGTCGTACAACAAAGTATAAACGAGATATACACTAAAAAATTAAAGCGGGAGCCAACAATTTCATTGGTCACTAACGATTGAACCGAACTTAGCAAAACTCTAAATGTAAATTAGCATTAATTCTTCCATGATTATAAGCTATATTAAATGTTTTATTATAGGGTTTGGGTTATCGGGGAGGCCTGAATACAAAATTAGCGATATTTCATTTTCTATTTGTTTTTAGGCAAACGTGCACAAAACAAAATTTGTTTTTTGTGTTTTTAAAAGTAGCTTTTGTTTTAAACATAATATTATTAAAATGAATATCCTAATCGCTTGAAATACAACGCTGGCTTGAAGGCGTCTGTCGGGACCGCTAGTATATGTATGTATGTATGTATGTATATATATATATATATATATATATATATATATATATATATATATATATGTATGTCTGTGTGTGTGTGTGTGTGTGTGTGTTTGTGTATGGAGAGAGTTTTAAGCCTTCATATCCTTTTGAAAATGAACTGTCATTTTCATGAAGATTTGACCTCGTGACCTTTACTCCAAATATTGAATTTGTCAACCAGTTTGCGTCATACATCAACTCTGACAGCTTTACAAGGACGAGAATTTTCCAGCTTTCCTCAGGAAATAATGTTTCATTTTTTCTTTCTTTATTTTAAATTGTATCCGTATATTGTTATTAATTTTTTTTTACTTAAAACATCTCCTCTGTGTTTCAAAATAACAATTCTTTATTAAGTTGTGTAAAAAGTTTGCTGTGATTCAGATGAGTTAAGGCGTTGGTCTTAATCCCATTTGGTAAACCTTGAGGAGCGATTCCCGTTTGGGCAATAGGAATTTATTTAGTGACGAACTCATGAAATAAAAGTCCGCCACGCAGGAGCTACGTAAACTGAGCAGATTTCCCACGTGAAGTTTTACAATAGAGAAATCCGCCTAATAACAACAGTAGTAGTAAGGAATATCTAAACCTATTCACGAGGAACGAATAGTTACCGAAACGGCCCGCACTAGCTCTCGGCGGAGAGTCCCGAACATAGCCGACTCCTGCCGACCACACGCATGCATACAAATGCAAATATCTCGGTTAATATTCAAGATACAGAATAAATGTATAGAACAATATTTATGGTACATTTAATTTGCAATAAGATATACTTATGTATTCTGTTAATAAAATATTTCTTGTACAATATTAAATATTTCCTTATACCAATTACATTTTGACAGAACGCATTCGAATTTTCTTTAAATATATGGAGCACAATAAAAATGAACAAACGCGTTAGAAGTGCGTTTTACCGCTTTAACAGAATTGGTTTTTAGCAGATTTCCCTTAAGGAAATCAGCTATTGAGGTCGTACTCATGACGCGATTTTCGAAAAATTTCTCCAAATGTCCATCGATCCTACCCATAAGATGACAAAAATGAGGTCCGTTCAAATATATATATATATATATGTCTGTTAACACTCTAGCGGTCGCAATTTTTGTTTAATCGTCACTAAACTCGGTATTTAATCGTTTTATGTAAAAAAGAAGATCAAGTTTGTGGGAGGGGGGCTTAGAGGGTTTTTTTTTTCCCGAAAATTCGAAATATCTCCATTACTATACGTCGGATTGAAAAATTGTATAGAACCAATCACCTTGCAAATTAAATTTACTATAAATAGTGTTATATACATTTTTTCACTATCTTGTGTATGTACTGAGATATTTGCATTTTTTAGTTTTCGGTCTTCAGTAAACCCCCACTCCCACTCGTCTCATATTTTCAATATTCTATTATGTTATGAAGCACTTTATTTGAAGCTTAAATACCAAATATTGCTCTCATTGAACTTCTAAGTTTTGAGATAAATGCAAATACGTGGCGCACGTGGGAAATCTGCTTAGTTAACGCAGCCCCTGCGTGACGGACTTTTTAATGATTAAACTAAACATAGAATATAATATGAGATGACTTTATTTTTGAGTGGGGCGCTGGTGGAAAATCTGATTTATATTCACTCGTAGTTGGATTACTCTCCTGATGCTTAATCTCTTTGTTGCCGCTTGTCAATAAGTCAGCAAGTCTTGTGAGTAATTCTATAAAGGAGAGATATTGCCATAAATCAATAATGGAGTTATCCAGAGAAAATAAAGCCCCGATTTAGGAAGTTCTCTTCCAGGCTGGAATAACAGGAGATGCCTGGAATAACATCCAGGATAATACGGCAGTTTATTCGGCTCAGCTATCTTATCCTCCCTCTCACATATATTTATTTACTATCAACGACAGAATTTTTTTTATTTTTCGCTGTTTTCTTTTATCAGATTTCCCTCGGGGGACATCTGCTGTCGAGGTTGGCGCGGTTTTTGAAATATTTCCTCAAGTTTCCATCGATCCTACCTAGAAGATGACGAAAATGAGGTCCGTTGAAAATGGAACACACACGCACGCACACACACGCACAAACCTATTTATATACTTGCCTGTCTTGGCTCGCAATTCTTATTCTCTTCTTAAGTCCATGTTCGGGCGCCAGTTAAGTATAAAGTATGCGTGAAAGCCTTTTTAAAAAGTACTTTTATTGATAGTAACAGTTACAAAGTTAAGGAAGTCCGTCACGCAGGGGCTGCATAAACTAAGCTGATTTCCCACGTGAAGTTTTACAATAGAGAAATCTGCATACTGGTAACACAATACCACCGTGATTAGATAATGAGAAATCTTTCAGTTAATTAAAATAAATTCCTAACTGAAACGGCTTCTGAATTGTAAGAATAACTTATATTTTAATAACTCAAATTTTAGTAGTCCAAGAACTAAAGAAGGGGGGGGGCGGATGAACAGAACGTATTAATATTCAAGATAGAGAATAAATGTATATAACAATATTTATAGTAAATTTAATTTGCAATAAGATTGGTTCTATATACCTATTTCGATCCGACGTATAGTAACGGAGATATGTCGAATTTTCGAAAATCCCCCCTCCTCTCCCACTGGTCTGATTTCAGCCAATAAAGAACTTGATTTTTCTTTTAACATAAATCGATTAAATACCGAGTTGGGTTAGAAATATTGCGACCGCTAGAGAGTTAACACACAAATATATATATATATATATATATATATATATATATATATATATATATATATATAATTTTGAACGGACCTCATTTTCGTCATCTCCTGGGTAGGATCGATGGACATTTGAGGAAATTTTTCAAAACTCGCGTCATGAGTACGACCTCAATAGCTGATTTCCCTTAAGGGAAATCTGCTAAAATGGAAGGGATTATAAAGGAGATAAATGCTGATGTTTGTGATGTCCCCTAGCCGTAACTTTCGCTACGAAAATGAGGTCATTCGAATTTCCTGGTTGGTGGGGGTTGATGTATACATGATTTTTTGAAAAAAGAAGTAGATGAAAGGAGCCGACCGATGGTCAAGTTCCTTCTCGGCAATGCCCGTCGGGGATCTAGATGTGTCTAAACGGGTCTCTATCATGTTTTCCGACAAGCTATAAAAAGGGCCCAGGCCACACCGAGTTTTAGTTTGTTCTCAGCTCTCTTCAAGTGAATAACAGTGCGTTTAGTGCAGCTTCAGTGAAGATCAGTGCGTACTGTGAGCAGTAATTGAGAACAATTAACCAAGTTTGTAGTGGATTGTTAAATAAATTGTGCAGGCTTATGTAAATCGTTACTAGTGCGATATCCTCTTTCGTCGACCGAGTGCTAAACATATCTTATCCAGCCGAAACTTCGAGTAAAGAACATTTTTTAATTTTATTTATTTATACAGGAGCAGCCTGTCGCATTTTTGGCGATTTGGCTCAAAGTTTCACAATGTAAAATGAAAACAAAATTATAGAAAAAAAAAAACTGACACAACAAATAAAAAATTAAATACAACTAATAATCATTAAATACTAGTAATAAAGACAATTAATAAACATAAGACTAGCAATAAAGACAACAATTTAAAATGGTTTAAATAAAAAAATTATTTTATTTCTATATACTAGTACATTTATATTATTATTTTTTTATTTTATTTATTTAGTTTTGTGCCCCACAGCGATAGCGATTGGCATTATTAGGATGATATATTTACCCCTTCATGTGCTTACCTTTTTGTACTTTTATATTATGGAAAATATTTCTTTAATATCTGATTCTTTCTCATATCCCCCGTGCTTTGTCTAAAGGATACAATAAAAGTTAGCCCATTTAAATCTTTTTAGGTATCTGTAGACCTATTCTATTTTATATTATATGTTTTTGTAAATGTTGATGTGTTTTAGATATGTTAGTATTTGTGGAATATATTGGCTGCTGTCAGTTAATAGTTGTGTCATATCGTGGGGTATGTGAAGGTTTTTTCGTTGGATGCAGTCTGTCAGTATGTGTTTTATCGTAAGGTCTTTGTTGCAGTATTTGCATATAGGGTTATCAGTCCTTGTCATTAAGTGTCAGGTGTGTGTGGCCGATCCTGAGCCTGGCAAGAACTACTTCCTCCCGTCTAGTACTCCTATGGCTCGATGGCCACTCCTTAATAGTACTTTTGATACTCCGGAGGTGGTTCTTTACTTCCATCCATTCTGATTGCCATTTGTTTAGGATTCGGTGGCGTATATGTCTCACTATGTCTTCGTATAGTAAGTTTGTTTGTGTGTATTGAGTTTGTTGAGTAATTAGTTTAGCCTGGTAGTCTGCTGGCGTACAAAGACCAAGGTCGTTGTGTCCTGCCAGCCAATATAGGCTAATTGGAGGATATAGTAAGGATTAGAGGATGCCAGATCTGTTGGATGGGAAATCTGCTTAGTTTACACAGCTCTTGCGTGACGGACCGTAAGTTTTGAAGCTTACGTAAATCGTTACTAGTGCGGTATCCTCTTTCGGCGACTAAGTGCTAAACATATCTTACCCAGCCGAAACTCCTACTAAGGAGTACTGGCGGATAGAGGATGTCAGATCTGTTGAGTGGGAAATCTGCTTAGTTTACGCAGCTCTTGCGTGACGGATTTCTATGTTGATTACTATAGTTTTTCTGCGTGTATTGGGGGGGGGGGGGGTATTTCTACTAGGTGCTGGGAGTAGGGACATCGATCGGCGCCTGCGCACTAGGCCCACCAGCTATAGGCGTCCAGTAGTAGCGCGCCCTCCCCCGCCTCGTCTTCAAGGTAGGGCCTCTCTCTCTCTCTCTATCTCTCTCACTATCAGCATAACATATACAAACAACAACAGCAATTCCCGCCAGAAACACACTAGTGTCAGGCAGCCCTTATCACTGGCACTGATAAGAGATTGGATCCGCCCAATATCCTCCTTGATTGCTCTGCTACCTGTCAACTTGAACTACCCCTCTCTCTCCCACCCCCACCCTCCCCACTAAGGCTCATTTATTAATAAATTTGACAGGAGTCAACATTTTTTGTCTAAATCTATTATGCAGGTTTGTACCGCCTTCCATTATTATATACACTCCATTACCCAATTTTATGCACACTCCGTTTAAGATCTGAGGGATATTTATACTTCATTTAACATTTGAGAGATACCACGCTTTTATTTAAACTTTTAGCTTTCCCCGAACTTCTGAATTTCCAAAACATTAAACGTAGTAAATGTTTATACTCTGTCAATACAAAAGGAGTATTTTGAATAACAACCAGTATGGATACTGAAAAAATGTTTGCTTTTTCTTTCATTCGGAGTGTACTGCTTTACGAAAGCAAAAGGTGGGCTCTTCACAAAAGGGAATATAATATATTTAAAGCAATGGAAATATTGGACTTTAAAAATATCCATTGTGGAAGTTCTATATGAGGTAAGTGAAAATAAAAGCCTCAAATGAGAATGAAACTTCTTGGACATGTCTTAAAGCACAACGGTTTCATCAGAATTATATTTGAATGTAAGATCATTTGGTTTAGGTAAGAGGGGGGTCTAGAAAGACATTTTCTGAAGTCGTCAAACATCTTATGTATTTGGGTGGGTATAGCGATATGAAGAGAGCAGCTTTCAAAATAATCCAATGATTGTTACGACAAGACTTAGCCTTTAGTTCTTGGTGATGACAATGACTCAGTAAATAATATACGATCTATTCATCATGATCTGAATGCTAAGTGTTCTATCCGTAACCACTGTCTTGCCGCACTTCATCCATGAGATGCTTGGCGCCTTTCAAAATTACTTCCTAGTTCCTCTACACTTGACGCAATATGAATATACACTTTTAATTTCTTTCGAGCCCAAATCATTCTGGAGGCTTTTTACCAAATCTACATTTCCATTATTCTGATCCATTATATTCTTCTCTAAACCGATTGACTGAGCAAACTTCTATGCTTTTTGTTTTTTTACTTCTATTCTCCTATGTTAGTTATAATACTCCTTTTGTTTTCGAAGGCCTATTTAGCTCTTATGATATCCTTCTATCGACTTCAGCTCTACTATCATTGTGTACATACTCGTAAATATCATCAACGTATATCACTAGGAGGCAAAGGGTCAAATTATTAAAAACACTTTATACTTCTAACCCACTTTGTTAAGAATTCATTCTACATGTTTCTTGTTTTCTGTAACTCACCACGAAAATCAGAACGGCCAATTGCTAAATGAGGCGTCCTTCCTCTATGCCAGCTTGTCGAGTCTGATAAAATGACAGGCTGCAATCTCATGACACATAGAATCACCAGATACAGTCGATAGCTACTTTACTTGATTTTGTAATCGGTTGTACTGCTATGAACATATTTTGTTAAATACTTATTATAAACTTCCCAAAAGAAGTTTTATCAAAGAATAAAACTTAGCTATCCGTTAACTAAGATTTTAAAAAGTGTACTTAAATTTCTTATATTTATGTTTTTGTTTTCCTATTTTTAAATAAGTGTATGATTTCTTTTTTATTTTATGATGTTTCTTAACCTCTCCAAAATCCTATCACTATCAAAATCAATCTTATGTCTTAGTTTAAGAGCATCATCAGTAAAAGAAGTCGTATTACCCATTTCATACACATTTTTAGAATGTTTTTCTTTTCTCTTTTTTAAAAGTTACCAAGACTCCCCTGAGTAAGTCTTGTCTCAATTTAAACAGATATCTGATAAAATTATATTTCAATTCTCTTCATCTTTCAAAGTGTCCTTTACATTATTAAAAGTATTTTTAATTTTATCATTATATGCCCAAACAAATTTCTACAAATGTTTTGGCTTCCATTTGAAATTATGGGATTATATTGCAACGTTTAAAAACACGAAAGATTTCTTATAACGGTCTTCTCCCTTTTGTTGTTTGTTATTTATTAACACTTTAACTATTAAAGCTAATCCGGGTCGAGTTGTTTATAGGTTACCAATCTTTTTTAGCGAGGCTGGGGCTGAGGATTCAATTTAATGAGGTTGTCACTAAATGAATTCCTATTGGCCAGGTAGTAATTAAACTCCCGACTGTAGGTTTACCAAATGAGTTTAAGACCAACACTTTGGCTCAAATGGCTAACCCGAGCCTCTTGTTAATAATTAAGAACCTGTAAAGCAATAACAAATATTATTCTGTGGATGAAGCAAAAACTTTATTAATAGAACAAAATTTTTGACTACCCAAATGCATTGGGTTGGTTAACACATGGCTTGATAATCCACGTGACTGATGTTTTTTACAATAGTTCTAATAATTTTGAAATTATTTTCATAATTAAAGTAAATTACAATGGCCTCAATTCTGGAAACTAAATGTTAATGAAGGAAATAATTGTATAAATCTACCTGTTTAAGAAAATAAAAAAAATAGGCGTATGGGTTAGGAAAGTGAGTTAAGGGTTGGTTTTAATTCACTAGGTAAAGCCTGGATTCATGGATATGATCTCTACCTGGACAATAGTCATTTATTTAGAGACAGACTCTTTAAATAACATCTTTAGTCCTAGAAAAGGATGGTAACCTATAGATAACTCTTTCCAATTAGCCATAGTAGCATTAAAGATAATAAATAACAACAGTAAATAGAAGATATAAAAATAATAATAAAGGAAGAAATGTCTCGTTAAGTGTAGGATGTGCAATGAAAAATGTGGATAAATTCATCATAGTGCATGTTGTGAGGTATTGACAGCAACAGAATATTTCCGGAGGCACAATAATGTTGCTAAAGTATACCACCAGGTACTAAATACCTTAATAATGAGCTACCTTATAGTTATGCCCCTCAATTGCAGCTTAAAAAATATAATGCAAAAATATATTGGGATCAAGTGATGAGTCATACCGAACATCATAATAAGCCTGATATTCTTGTAATTTACAGGAAAGAAAGAAAACAGCTGACATCATTGATATCACTGCCTGAAATTATGAGAATATAAGTAAGTCTTACGCTGAGAAAATAGGACATCAGGATTTAGTTATCATCATAAAAGATCTTATCAGTCTAGGTTTTTTCCCAATCGCTTGAATTGTAATATCAACAACTGGCTTAGTTCCAAAAAGAGTGACCCTGAAGTAGTTCTATTAAACTCCTCAAGAATTCTTCACTCATTTTTCATTAAAAAAATACAAACAAATGCAGTTATTGGTTACAACCTCTGCTATAATTGTATCCAGCCATCTCAGAGTAAAATTAATAATAACAAGGAATTTTAATGAAACTCTGCATGGTGGTTGATAGGGAAGTCCTATTTTATCACTCTAAACCTCAAAATTAACTTGAAAAAGATCAAATTAAATGTTATTGATCTGAACGACTGATATAAGTAATGTTCACCAGATGTTCCCATCATTAATAAGGAAATAAAATCAGTTGATATTGTTGACTTTTCGGTACCAAATGATGGAAATGTTCATAAAGCAGTTATCGAGAAATAGAGATAATATCAACTCTTAGCTTCAGAATTGACATATAATCGCTTCAAATTAGAATCAGTCAGAGTTACTGCCACTGTTATTTCGACTAATGGACTTCGACCTAAAAATGCTGCACAAAATATTCAAATTTACATGAAGAGATCGCTTGATATACTCTAAAATCATAATTATTAGATAAGAAAATCCCTGAACACCCAATGAAGTAGTCCCTTTTCGTCAGTTCCCCAAGTCCAAGATATCCAGGAAAATGAGAATCAAACCTCGCAATGAAAGAAAAGTATCAGCCATAAATGTGTCTATTAGTGATTGCAAGTGAGGCTCCTGCAATAGATTCAGATTAGAGTGATAAACAGGTGGTGTTTAACCCCGTCGATTCATATAGCTTAGAGCTTCTTCGATATTGTTCCTTTGGAGGCAAAATGCAACCCACAGAATTCAAGATTTTCTTTTTTTGCTATAGGTTTTTCCTCCTGATTGAGAAATAGTTTAATTAGACTTGGGATAAATTTAAATTAGCTTGGAGAAAGTTTAATTTTACCTCGAAACCCATTTGCAAGCAATGCTAATAAACCCTACCTGTGGTACATAACAAGTGGTGAAGAAGAAGCAAAAAACAATGTGGGGAAAAAAATATCTGTCACGCAGGGACTGCATTAACTAAGCAGATTTCCCACTGCATCACGTATTTGCATTTACCTCAAAACGTAACATTGCAATGAGAACAATATTTGGTATTTAGGCTTTGAATAACGTTCTCCATTATATAACAGATTATTGTTAATATGACATGAGTAGGAGTGGGGGTTTAACGAAGGTGGAAAACTAAAAAAAAATGCAAATATCTTGGTTAAAAATCAAGATAGTGAAAAATCATACATAACAACATTTATGGAACATTACATTTGCAATAAGATTGGTTCTATACAATTTTTCAATCAGAAGCATAATAACGGAGATATTAACAATTTTCGAAATTTCCACCTCTAAACTCCCCGCTCCCACTTCAGCCACGAAATGCCCCTTAAGGGAAATCTGCCAAAATGATCTTACATGAATATTTTGTATTTTCAATAGACACTGAAAAATTTGGAATTTCAATTAAAAGGGGAGATGCTCAACTGGACAATCCTGAATTTGAACTTTTATACTTTTTAATTTATAAGAGATATGTAAGACACATATGGACTAATATCATGTTCAAACTAGTCCATATGAGTCCAAGCAGTCTCAAAACAAATAATTCTGTTAAAATCTGAAAACTAATTTTTTTTTTTTTTTTAGTGGGACTAAAATGCTTTTTTTACCGAGCACTAGTCAGTAAGAATAGTAAATGTGGATGTTTACATTGACATTTAAATAAGAAAGAAACATTAAAACAGACAACAAATCTATCAGCCAACCTGTTTTTTGTACATTCATGACTTACTTGAACTGTTTAATGTTATTTTTTAATGTCCACTTTGTGCTGCTGGGGCTAACCACACTATTCTAGCCACGATGAAATTAAGGATGTTATTTATTAGGCTCATCACTATGAATTCCTACTTCCCAGATGGGAAGCAAACCCATGACCCTTTAGTTTACTAAGACTTAACGCCTTTACTCACATGGCCAACTTGAGCTCTCGGTTTAATGATAAATCATACACATATTTGACAACAGCATTCTAATGAATTGTTTTATATTGATGAATGACATTGGTCAGGTGTTCGAAGCCAAGTATTGTTCCCTATATTAGCCTATAACTCTTAAAGGAAAGTGTTTTATGCAAAAAACCATAATATCAAGTTTGTTAGCAGGGGAAATGAAGAATGAGAAGGGGAATTATGAGTTACATCAAAACAAGTGACATCACCAATCTTGCTAATTTAATTTCTTGTATTTGTTTTTCTATGCATTTTCCCTCTAACTCAATTATTAACCAAGATATTTATTTGCATTTTTCTGGTTTGAAAAATTTCTTCAAACGCCCATTGATTCCCCTACCTAGAGATGAATGTAAATAAGGTCTGTTCAAATTTGTATTTGCTCTAGTGTTCACAATTTTGGTATGATCGTTATCGATCTCAGTAGTTTAGCATTTCATGTAAAACCAAAGATCACTTTCAGTAATGGCTGAAATTAGTCTGGAGGGGGGGAGGCTAGAGGGATAAGACAATCAAAAATTCAACATCTCCGCTACTCTGTGTCATATAGAAAAATTATATATATAGCCAATATAGTTTTAAATTTAATTTTCTATAAATGTTGTTCTACACACTTTTTTTGTTTCTAGAATTTTAACCCTAATTTTTAAAATTCCCAATGTTCAGTAAATGCCCACTTTTAGGCATAGCACTTTACCAATAACATTCATAAAACGTCTTATTCCAAACTCATATACCAAATATTGTTTTTAACCGATATATACGAGATGAGATGCGAGAAAAATAGATTGTGTGATGTCGTCACCGATTAATATTTTATTGCTGGACCCAAAAATGTTTATTTGATCTGTACTATATTCAATATTTATTGGTTTCATTCAACTCTAATTAAACCCCTACTTCTTTTCATCGGCTTTCTACTTAGAGATAGAAAATATATGTTTAGGTGAGATCACTAATGTGTCATACCAACAAGTGGGAAATCTGCTTGGTTTACACAGCCCTGTGTGGCTGACTTTATGTTTCCTTAATTCAGTAAACTTCCATTTCTACTCACCTCACATTAATCGTAAACAAATATATCACAAAGTGGACAAGCTTAAATAGGATGTATTATTTATCATCCAGCACAGCCTGTTCAGTCAAGGAATGAAATACGCCATATTAGATGTGAAATGAAATGAAGTGACATGTGTTTATTTCCATTAAATATTATCATAACATAATAGGATACATCATTTGTTTTTCTATAAACAATTTTCTAATATTATGTCAATTAAATTCTTTACAAATTATTGAAATTACATTTACACTTGTATCATTGATTCGTTAAAAAATTGGGTTAAATAGCATAAAATTCATCAATTTAAATAATTATATACAATGAATTAGTTTCATTATCAGTCTTAATACAACTCTAAATATGTACAATTCTTTTACAACTCTAAAACATTCATTATTTTATTCGTTGGCATGCAAATTTATTAAAGGATAACAAGCTTTATAAATGATGAGCAACTGCCCCCAGCTTATAGAGACAATGTACCGGATCAAAAATTATTTTAGACCGATATTTATGACAAATATGTAGTAATTTCATTTAATAATTGAACACTTATGAAAGTATTTGTTTTGTGTATAAAAACATGTGTCATTCATGGAGTTCTGTAGTTTATTTTTAAGAGTATTTTTTAATAGATTTGATACATACGGGCGGAGAGTTAAAGAGTTTTACTTCTGAAAATGATACGCTTTTCTCGAAATATTTATGTTAATGGTTGGGGGCTTGAAGCATATTCTTGTATCTTGTTTTATGATTATGTGTTATGCTACTTTTGTAAAACAAGTTCATGTTTTGTTTCACAAACAATATAGTTTGGTACATATATATTGAGAGAAAAGTCATTATTTTTGACTCCTTAAAAAGTAGACAACAGGAGTCTCTGGACTTTCTGTTGTATATAAACCTTATTGCTCTCTTTTGCAATTTAATTATTAAAATATGATTTTTGGAGTTGCCCCAATGTATAACACTATAAGTTAATCGAATAATAGAGTTTCCATTGGAAGATATTTTTAACATATTTTAATAAGAAGCAAAGCAATTTTAGCTTCTTACTCAATTCTTCAATATGACTGGTCCAGTCAAGGTGTTCGTCCACAGTCAGTCCTAATAACTTCAATCATGGGGATTGGTAAATCATGTAAAAC
The DNA here is from genome assembly GCA_019009955.1 of Riptortus pedestris. Lineage (NCBI taxonomy): Eukaryota > Metazoa > Arthropoda > Insecta > Hemiptera > Alydidae > Riptortus > Riptortus pedestris. The sequence goes on from CM032228.1 coordinate 252,196,294, forward strand.
CAGAACACCATATGATAATGTTGTAATCTTGAATTACTGAAACATTGATATTGACTGGGTCATTTCTATGTCCACGACTCATAATTACTGAAGGTCTCTAAATGCACAATCTTATAACAATGTTTAAATGAATGTCAATATTCTAAGTTTATATTCTGACAGGTGGAAGTGAATTATATTTCAGATTTGAGTAAAATGGTCATTCTTCCAAGATAACAATTTATTAAAATACAGAGCGCTTTCGACACAGTGCATCATTGTCAGTATCCGAACATCCTAGATGTTATTTAATGGCATTTATTGTGATAGTGTGGTGTTTTTACTCAAACCTGCAATATAATTTTAAAATTAGGTACATTTACAATTCATAATCATTATTATTATTATTTTTACAAAAGTCATTGTCTTCTTTTATAAAACCTGATTCTTAATTATAGTTGACTAAATTTTTATTTGTTTCAGGGGACTTAAGGCTGGTTCTAACAATTTTTTGAAAGGAGATCAACTACCCAACGGTGTTGATACTAAGCAGAAATACCTGTAAGTTGATGCATAATAAACATTTAATTATTCTTGATGTGTGTACTTATATTTTTAATATTGATGGAATATTGTTAATTGAAACGGGATTGTTATAGAGGTTGAATTCAAACTTTAGAAAGGTTTGAGGGTCAAAATGATTTGTTAATAAAACATAGAATGATCAGAATATTTTTTTTAGTGTTAGAGGTTTTTGATTTGTTGAGGTTTTATTGTGCTTTTAATTTATAGTGCAAGATATAATTGTAAATTTGATTGCCATTTTTAGAGAGGACAGTAGGAGACCAGGAGTGAAGTGCCCGAATGAGCAGGTAGACGTGTCTGGAACGGAAGGTCACCATATCAAGGTAATGAATTACCATTAATCCAAATAGATATGAGGACATGTTTATTATTATCGAGGGCTCAATTGCTTATAAAAGGATGATCAGAAGTTCTTTTTTTCAAGTGGCTACTCAATTTCCTCACAATGCCGAGTGGATCAGATAAAATTCTCAGCACATTTATTTGGTGATCCTAGCTCCTAAACTGCCACCTCTAGTACAGTAATTACAAGCACTCTGCATCAATTTATATCAATAAAGCTGCAGTTTCCTTAAATTCCATTGTAATGCAATGAGAATATTGCATTACATTACGACTATTAAAGGCTAGAGGTCACTTGGAGAAACCACCCAGCGGTAATCTTTGAGATACATCTATATATTTCTCTGTTTTATGCTTTCATTAACACAAGATATCTTACGTTAGTTTTGATAATTAGTTTCAGCCGGTTTTCTTTAAAAAAAGGGGCTATTGAGGTTGTTACTTGACCAAGTTTCATGAAAATGTCTTCAAGTCATTGCAAATAAGTGCCAAAAACAACATCGGCTTGAATTTTAAAATTTCACAACTATATACATACATATAGCCCAAAATAAAGTGCAATTTTTGCAATGCCAAGAGGATATATACCATATATTCATCTAGTGCCCAATTTACTCCGCTTTAAGGATCAAATTCATGAACAATATTGTTCTTGTAGATAATGATAACTGGTTCTTTGATGTCATTATCATTTCATCCCGAGATGATCAAATACTATTTTACAAGTATATTGCCAGTGTGGTTAAATTAACGACATCATTATTAGTTTTGTTACATAAACATCATTTTTATGATCCATATTTTTTCTATAAGTTTTCTTTTTTTAATTTTATTTATTTATTTTAAAAAGAGATGTTTTTTTTTTCTGCATTTATTTTATATAATATTATTTTTCCTGTTTTTTTACGGTTACTTTATATCATTTTATTTTTATTATTTATTCAAAAATTTGTTATTAACTACAAATTGTGTCATAGAACAACTTATATAGATTAACACAATTATTGAAGCTAAACCCCAATTTCATGGGAATAATCCTGTAAGTAATTGTAAATAAAATCTTAAAAATCTACAGATTGTCTGTTCACTTTCTAGCAGTTGCAAATTTTGAGATATTCAAACCAAACTTCACATTTAATCTATTATCCAGAAATGAAAGATTGACTTCATTAAGAGGGCATAATCACTTTCTTGGTTTTCTTTGAAAATCAAATCAAAATATTTGGCTCTCACTGGGCTAAATACAGCCATATACAGTACAATATAAAAATAAATGATGAATGTTTTTGAAATTATCAAATTAGATATTTTGCATTTACTTTTAGGGTCAATGGGATATATTGTGTTTTTAATAATAAGTTTTTTTAATAATAATCTTAAATGGAATGTTAAGAATTCTCTTAATTAAAAATCAATAGAATTCTATAAATACAAATTCCGTGAAGAGTTTGGCGATGGTCAATTTAAGGTTGAGGTTCTATGGTTCGGATCAAAAGGAACAAATCTGAAAAAGACTACAGAGTTTTTGAAAGAAGTTAGTATTGAAGACAAAGACTGGCTGCTCCTGATTCAATTCATTATTTTGGATTCGTTAGGAATAATCAATCATCTCATTTACATATAGTTTTAAATTATTATTAATTTTTCTTTTTTATCTATTTATTTGTAGATATTGTTTTATTTTATTTATCTTTTTTGTTTTCTTTTTAATTCTTATTATATATTTTTTTGTTTAATTTTGTTGCAAACTTACTACTTTTATTCTAACTCAACTTTTATTTTATTTACATGTACTTCTTCTATTTTAACGTCATGTGCTTGATGATTTAGCTGCGTAGTCAGCAACTCTATCGGTCAGCAGGCACACTTAATTCTTATATAAAGTGTTTTTCCCTCTTCTTCTTTCTCTGCTCGATGTCCTTATCTGAAATGTAACTTTGTAAATTGTGAATGCGTTCCTTTTTTAACGTACAACGGAAATATATCAATTCCATTTAAATCACTATTTGTAAAGCAAAGTTGGAAAAATGTAGTTTGTCCAAAGAGCTGTTTGTTGTTCTGGAGGCTCTAATAATTCTCCAGGGAGTTGGCTGGAAAATCAATAGCTCCATTCATTAATTGAAAAGATGAATAACAAATCAGCTTCCTTCCCTCAGTGTTTAGAGTTCTCTCTTCAAATAATACAATTCCTTCCCATTCAGTTTTAGCTCATTCATTAAGTTTTATTATATTCTCCCTCATTAAAATTGCATTATTTTGCATTTTATTTAAGAATGGTACTTGTTTATCATTGCTGAACCACAGAAAATTTAATGAACTTTTCTTTTGTGTTTTTAATACCAAAACCAACTTTATTCATTTTGTGATACTTAAAAATCGGTTTAACTTTCCGTTTAAAGACTCCTTTATCAAAACTCATCATTGTTGAATAAAGAAATAATAATAATGATGAATTATGATGTAAGTGGTTCCATTAAGCAATGTCCAGTTTGAAATAGATCATTGCACTTATCTTCATTCACATTTTTACATAATTATATGATGTAGGCTCTAAATTTCTTCCTCAAACACATATTAAATTAAATAAACAAATTGTTTAGTTGGATTTCATTTCATTTAAAAATGATAAAGCATATCTTCGTTCCAATGCATCAGTTAGATTACTGTCATAGAACGTACTTTACAAATCTTTTTAGGATAAAGAAAACAGGGGAGCTCAGGTTAGACATTTGAGTTAAAGCATTTGGCCTTAAACTCACATGCTAAGCCTATAGTAGCGAGTTTGATTTCCGCTTGGATAATAGAAATTAATTTAGTTACAAACTCATCAAATAAAATCCTTAGTCCCACCCTGGCTAGAAAAAGGTGGTAATCTGCAGATGTCTTGCCCCAATTAGCCATAGTAGCAAAAAGTGGACGTTAATAAATAAAATAGGTCCTATACAATTCATATTTCTATGAAAATTAATGATCAAGTTTGTTAACAATTGAAATCAGACCAGTGGGAGGGGGCATTTAGAGGTGGGAATTTCAAAAATACGAAATATCTCTTTTATTATTGACTAATCTTATTGCTTGAATTTAAGTTTCTATGAATGCTATTAGTCTAGTTGCACTTAGATTATCTGTCACCTACAGGATCATAGGATGGTCGGAACACTAATAACGTTGGATAATCAAGGGAGAATGAATTAAGCCATTTATTTATATTTAAATGATGCATTAACACAAAGAATACAAACATATGTTTTAAGTTGTATAGTAAGTAAAGAATGAAACATGTTTAGGCCATGTTAAAACTACTTAATGTATTTTTGTTTCAATTTCTTAAACCATGACTTGACTGATGCATGACACCAATTCTTGGCCCACATAACGTTCACGGCTGTTGCTGTTGATTGTTGTTCAACATACTCTGCATTTCCAGTTGCACGTTTAGGCAGGTACCCCTGTGATTATTCAGCTCAATGTGAAGGAGTTCCAGTTTCTGAATTATTTTGTGGTCATGTTTAATAACCAATAGAGCTACCTCGTGTGGGACATTTTCTTTTTTGAAATGCTTGAAGAAAGTTGAAATAATTTGAAATCCTATTTAATAATAATATAATATTTAATAATAATTTTAAATCCTATTTAAATTAATTAAAATATCCAATTAATATGCCCGGCTAGTCAGGGATATACAAAATTGTCTGTGGGGCTTTTTACATAGGTAGAACGTCCAAAACACTACAGAAAAGGTGCCAGGAGCATTTATCTAGAATGGATTCAATTTTCCTCCAACAAGGTCGATTTTTAAGACTGATAGAATCAAATTTTATTTAAGTTAGAACATTTCAAATGTAAATATTAGCCTTAAGCATTTTTTTTGTTTTGTGTGTTAGCACCCGATGATGGCACGTTAATGCCAAAAACCCTTATGCTTTAATAAAGAAATTGGTGACAAGATGTACAGTTATTAAGACCTACTTCCCACATTTGCTCTCTCACATCCAACAACATACAAATTTATTAACTTTATACATATAATAAACATAGTCTTATTAATGTTTATTTTTTGTTTCAGCAAAGTCGCATCCTAAACAGTAGTGGTGGGGGTAGCGGGCGAGGTGAGGGCCCGCCCTCTCCTGCCCAACCCCACACTGTAGTCTACAGGGTAGTTGGCTCCCGTCACATCAAGAAAGCTGATAGCAGCCAACAAACAGAAACTAGTGCCTTCAGGTAAAGCGCTTCAAATATAATCATATTCTAATTCTTAACTAGCTGTATATATTAACTTTTAGTCCAAAAATAAAGATGAATTTAGTGCCACTTCTTAAAGATATCCATAATAATCTCTTTGCTATTGACAACAAAAAAACAGTAAAATATAATGATTATTACTTGGATAAAATGTCACTCGGGACAATTAGGAAATGACACTATTGTCATAATGGAAAACCAACATCAAGAGAGTATATTACCTATTATTTACATTACATTTATTGAATGGGCAATAAAATGAAATTTGAGAAGCGAATCATGAGAAAAGGAACAGCAATGACATACACATGCAATACACATTAACCATTCTACGCAGACTGAAAATGAGTCTAGCTCCAAGAGCCGTCAGGTCAACATCGAAAACCTTCGGGCACTGACGATGATACACAGCATCGAAAGCGCTTTGCCGTTACAATAAATTATTATAGTGGAAGCATAGCCAACAATTTTTTCATCCTAAATACATTAGAAGTCACTTCCACCTGCTAGAATACCAACTCAGAATGTTTCATTTCTGTTATGTACATTGTTTAAGGTGTTTCCTTCCCATAATAATTCCCAATTAAGTTAGAATTTTCTTTTTAATTTCTTTTGTGGAGGCAAAGAAGGTAGTCTTACTTAGAAAAGTAGTCATTTTGCTGACATGCTTGGCAACAATGTCAGGTTTCTTATTTGATGGTATCCCACAATGGGAGGAGACACAAATAAAAGCTGTGAAAAAAACATTCAATTTATAACTTCATTCCCGTCGGGGCTATAGGAATCTATTTAGTGACAAACACATTAAATAAAATCCTTAGTCCTACCCTGGCTAGAAATGGGTGGTATCCTGTAGATAACTCATCCCAATTAGCCATAGTAGCAAAAAGTGGTCTTTGATAAATAATAATAATAATAAGTATGTTGAAATAAATAGAAGAAGGAACTTATGATGAGGTACTATTATGATCTCAAATAAAACAGATAAATATCGATACAGTGTAGAACAAATATTTATTTTCAAGTCGAGAACATAAAATCTTAAATGATGATGTCATCAGACAACGCATTTGCTAGTAACTCACGTAGTAAATAATTGTTGAAAACAATATTTGGTATTTAAGCTTCAAATAAAGTGGTATATTATATAACAAAGTATAGTTTATGTGACATGAGTAGGAGTGGGAGTTTACTGAATGCTGAAAACTAAAAAATCCAAATATCTCAGTTAATATTGAAAATAGAGAATAAATCTATATAACAGTATTTGTAGTAAATTTAATTTACAATAAGATTGATTCTATACAATTTTTGGATCCGACTTATAATTACTGAGATATTTGAAACTTTCAAAATTCGCCCTCTTAAACCCTTCAACCATTCTGATTTCAGTCATTAGCGAACTTGAGCTTTAGTTTTGCATGAAACACTTATATTAAATATCTTCTAATGTTTAATGTATTCCTATAATTGTTTCCTTGTTGTTGCAGGCAAGTGTGCCCTAGTAGTCAGTGGAAGAGTAGCAGCCTCCCTAGGGGGGATAGTAGAACTGATTTGGATGGCAGAGGACGGGAGGTAGACTGCAGAGGAAGGGACAAGCGGAGTCAGCAATCCTCCAATGGCCTTCAGAGGAAGCAAGACAAGAAGAGGAGCACATCTGGTACTAACAACTCTCTAACTCTTTGTTTCGTATTTCACTTATTCTTTCAAAGTGTAATTATTAATCTAATTATAGTTTAAAACAATAACTACCAGATATATTTGAAGATACGACTAGGGTGCTCTTCAAAAAAAGGAAAGTCCGTCACGCAGGGGCTGCGTAAACTAAGCAGATTTCCCACATGAAGTTTTACAATAGAGAAATTATACGAGAGCTGAGCAGTTAATGAAATGGCCGAACTAGCTTTTGGCGGGAAAGTCACTTCGTCCGTAGTCGCCCAGATTTCATAAAAATGCAAATATCTCGGTTAATATTCAAAATAGAGAATATATGTATATAAGAATATTTATAGTAAATGTAATTTTCAATAAGATTGATTCCGTACAATTTTTCGATCCGACGTATAGTAACGGAAAAATTTCAAATTTTCGAAACTCCTCCTCTCTAAACACCCCTCCCACTGGTCCGATTTCGTCCGTTAACGAACTTGATCTTTCTTTTTACATAAAACGACTAAATATCGAGTTTGGTAACAATTTAACAAAAATTGTGACCGATAGAGCGGTAACAGACAAATATATATATATATATATATATATATATATATATACAGTTTTGAACGGACCTCATTTTCGTCATCTACTAGGTAGGATCGACGGACATTTGAAGAAAAATTTCGAAAACTCTGTCGTGAGTACAACCTCAATAGCTGATTTCCCTTAAGGGAAATCTGCTAAAATGAACTAAAGAAGAAAAGCGTTGAAGTAGATAAATGTGATGCGTGGAAAACATTTCATGCAGAAGACTCAACAAGATGAGCTCATTTTTCGTAACAACAAAAAAGACTCAGCTATTGTTAGTAGTGAGTCAAATAATTATTGTGGCTTTTTTAAAAAAACACATTGAAAACCTTGCTCTGCTATCACTTGTAATGATCTGACTGCAGCAATAGGCAGTGGAAGTTGTAATAATAAAAATTCCCACAACCAAATCACTTTCACTGTTTTATATTTTAGATGCTTCCTGTCGGGAGGTTTCTTATTATTGTTTGCATTCATTCACTTGATATTGGTGTTATGTTACCAGTATGTAGATTTATGTATTGTTGGACTTCACGAGGGAAACCTTAGTTTATGCAGGACCTTATTCTATTTGTGAGGGGTAGAGTGATGAATTTAGCATTATAAATTTGAAAGTGTTATTGAGTTTAAATCTGTTTGCTGCAGGGTCTAAAGAAGAGCTGGAGGGCGAGTATTGCAATGGAGAGAGAGCAGGTAAGGGGAGCAGTAGTGGAGGTAGTAGCAGTAGCAGCAGTAGTGGCGGCAAGAGCAAGGCTCGGAGTGTACCACCTACCTTCGGCTATGTCAAGAGGACCATCAATGGATCTAGCAAGGACTCGAGGACTGCCCAAGTTGCTGGTGTACCCAGGACAAAGGTATTAGCTCTCCCTATATCTATTTTAGATCAATAATCTATTCCACCATTTTTAGAGGTTTTCCTTAACCGTGGATTGCCAATGTGGAATAACAGAAGTCAGTCGCCCATACCTCCAGCTGAAAACCTCTCGAACTATTCTTCAGTCAGTGTCCTGTCAACCTCAGAAGAAACTGGACAGTTAACTTCGTTTTTGAAAGAATGCCAAGGATTTCAATAAAACCTGCTACGTAAAAATGACACTATTAGTTGTGGTTCATTTGTCTCATGCTTAGCATAATAGCTATTGCAACTATATCCTTCAAATTGACGTATTTAATTATCGAGAGTTTTCAACATCTCAGGTAAGAAAAAACGCCTCGTTCCTTCACTATTCTTTATTCGTTGTGACAGAGCGCTTTCAGAGCATACGCTCCATCATCAGTGCCCTGCTGGCAAAGAAATACCATCAAAACGTTGTACAATATGTCATTAAATTGAGAAATTTAGAAAATATATGTACATGTCGATGGTCAAGAGTTAAAACATACAACTTTAAATTACAACCTAAAAATTAGTGTCCCAGTGAATATTTACAGAAACAAGAAAAACTATTTTCACAGATTAAAATTAAAAATTAAAAACTTGTCAGTAGAATATATACACAATTTCAATAAATAGTTAAAATAAATAAATGAATATTTACAGTTAAAAAGTCTAAAATAGAATAAATAGTAAAAAATGAATAGTCCAATTAAAATTAAAAAACCAAAAATGGAAAATAAAGGAACAACCACCGGAGGAGCTACAAAAAGCAATACACACAAAAAACGTAAAAGAAGAAAAATTGAAAGTTTTCAACATGTTTCTTATATCAGTAGCTTTCGATTTACTTTCTTGAATAGTTTGATTCAGTATTTCGACTTGCTTAGGTCCTACTTCACTCAGATGATCACATTCGTGAAGACCACCAGGATGGTCTATTAAAGTACATTCCTTACATACTGGTACATTGTGGGTCCTGCACAAGTACTTGAGAGCTTCCATTTTATGCCAAGGGCATGGAACAATTTTTTCAGTCCAGTTTTCAAGTCGTCTTTTACATTTTCCGATGTCAAAGTTATGACTCTGTGTCCTTCAAAACAATGCTGAATTGATGAGCCATCACACAATTCGGGCAGAGGTAATGGCTACAATCGTAACAACGAGCGACTGCGTTGGAGATCTTGCTCTTGCAGCTGTACAATGGACTTTGTGATCGTCAAGTGCTTCTATTACACTCCTCACAGCAAAATTTGGGACAAGGGCAGATACATTTTTCGAGCTGAGCAAACACTTTTGCTGGCAACGGGTGCAAACTAGCTTGTCTGTAGGCTCTTGGTTCCTTTCTAGACAATACTGGCAAAATGTAACTGCAAATTTTCGTCTCAAATAGTATCTCAATAGCTGATTTCCGTTAAGGAGAATCTGCTAAAACTCTTTAATTCAGATGTTGATTGTTTGACATAGATAGAGAGCATTGTTTTTGCAATGGCATGACAATATTATTTTGACCGTGTTCAGGTGAAAGTGTCCGGAGGTACTCAGACGGAATACTCGTTGAGCCCTCAGCTGTCAGCAGGTACTAGGGAGAGATTGATGATGGCCACCCCCAAACCCAGGCACATCGATGGCTCCCTCTCAGACTCCAACTATGCAGAAATATCGAGCCCTTACAGTGCTTGGCTTCGGCATAGCGGTGCCTACACTGCTTCCTTACCAGCCAGGACCACTCCAGGTAATTAGAATAATTATACTTTTTTAGCAGATTTCCCTTGAGGGAAAGTATGTGTGTTTGTATGTTGTATATATATATATATATATATATATATTATTTATTTCCTTCCTGAAGTAAGCCTATGGGAAGGGAGTTTATTAGCCAAACGTCCCGTACAACAATTTGTACATAAAGTGGGCTTGATATATAACATTTTTTTAACTATGAGTAAAATAAAATATTTGTAAAATAAAATTATTTACAACAGAAAGAAAAAGAAAACAAATTTAGGTTTTATTGATGAATAATTAATTAATTTATCTGTATTTCAGTTTTAAATAGTTCAGGTAGTTATGCATTTCTTCAGCAAATTGTTTTAATTGTTTATTGTGTTTATAAAACAAAAGTTTTTCCTCAACAGGCCCAATTATCTTGTCGGCATTTTAATTCGGTTTTAAAGTCTTCTCTTTGGTCCTTAGTAGTCTGGAGTCATAGAGCAAGTGTCTGTAAGTCTGTTCAGTAGTAAAATCACAGAAACAGTGTGCTTGATCTGTAAAGCCAAAAAGATTAAAATAAGAGTTTGTTGTTCCGTGTCCAGTTAATAATTGTGTCAAATAATAGTCTGTTGATATTAATTTTTTTTCCTAAATACTCTTTAATGTCTGGAATAAATAGTTTTAGATGTTGTCCTTTCGTAGTCATATTCCATTTCTGTTGCCATTTATCAATTGTGTCAGTAAGTAATTGTGTTTTTAAGTGTGATTTTATTATTTTGTTGTAGCATTCTGGAATTTTGGTATCTTTTGACGCTGATTATGCTGATAAATCAGCGACATCGTTTCCCAAAATTCCAGAATGCCCTTTGATCCAGCAAAAGTGTATGCATATATTATTTTGTTTAAGTATTGTAAGTAACTGTTTTTTTCTCTCAAAGGGCCACGAATTGTATAATTTTGAAGTGATTGTAAAGAGTTGTGGCTATCAGTGTGAATGTTAATGGTTGTTTGTTGTCTATGTACAGTAAACTATTTAGGATTGCAATTTTTTCTGCCTGATTATTGTTACACAGTTTTCCAAGTCTGAATTTTTGTATTTATATTTATATTTGTCTGTAAATGTTCTATCAGTCACAATTTATGTTTCATCGTTACCAAACTCGATATATAATCGTTTTATTTAAAAATAAACATCAAGTTTACATTTAGTGCTGAAATCGGACCAGTGGGAGGAATATGCAATATTCTGTAAATTAGAAAGAATGTTTTGGGAGACATTGTTATTTAGATGTTGACAGAAGGGAGACCTTTTTACTTGTATATACACTCCCATCTAAATACAGTATGTATGTATATGTGTATGTATATGTGTATAATATATATATCTATATATATATATATATATATATATATATATATATATATTTATATATATATATATATATATATATATATATATATATATATATATGCATACACAGTATGTACAGTTTTGAATGGACTTCATTATCATTATCTCCTGGGTAGGATAGATGGCCATTTGAGGAAATGTTTTGAAAATCGCAACATGAGTATGACATCAATAGCTGATTTCGCTTAAGGGAAATCAGCTGAAATGGAATTGTGAATTTTCCCAAAAGTTGGGAACTGGTTATGAAACAAAGTGGTAATTATATTGTAGTATATTTTCCCTCATTTTCTCTTCTCGGGAAGAAACTTTCTGAACAGCGCAATATATTTTTTTGTTGTTGCCAGCTGGTTCTATGGTGGAGGCGGAGAGCATAGAGTCATTACCCGCTCAGCTGCACCATCGTGCTAGCCTTACTCACGCAAGGCTCATCGGCTCTCCAGCAACTGCTCCTCGGCTCAGCAGGAGTAACAGCATCAGGTAAAACAATTTCATATTCCATTTCGTTTCAAGCATGAAAAATGAAAGTGAATAATAGAAACAAAACATATATATACTTTCTGTAAATATTTTATATCATAGACAGAATAGAGAGCATGATTTCTTCATTCTACTTTCATTGTTCAAAGAAATAGCTCAAACTTTTCTCAAAAAAGAAAAAAAAAAGTGTTTAAATATTATTGCATTTATTTTACTTAAATTAATTTTCTATCTTATTATCCTTCCAACAAGCAGTATATTAAAACATATACATGGGTATGACTAATGTCTGTGCGTCTTTTAATAAATATTAAACCCATTGTAGAAACATCTGATGTGGATACCACACAAATTCATTGTACTCCTATTAAATTAAAAATACAAAATTTTGTGCTGCACTTCATTTAAATTTATTTCATTTGAAAGTTATTTATGATATTTCTGTTCCAATGTATTGAAATTCATCTTTTGTATTTTTAATAAGTACAGACAAATTGTCACTTTTTTATTTTGTTTTCTCTTAACCCCTATACCCTTAGTTAATTTTCATCAAAAGGGGACTTAGAATTAACCTAAATGTTGAATTTCGACATTCTACTACTAGTCCTTGATGAGTTACATGAGATACATATGAAATGAATGAAATGACATGTGTTTATTTCCATTCAATGTTATCATAACATAATAGGATTCATCAAATAGTTTTTGAAGTGAAAACTTCTTTAGGCACGTTGTGCACCCCGTAAGGAAGCATTTGCGGGAGAGGAAAAAAGTATGAAATCGCGACACTGCCACCGCCACCGCTAGTACTAAGGTTTAGAAATAAAATCATATGGTATTTTATAACCTAATCATTTGATAGTTTATTTACAATTGAAATAAAAACTTCTTTAGGCACGTTGTGCACCCCGTAAGGAAGCATTTGCGGGAGAGGAAAAAAGTATGAAATCGCGACACCGCCACCGCCACCGCTAGTACTCAACTCAAAGCTAAAGGAGCTTCTTTTCTTCATAACTCCTGAACCAAATTAGCTAGAGTTTTCGTTCGCATACCATTTTAAAGAGGACAAAACCTGCATCATTTCGTTCACAGATACTATATTTCTACCATTTTTACTTTCATAGATATTTTAATCCAAAGTTTAAATAAATTCGAATATTTAAATAAATAAATTCCAATATTTAAATAAATTCGAATCAAAACTGTTTGTATCCTACTTTAGCTACCATATACCGATTGTATCAGTTTTAGAAATTGGTGATGATGCTGGCAGTGATGATGGTGCAAGAGTTGTTGAAATTATGGATAGAAATTGATTTTTCTGAGTGTACTTAACTTATTTTTGTAAAGCATTTGTAATAATTCTGAAATGTAATTCTTTTCTTTTATGTAAAATAACTGAAATAATTATGTATAGTATTTTATATTGATAAATAAAACAATTCGTGGTACATTATTTTTTTTTTTATCACTATTATTTTTGTCATTTCATTTTTTCATGTAAAATAGAATATAACTGTTACTTATTGATAAATAACTAAAAATATTTTTAAAATAAGACTTCGTAAAAAAAATTTCTTAGCAATGCCAAAATTGAGCGATCAAAGCTAAAGGAGTTTTCACTTCTACCGGCAGTCCCCTGACTGCTATATTTTTTTTTTTTTGTTTTGTTTTTCTATAAACAGTTTTCTAATATTATGTCAATTAAATTCTTTACATATTATTAAATTACATTTATACTTATACAATAACGTTCGTTAAAAAATTAGGTCAAATTCTAAAAATACATAGAATAAAATTCATCAATTTAAATACTTATATACAGTAAATTAGTTACATTAAAAATCTTAATACGACTCTAAATGTAAATGTCAATTTTTTTTTTTAAAACTCTAAATCTTACATTTTTTTATAATTTGAAATGCAAATTTATTAATGGATGAAAAACTTTATAAATGATGAGATATGGACAAAACTAGTCAAAATGGATTCAGGAAGGGTCAAAACAGCCATTCCATTGAAATATGAATATCAACAATTTTCCCGATTACAGTTACTTTCTTTACTCCGTACAAGTAACTACGAACTGTTGGCTTTTTGAAGGACGATGTCCTTTTTCCTTTTATTTCAGTTCACTTCTGTTAATTTATTTATAGTATTGTAACTGATATTTGAATTGTTGACAAATATAAATGACTTTTAGCATTTCTGTATTGTTGTTCTGGTGTTGAATCTCCTCCCCTTTTCTTTCAAAGGTTAAATATCATGATTTTCTGTAGACATTCTATACTCTATTTAACCGATTTGACAAAACTACTATATTATTGACAAAAAAAAATTCACCACAGAGTTCTCATTTCTGAAGCATTACTCATAAATATTTATTTATTTATTTTGGCATAAATACATGGGCATTGCCAGGGGTCTGGCCATTTTATGTTAGTAGGTATTCTACTTAAATAATTTAAAATTCGACAATTTCGAGTACTCTTATAATATAAGTAATATATAACAATGCATAAGCAATATATAATAGTTCCGGAAAATCAACAAAACAAAAATTAATGGTTAATAATCTGACAATAATATATTCTTAATAAAGTAATATATGTTATTTATGTTAGCTTTTCAATTTTGTTAATATTTAGCATAAATTCCAATGAAAGTTCGTCCCTGTTTTTAACTATATATGATTGTAAATATTGTTTTCTGTGATTTACAAGTGCAGGGCAATGTAGCATTACATGCTTCAGGCTATTATAAATGTATTTTTTACACCACTTACATATTTCGTCTGATTTTATGATATGGGCTTTACCTGTATGGGATATTTTAATCTATTCACTATTACAGACTCTCAGTTGGCTTATGGTTCTTAACTTTTCTATGCTGACGTTAAATTGAAGGTAATTTGCTGGTTCCGGATGTGAAAAGTTACCGAATAGTCTATAAAAGGGATTGTATTTTGAGTTAAGTGCTCGGTCAATATCTCTACAAACTAAATTATTTGTGGCTTTTACTATTATATTATTTTTATTAGCAAGTAGTGTTTGAGGGTTAGATAGATTGGTAAAATATTCCTGTACAAAATTTGAAGCTGCAAACATTTTAATTTGAGTAACCCAGTTAAATTCATCTGGCTCCCTACTATCCAAAACAACCAATTTTTCAAAGCACCTGCGCGGCAACCGATGTTCTGGGAGGGATAATATTTTTAAACAAAAATTAATTATTTTCTTTAAAACAAGAATAGCTATTGGGTAGCGAGATAATTCCAGTCTGACCATATAATCAGGAGTACATCATTACTCATATATATGAATCCCTATGAATTCTTATATCATTAATTACAAAACAGTCTGTTATGAGGAAAAACATTATCTTGTTGTATTGTTATTTATTTATTTACGTCCACTTTATGCTACAATGGCTAACCGGGTCTATCTTTTTATAGAAGAACTCTCTTTCAATCGGCCAGGGTAAGTTATTTCAGAACCAGAACTTCACAGATCTACTCCAACTGCTAAGAATAAAGTTCTGCATTTATAGATACCAGTATATCACACCCTTGAAATTATACCAAACACATACTACATAACTTTATATGCAAACCTATCATGTCTGGATTCATTAAAAATCCATTTTTTTTTTCAAATGACTTTTTTTTTTTTTTTTTTTTTTTTTTTTTTAAATTACTGCTTTTAGAACTGTCAAGCTGTTGTTGACATATTTACATATTTCTACACCCGACTTGAGACTTAGGAGGATCAATGGTGGATCACAATTCGGCAACTTCTAAAATTTCTTCGAATTCAAGGGATTTGAGTTCCCTTTTAAACTTCATCTTCACAAGTGGTGTTGACGTTAATGTAACTCCCAAACCAACATTGTGCATCTGCTCCAGCAAATCTTTGTTTCCAAGGAAACTTATCTGTCATTCTCTGTATATGACACCACTTACCACCATTGCCTGAATCTAATGTTTTAGTTCTAATAATGAAGAGAATGATCATTTTAGCTCGTATAAAACAGTCATGTCTCTTTGAATATATATAGCATCTAAGCATAGATACTAAATAAAATGTTGGCTTGGACTATACTGCTTTATGGGAGCGAAAGTAGGACCTTTCACAAAAGGGAATCTAATGGATTGAAAGCAATGGAAATCTATGTCAGGTTGGATCACATTTTCAGGAATTTAGTGGGAGAAAAGTGGGCACAGACTTTAGTTGCACCCTAGTATATAAGAAATAAATATTTTATTTCTATGTTTATTTATTTTTAATTTCTTCTCCAGCATGTATGAGAGAGCATGATTGTTAGAAAATTTTAATATGTCGTCATTTTCAGCTATCTGAGAGATCGGACATTTCCAAGGTATAGTGTGACATTAAACCATGGCTTCGTGCCATTCATTTTTAAATAATTACTTTGTTGCATAATGTATGCTTTGTGTATATAAATAGTCCCCTCCCCCTATGGAAGTAGGCATTCCTTTCACTAAGTAATAATGTTCTAAAAAGAAAACATTCTTTTTTTTAAAAAGAAACTAATTTGATAAAAGGTTATGATTTTTATTTTTGGAAGGGTTTTTAATGTTTTGCCATCTATGCATAGTTCTTTTTGTAACAGGTTTAACCTGAGTGCACAAAATGCATGATATTGATCCATTAATTGGCATTATTGTTTATGCATGTGGAAAATTTTATTGTAGTATATCTTTGTTCGTTCAGTTATACTTGAATATTTATCTCTATTAAAGAATGAAGGGTTTGCTCCAAAAAGGAGGTCACTCCCAATTTTCAAAGTTTTGGAAGATTGTAAAACAAGCATCGAAAAGTTCAATTTTTTCGGTTTATTAAACATTTTTTTCATCCATTTTCTAAATTATTCCTGCATATCATTATTTTGAGTCAAAAAGATAACTTCCTGGTGCTTTGTTTAATATTGTAGGAGCAACCTCTTCTTCCCCAAAAATTATATGCTATATCATCTTCTAGGAATAAAATATATTGAAAAAAAAAAAATATATATATATATATATATATATATATATATATATATATATATATATATATAAGCTAAAGGATTATAGCAGTCTTGTTTTTTGAAAACTAGCGTTTTCCCGTATATATAGAACAGAATTTGAGTTGGTACACTCGCCTTCGCGTCGAAACAGTTTCTTCGCCTTGAGTAGACTTACAAACGACTCATCAATCTTCAACAGATTCAAAATAAAATAAAAAAATCCATCACATAAGAGAAGATTTCCCATGTGCTGGATAAGCTAATTTTCCGATATCATTTATTTATTATATGCACACAGTCTTCATCCACCTCCTGTTTGTGTCTTTCATATTTCATTATTCCATTTGGGAATTATTTCTAAACATTCTAAGAATAAAGTAAATATGTCAAAAACAAAAAAAGATTGAAATAATATAACTGTTCATGTAACATATTTCAATAAAATTAAGAAGTTACCTAAGCTCGAGGAAGTAAAAGCAATCTATTATTGAACTTTCACAAAAACAGCTGATCTTATTCTTTTTTTTAACATGATTTTATCAACATATAACAATAAAAATAATTTCCAAATCTAATACTTAAATATAAAAGATACAAACTCCCCCTTTAAATTGTGTATTATTTGGGTTTGAGAATTGATTTCATCAGCTTTGTCTCTATTTTTTTCTTAAGATCTCAAATCCGAAGTTAATTCTGACATATGTCTAATAGAAATATATCTTGACTCTAGATTTCTTATTGCAATTGGGATCCCTTATTTCTTATTTAATATTCTTACTTTATGGAAAATTTCATAAAGATAATGACTCCTCATTTGAAATTTTACATGAAGTAAAATGTATAATTATTCTAAATTGATGTTTTTAGTACTAACTCAATTGATGTACAAACCCCTAAAACTCTGATTTCATCATTTTTTATGTAATATCCTCAAAAATCTATTTGTTTGGTGTTTAAGTGAGGGGTCTGCTTCGCTGTAAACCAAATAAAAATAATAAATCAGTTATTTAGAGGTTTTTATATTAATTGAATTAGTACTAAAAGTCTCATTTTAGTATGATCTTAAGTGTTTTTTAATTTTTGTGAAATTTCAAATTATAGATCTTTCCCTATTACATTTTATGTAGAACCAGGATATGAAATAATAATAAAAAAAAATAAAAAATGAGAATTTCCATTTGAAATATAGAAGTTATCGAATGTAGTTATCATATTTCTAATCAGCATGAATAAAAATGAATTTTTTTCTTGAGATCCTCAGAGAAAATAAATAGAGGGAAAGCTGTTGTAATCAATTCGTCACTTCAACTTATAAAAACGTGGTGAGGTAGGCGCGTTTTGGGGCCTCCTATTTTTTCCTTTCCTTTTTTGTTTTAATGTGCCCTTGTTTGCAATTTATGAAGTTTGAAGTTCTTTCTTCTGTTATTCATTGCTCAACTAAGATGAAGTCAATTTCCAAACAGAAATGTTTACAATAAAACCTTTCCCTACATAGAATAAATAAAATAAAAGTTTTAAATTATTCCTATAACTACCTTATATAGTTATTAAAAATAATTTTATTATATAACTACCTCTTTTTTTTTTTGTCGGAATATTACCTATTTCGGATAATTTTGAACTGCTTCTAGGTTTGTGACTTGTGTAATTCTAGGTATTTGAAGATTATCAGACAGGAGCTTGCTGAAACTCCCTTAGTCTTCTGATCGAACGAAAATCTAGCCCTGAAAATGTATAATAAAAGTTTTAAATTTGACATTTCTTTACCTTTTCATCGATTTTAGTTGATCATCAATTACAGTAGTTTATTTTTAATGAATTTACTCATGTTATATGCGTTTCAGTAATTCTGCTAATAGATATTTGTAATATTTGTTTATAATTTTAAACTATTTCTACATTTCTTCGGAGTTTAATTCTAGGTTCTTGAGGGTGAATTATCAGCCGGAAATTAACTGATAATCCCCAGGCATTCCGAAAGAGCTGAAATTTAATCTTTAAAATATACAACAAAAATTTGAAATTTCTTTGCTTTTTCTTATGTTTTAGTTGGTTGTTAACTATGGTTGTTTACTTTTAATTAATTTACTCATGTTTGTTATATGTCTTTCAATGAATCTGTTACTACATACTAACAATATTATTTAATAACCTGACTGAAAGGGGAAAAACTACTGCTTGTGTTTGTCTATTCGTGGTTTAAGGAAGTAAATTTCTAATAACCTCATTTAGAGTATAAAAACCTTATTTTAAGTTATCATGCATTATCAGTGTTGATAAGATTAATACGTAACCACAATTAACAGCTTGTTTGGCATTGCCTTCCTGGTTTGTTTATTAAGCCAGGGCAGTTATTTCATGTTATTTTAAGAAAATGCAAAGGGCAATATTATTCTATAACAATATAGTTTTTAATAAATTCGTTGAAAAGCTCCATTCAACCTAATGTTGAGATTATTAACTTATTATATACCAGCTCGTAGGAAATCTACTTACTTTCCTCACCCTCTCCAGTGACCGACTGTTTTAATTAACGTCCTTGCCAGATTGGAGATTTAAAAAAAAAATTTCCATAAGCCTGTTCAACCAATTATATTTCTGAGTTAATGGAAATAATTTAAAAACTTTTTATCCATTTTTTATTAGTTTTTATTTCAATGGTATACAAAGTGATTTACAGGAATGGGGCTAAGGATTTTATTGTTTGAGTCCATGACACATGGGGCTGCGTAAACTAAGCAGATTTCCTGTGTGCTTTTTTTAATCTCTATTTCACCTTTACTAAGAAGGTTTAAAGACTTGTAATTTAAAATTGGACTTTAGATGATATGTGATATAATAAAGTATTATTGAGACCATGAATAAGGCTGAAAGCACTAATAAAGAACTCCATTAATATTTTAGTAACAGAAGAATGCTTTTCGTTCTTCTTCAATCAGTGATATTCGTTGTTTTTTTCTGAATCCCCAAGTGGTGTATTTGTTGTTTTAGCCTACTTCAAGTCCTGAAAATTGAGATTGAATCCTTCTTAAATAATCTCATCACTTATCTCTTAATATTCTATAATGCCAACCGGAAAAGAAATGTGTAGTTATTACTAAGCTTATTCCTTTGCAGGGATAATTAGTATTATATAGCTTAAATCTTATACAGTGAAAAAAAATCGTATTATCTGTAATTTTTGTTTGTTTTTTTATTTTTTTCAAATGAAAATTTATCGAGGTCGGTAATATAGGGGATACATGTTACATTTAATATTGCAATTGCTGTATAGGAGCATTATTGGCTTTTATTATTTGGAGTTCTTAATAGCACATGATTTACTCTTTCTTACTACATTATATAAAATAAAGCAGATTTCCCTTAAGATTAAGTTTGCTAACTTGTACTGTAGGAGGAGGGAGGGAGCTTTAGAGAGCGGAAAATCGATAATTTAAAATATCTTTGTTATTATGAATTGTTTTTTTTTATTTTTTTTATTTATTAACGTCCACTTTTTGCAACTTAGGCTAATTGGGACGGGTTATCTACAGGTTACCACCCTTTTCTAGCCAGGGTGGGATTTTAGGACGTTATTTAATGAATTTCGTCACTAAATAATTTCCTTTGCCCAGGCGAGAATCGAACTCGCCACTCTAGGTTTACCATATGAGATAAAGGTCAACGCTTTAACTCGCATGGCTAACCTGAGCCCCATGAATTGGTTTAAAAAATTGTATATAATCAATTTTGAAGCCAATTTAATTTCTATAAATGTTGTATTATATAATTTTTCTCTATCTTAATATTAACTGAGATATTTACAGTTTAGTATTTTCAGGCTCCAGTAAACCTCCACTTTTAATCGTCCGTTAATAATAAGCCTTTATACCATGAAACGTCTTATTCCAGTCTTAAATACAAAATATTTTTTTCAATGGACATTTACTATCTAAGATATATGCAAATATGTTGTGATAACATTATCAATTAAAATTTGATCTCTTTTTGAAAATATTTATTGATTTATACCATAATCAATATTTAACTGTTTCATTCAACACTAATGATCACATTCATTAATGGCTGAAATCGGACCTGGATTAGGGGAGGGGGAGGAATTTGAAAGTTTCAAATATCACTGTTATTATGAGTCTGAAAGATAAATGTACTACAACCAATTTTGTTAAACTATTAATGCCTACAATTTTTGTTCTATACACTTTTTCGTAATTCAAATATTACGCGAGTTATTTGAACCTTCTTGCTTTGAGCAATTAGTTTACCCCCCACTCCTACTCATGGGATTTTCACTTATCAGAAATTGTATCACTAATCATCTCATATCCGATTTAAATTTGAAGTTACGTAAGCTTCTTATTAGAGGAAAAACCGAAAGAAACTGGAGTGGACAATGCATCGAATTCCAGCATGTGGGAAATCTGCTTAGTTTGCACAGTATCTGTGTAACAGACTTTTTTTTATTATTGTAAACCATTGTATTCGATTGTAAAATAAGTTCGTAGTGTTCAATATCAATATTTCAATTTTATCCTCTCTGTGTTTATAAAATCATGTTTACTTGGTCAATAATGTTTGCATATTCTAAAAACGGATAAGTTAAGGTGCTTTTGTGCATCACTTTCAACCGATATTCCTTATCTTTAAGTGGTATACCTTGCTCAAATGGAAGAGAAAAGCAAAGGCACAGTTTTACGTGACGATAACGCCCGTCCTCGGGTGTCTTTGCAGAAATTATTGGAGTTTGGCTGGGATGAGATCCCACACCCACCTTATTCACCAGACCTTGCACCAACAGATATACACTTATTTCGGGCCCTTCAAAACTTTCTTAACGGGAAACGCTTTAATTCGCTTGAGGACTGCAAAACGCACATAGAGGAGGAGGAGTTCATTGTGCAAAAATCTGAGATGTTTTGGGAGGACGGAATTAAAAAATTCCCTGAAAGATGGCAATGTTTAATAGATCAAAATGGTTCATATATAATTGATTCGTAGTAATTAAAATGATCTGTAGTTTTTATTGAAATCACTAGTAAAAATTGCTATAAACTTATTTTACAACCTATTATTAATCTTTGATCTTTATTTTTAAATGTGCTTTGCTCTTTTATTCAATATTTAGCATCTTAAAATAGTTTTGTGTTATAATCTTTAGCCCTGCTGGTATTTATGCTTTTAAGTAATGTTGTTAAAAAAAAAATGGAGCTGTGAATGTAGCTTTGTGCCTATACATTTAAGATTAATTTATAACCACATATGCAGATGCTTAGAACTTTTTTAAGCAGATACAGATGTTCACTTAGAGACACATATTCATTTCGTTTATCTGTCAGAGTTCCTGAAAGTTTCTCCATTTAGAAGTGGTGTTTGCATTTTACCATTAAATTAATGAATTTCCATAAGTCGTAACGTAACTTGATACATTTCAGTCTGGAATAGTTCATATCTTTTTAATATAGTCTGTTCATATTTTTTTTCTTATTTCTCGTTAGGTCGACCAAGTCAGAGAAACTCTACCCTTCGATGCTGCAGAGGTCTGAAGAAGTTGAGCCATATTACAGCATCCCGTATAACATAGGCGTTGGTCATCATCATCACTCGTCCCAGCCTACTAGTCCTACACCGAGCCAAGTCTCACAGGGTACTGCACCAAATAGGTAAACACTTCTCTTTTTTTAAAACAATGAAAGAAATAGATTAGCAATTAATACTACATAGACGCCCAAGATAAATTTTATTATTAATTTGAAAAAAAAAATAAATCATGTTATACATTGAAGTATTCTTGATAACTTAAGTTTAATTAAGTGGAAACATATATTTTAAAAGCGAGTAGGTTACTCACTGAGCTACGCTGCCTGAATGAAGAAAGAGGTTTAAGAAAGAAATAAAAAAAAAAAAGAAATGAAAATGGTCTTAACAATCAGTTGAGGTTTTCTATTTTTTTTTTTTTTTTGTTGACCATCTGCCATCAATTAGTTAGCTTTCAAAATATTATTATTTATTAACGTCCACTTTTTTCAACTTAGGCTAATTGGGACGGGTTATCTACAGGTTACCACCCTTTTCTAGCCAGGGTGGGATTTTAGGACGTTATTTAATGAATTTCGTAACTAAATAATTTCCTTTGCCCAGGCGAGAATTGAACTCGCCACCTTAGGTTTACTATGTGGGATAAAAGTCAACACTTTAACTCACATGGCTAACCTGAGCCCCCCCCCCACACACACACACACACACACACACACACACACACACACACACACATATATATATATATATATATATATATATATATATATATATATATATATTGCGACCACCAGATTGGTAACAGACAATATATATTGTCTGTTACCAATCTGGTGGTCGCAATTTTTGTTTAACCATTACAAAATTCAATGTATAAGCATTTTATGTCAAACTGAAGTTCAAGTTCGTTAATGGCTGAAATTGAACCAGTGGGAGGGGGGGGGGTATACAAATTTAATTGCCTATAAATGTTGGTATATACATACTTTCTCTATCATGAATATTTACTGAGATATTTGGATTTTTTAGTTTTCAGCCTTCAATAAACCCCTACTCCTGCTCATATCATATTAACAATAAGCTTCATGCGAGATGCATGCAAATTTGTTATGATGGCGTCATTAATTAAGATTTTATGTTTTTGTTTCAAAAATGCTTAATTGATCTCTACCATTCTCAATATTTAACCTTTTCAGTCAACATTAAAGATTATATTTGTTATTGACTGAAGTCAGACCTGATCATAATGGTTAATCATAATGGACTAATGTATTAATCATAATGGACCTGGTCCAGACCTGGGAATAATGGGGGTTTAAAGGAGGGCGGATTATTCAGGCCTTGAGTGTAATCTGCTAAAATGCATCTTATATATTTATTCCAATAATTAACAAAATTAATTTTGTTTATATAATTAACATATGATAGATGCTAGAAAATATTTTTTTTTTTGGCAAGAATCGAACTTGCCACTCACATGGTAAACCCAGAGTGGCGAGTTCGATGCTTGCCTGGGCAAAGGAAATTATTTAGTGACGAAATTCATTAAATAACGTCCTAAAATCCCACCCTGGCTAGAAAAGGATGGTAACCTGTAGATAACCCGTCCCAATTAGCCTGAGTTGCAAAAAGTGGGCGTTAATAAATAATAATAATAATAATAAATATTTTGGATCTAATCTACCTGGGGCTCAGGTTAGCCATGCGAGTTAAAGTGTTGACCTTTATCTCACATGCTAAACCTAGAGTGGCGAGTTAGATTCTCGCCTGGGCAAAGGAAATTATTTAGTGACGAAATTCATTAAATAAGATCCTAGATGTAGGATCCTAGTTGTAGATAACCCGTCCCAATTAGCCTAAGTTGCAAAAAGTGGATGTTAATAAATAATAATAATAATAATCTATCATTCAACTATTCCAGGATTATTTATAAAATTATTTAGTTAAAGAAATTATTTTTATCTGAGTTAACTGTTTTATTAATTCAAATGAAAAAAAAAAATAAATAAATTAAAAAAAAAAAACATTCAATGGATATTAATACATTTTATTTGTTATTGTATTCGAGATTGCCTTATTTAAAGTCTTTATATCTGTGATTGAGAAATTTCTAAATACATTATCTATATTAGTAAAGTAATAAAGTTATTTCGTTTTTTTCAGATTTAATTATCCTATTTCACCAATAAGTTCTTCACCTTCTAGTCATGGGATGAATAGAAATTCTCCTTACATTGGAATTATGACCAAAATGAATTCTAAAGATGATGATGGTAAGTAATCATACTTAATAAACCGATTTTACATCCTTTATAGTTTTAGTACTAACCAACTTGTATTATTATTAACATTCTTTTTTAACTCTCATACTAATGGATATAATTATAGTGGGGCTGTCACCTACTGCTATAAGTATTTATATTTTGCATTATTATTACTTCTTAGCATATTTCCCTTAAGGGAACTCAGCTATTGAGGTTGTACTCATGACGTGATTTTAGAAAAAGTTCCTGGAATATCCATCGATCCTACCCAGGAGAAGAAAATGAGGCCTGTTCAAAATTGGATCTATCTACATATATATATATATATATATATATATATATATATATATATATATATATATATATATATATATATATTTGTCTGTTAATGCTCTATTTGTATGAGCATTTCCAAACTCAACTTTTATGTAGAAAGGAAGGTCGTTAATGGCAGAAATCTGACCACTGGAGGGGGGTTGAATTTCAAAAATTCTATTATTTCCAAAAATGCACTTCACAAACTTAAAATTCAGCAATGTGTTGTACATGCATGGTCTCACAAATTGATGTCTTGTCTGCAAGTGCAAATTCTTTATAAAGTAATAACCCGGACTGAGTAGTTTTGAATTTGAGGTAAGAATCTAAGAGGATAATGCCAAAATGTTTACTGTCTTAATACCTATTAGAAGTCTCCAAAATGGAATTAGTATCTTGTCTAATTGTAATAAAGTGTTTGCATTGAGAAATTCAGTAGGTTATGTATTTAATTTTAATGAACAAAGTTGTTTATGTATTATCACGGATATCAGAGGTTAAATTGTTAGAAAACAAAATATTTTATTAAAAAGTTCAGTTTCAGTAGTGTTGAAACAAACTCTGTTTTTGCATTTTAGAATATCTTTGCGATGGAGAATATTGTTCGGATTTAAAAATGAAAAGGATAGTTTTCAGGTTCTTAAGTGTAGACGTTTTTCTCAAGTTTGAGTGTTCAAATCTTTTCTTCAAATATTGGAGCTATAAAATAAAGAATGTTTACAGAGAAAGAAAATCTTGTTACTTATTCTCATTGAACCCCCTTATTTCTCCCTTTACAATGGCTCATGGTTATGCTTGTGGCATTTTAAGGGCAATGCATTGTTTATTGAATGGTAAACTCAGATTTTTGATATTCAAATAATTTCTAGAGTTACGGCTTGTTATATGAGGAAATATACATTCAATTAGAAAAATCAAAAAAGCTATAATGTCTCCAGAACAAGTGAATATTGGACCAGACCATATATGAACATTTTTGTTGGAAATTGTGTTTAATATCATCTCTCAAAGTTTGCTGATTTGTCTGTTTACACCTTGTGTGTGTGTGTGTGTGTGTTTGTGTGTGTATATATATATATATATATATATATATATATATATATATATATATAACTCTTTTTAATTGTTCTTGTTACATTTCAGTGCACGGGTCTGCTGTGAGCTTAGTATCAACTACCTCATCTTTGTACAGTACCGCGGAAGAGAAACAGGCTCACGAAGTACGTAAACTCAGGAAAGAACTTTCCGAAGCTCAGGAGAAGGTCCACACGCTTACCAATCAGCTTTCGACAAATGTAAGTTTTTTAACAATAATTAGAATAGAAAAATTGTACGCCTTATATTCCACATGGCCAAATTGAAATAATTCAATAAAAAGTTGGATGTCTGCAGTCAATAAATAAATAAATATATATATGTTATTTATTTGATAGTAGCATTTCCCAAGCTCTCCGCACGTTTTTAAGGGATTTAAAACCAAAGAAAATATGTGAAACCACTTAAAAATTCCACAAACATAAAAGTTATACATTTATGTTTTAAACTTTCATTTTAGTACATCCATTTGCTATGGTCTAAGGTTTTTAAATGTCAAAATTACATTTAACTTATACGCTTTGTCAAATCTTATTAACGCTCACTATCTTATTAATTTATTAACGCCCACTTTATGCTACAATGGCTCATTGGGACGGATTTTCTACAGGTTACCACCCTTTCCTATTCAGAATGGGCTAAGGATTTTTTTTAATGAGTTCGTCACTAAATTAATTCCTATTGCCCAGGCGGGAATCAAACTCATCACTCTAGGTTTATCATGTCACATTAAGACCAGTGTCTTAACTCGCCTATCCAGATCCTCAATTTTTTTTTTCTATTTATATATGTTATAAGGGTTTTGTTGTTGAAATAAACTCAACATGTCAGTTGGTTAAAAATGCTTTATTAATCTATATTCAGGTTTTCTAAAGAACCGAGCTTGATTTGGCAAAGCATGTAAGTTAAAAGTAATTTTGAAATTTAATACCTATATATAAATTTACATGTGCATCTTTAAATAAAACAGTATGTGTATGAAACATAGTTGTGAACCAAGGCCGCCATTTTGTTATCTAAATGTTTTGGTGAACATGTGGTTTTGTAGGGCTGAAAATAATTTGTGGCTACTTTTTATCAATTAGAAAATAGGAAGTAGTTTTTCTTACTGTGTCAGAGATAAGGACAGGGACTACTTATAATTTTAAAAGACTATTTTGGGAAATTACTGCAGTATGGTATCATTGACCAAATTTCCCATTTTAGTAGATTTTCTTTAAGGGAAATCTGCTATCATGGCTGTACTCTTGCCACGGTTTTCAAAACAATGTCTTCAAATGTCCATCGGTCTTATTTAGGAGAATGAAAATGAGCTCTGTTCAAAAGTAATATATATGTATATGTATGTCTGTCAATGCTCTAGCAGTTACAATTCTTGTTTGATCTTTGCCAAACTCCATATTTAAACATTTTATGTAAAACTAAAGATTAAGTTTCTTAATGGCTGAAGTCAAACCTTGGGGAGGGGGGAATTTCGAAAATTCAAAATATGTTTGTTATGATATATCAGATAAAAAAATTGTCTAGAACTAATCTTATTGCAAGTTAATTTTCTATAAATGTTCTTGGCATTTGGTCTGTTCCTTAAATATTAGCCGAGATATGCATTTTTTAGTTTCAACCTCCCTCTTACTCATGTCATATTACTTATTAATTTGATGAGCTCTGCAATGAGGCGATGTTGCTCAGTATCATTTATTTTCCTTCATAAATTTAGAATAAAGAAAAATGTCTAGAAGTTATTAAAACAAAAAATTAAATTGAAGAAGCAAATATAAAATTAAAACAATGTATTACCCTAATTTTTTGTGAAAAATACTGGAATGAAGAAGTCCAAGGTGCAAGTTAAAACTTGATTTTACTCTCTTTTCACAAAAATTAGTAATGTAACTAGAGTTAAATAAATGAAACGTAGAGGGAGGAAATGGGTACTTTAAAGTTTGTTGTAAATGTCAATTGTCTTCAAGTGGTTTAAGAATGTATCAATAGGTGGGCTGCCTTCATTAATAGTTGGTTCAAGTTGTTCGGTAAGTTGAGATGTTCACATAGTCTGCAGTCAGTCAGGAGATGTTTAATGGTCAGTACTGTGCTACAGTGAGTGATCTTTTCAGTTTATCAGCTATGAATGTTCGATTCTAGGCCTAGTCAATACTACTTGATCTCGTCTGGCAAAATTTTCCTTTGTTTGGGTTGTCAAGTATTTCTCAGAGTTTGTTGTCAGTTTGTAACCAGTCGGTATCATAGCCATTGAGTACGTGTTTTTATTACCCGTCTCAAGTCTTGTGTAGTCAGCCTGTCCATGTCCACAGTTCTTTTTCTGGCTGCTAATTTAGCTGTTTGTCTGTTAGTGGTAGTATTTGTTTTATGTCTGTATGTCTAGGTAGCCACATCATAGTTATTTTTTAATTGTGTAATAAATGGGTTTGAACTGTAAACATTTCCTATGGAGTATAAAGAACTAAGAGAATCTGATCATGTCTTATTAACAATTAGCTGTTATATCATGCTTAAAGGGGCTCAGGTTAGCCATGCGAGTTAAAGTGTTGACCTTTATCTCACATGGTAAATCTAGAGTGGTGAGTTCGATTCTCGCCTGGGCAAAGGAAATTATTTAGTGACGAAATTCATTAAATAACATCCTAAAAAAGGGTGGTAACCTGTAGATAACCCGTCCCGATTAGCCTAAGTTGCAAAAAGTGGACGTTAATAAATAATAATATCATGCTTAATTGATACCTAAATACCAAAAATTAATTTTGTTGAATTTTCACTGTGTGAGGCATATGCAAATATTTTTCTTGTCACATCATCACTCGTGATTTTATTATCTTAACTTAAGGATTTTTATGAACAACTCCATATTTAATTGTTTCATGGAGAACTATTGATTATATTAAATGTCTAAAATCAGTATTCAGAGAAGGGCAAATCTCTGCAATTACATTTTGGATTAACAATCCTTTAAATTTGAAATTCTATAACTATTGTTATGCAAATGTTTTCTCTAACCAGAATA
This sequence comes from Riptortus pedestris, assembly GCA_019009955.1. Lineage (NCBI taxonomy): Eukaryota > Metazoa > Arthropoda > Insecta > Hemiptera > Alydidae > Riptortus > Riptortus pedestris. Next base: position 252,225,408 of record CM032228.1, read on the forward strand.
ATGGTAAACCTAGAGTGGCAAGTTGAATTCCCACCTGGGCAATAGAAATTTATTTAGTGACAGTAGCACAAAGTGGACGTTAATAAATAATAATAACTGGAATAATAGCAGAGTTATTTTCTATTTTTTTGGCGCAATCCTTTTGTAAATTTCCAACTTTAACCGTCCTATTTTCACTTTAAGTACCTCAGCCAGTACATATCTCATGTCCAGTTATGTTTTAATTCCTGTTTACATTGGCTTTTTAGTATAGGAGAAACAGGGTGGTCATCTTTTCATATTTCAACATAGAATATGTCTTCTGTTCTGTGGATCCTGCATTCTCCTTCTGTCCTGTATAACAATTTTTTTTAAATTTATTTTTTATTTATGTATTATACAAAGGTTAGAAATAAAAAGAAAATGCATGTACAAAAATTATTTTATTTATTTAAATTTATTATTATTACAATAGTTAGTTATACTTTTTTTATCACAATTATGACTATATCACTTTTAAAAGTCTCAATAATTTAAAACTTAAAAGAACTTGCGAGGTTAATTACGCAAAAACTAACAAATTATGTATTCTATTACAACAATTATCTATATAAATATATAATGTATTTCAAAGGCATTTTTAGTCTACATCACTTTTCAATAAACAAGAAAATAAAATTTGACTTCTTAATTAATGGAATTGCACTAATTAACTCTGTGTAGTAAAGTTGCTGTTATATGGACTCTAGAGTGTATAAGAAAAAAAGTTTACGTTTGGAAAACTTTACTTTCTGGGTAAACTGGAAGTTTTGATTTGAACTCTGTTATATTTTTAATAAAGTAATCGCTACTTTTTCCTGGCGCTTCGGTTATATACGAATATGTTAAGCTCGAGGGTAGTTTGTTTTCTTTTTCGTCCTCTTGAAGTTCATTTTCTTCCATTTTGCTGTGGTGACCGACGATTTGGACAGTCAGTTTCTTGTACTCTGGGTTCTGGGGGTTGATCTTGGTCTCGAGAAAAGCGATCATGTCTTGAGGCTTGAGAGTGGCGAGCATTTTGGTCTCTCTCTCGAGCCTGTCGAAAGCATATTCGAAACACTTGATTTCGGCCCAGTTCCTCTTGATTTCTTCCTTGATGTGGAGATCGCAGCACTGCTTCAGATTTATGAGCGACTGTACCACTTCGTTGAACTCGGAAAGGGGAGTCGTCTTGAGAGTTTGGAGGAAAGATTCGAGGAACTTTGTTATCCTTTCTTCGACATGATCGACAGAGTGCTTGTATATTTGAGATACGACGGTTATTGTGAACCCGAGAACACCATAAATCTCCCTCAGGCTGCAGTTGACGTCGTAGCCCAGTTGCTCCTGTGTCCTCAGCTGGTCGAATAGGGGCTCTTCAATCAGCATCATAAGCAGATCTATAAGACAGTGCTCCCGAACCCCTCCAGTTCCCAATTGATAGTAGTTGGTAGTCATGCAGTTAGAATCGGAAGTATTAAATGATTGGATCCTACAGCACTTTTCGGAATTTGGTAGTTTATGAACGAGGAATTTGGGTCTTTGGTCGACCGGTAATCCACTCACGTTTAACCTATTGACAAAGTTTTTACATATCGACAATGCTTGCTCTTTGCGGATGTTGCCCTGCACTAAACACTGGATATGGACCTTATTGAAAAACTTGGCACTGAACTGTTTAATCAAATCTAAATTGACAGTCGGGAGTATGTTATATTTTTCCGCCGATGTAAAATAGCTGTTTATAAGTATGCTGAAGCGGACTTCTCTACTGATGTTCGATAGTTTCAGATTGTTATTAAAATATCCCTTGGTGTTAGTTTCTTTGAAAGCATTTAAAAGATCTTCATTAATGTAGTCGTTAAATTTAAGAATATATTCGGCTATCTTTTCTAGAAGAATATGAAGTTTTTCGTTAAATCCATAAACTTCCAATATCATCGCTTTTTCGTTTACTGTTATACAATATTCAAGGAGTGCCATGTTAGCCGGATAAAGTTCCTCGACCAGCAGATGGTTCAGAATTTCGGTGTACATCGACAATAAGGTACTGTCCAGGATCGAATCAAACACAGTCTTATTTATTATTTGAAAGCTTATGAATCCCAAAGGAAGCTTGAATTTCAAATCGGGCTTGTACCAGATGGACAACGTATCCGAAGACAATATTTTCTCCGGATATGTCGGTCCTTCTTCTCCTTGATGAAGAATAGTGAAATCAGATGTAATAAATTTGTTTGGCTCGGGAGAACTGAATTCTTGATACGGCTTAATGCTGGTCCAGTGTGTTACCCAGTTTTCCGGTATATCGTGACATGTGTATTCCGTTTTAAACCATGGTTCCACCTTGTCTAGATTTATGCTGGGATCGTGGTGCTTTTTGGAGAGGATTATATTCACAGTCGAAGGGGAAAGGCAACTTAAGAATTTCTTTATCGCTTCTGGATCGTACTCGAATAACAATTCGTTACCTGTTATATAGTGAGTCGGTGGATAGATCTGCATGTTGTCCGATAAAAATTCAACGTTCTGCACTGCAGGAGATTCTTCGTCATATCGGAAATCGATTTCGGCAATTTTTTGCAATTCGGTAAATATTCTCTCTTCGGGGCCTTTGGTTTGCAACATTTTGATATAACTAAAGATAGCGTTCAATACTTCCTGTAAATTCTTGACTCCGTTTTCTGTCAAGAAAATGCTGATGGTAAAGAGCGAATAAATAGAGTTGTCGGCAAGTCCATCTTCGTGATGGCCAGCTGTCAATCCCAATGCCCAAAGCTTCTTCCTCAATAGAGATATTAAGCTTCCTTTTCCTTCGTGCCCGATAGTCCATGACAAATAATTGGTCGGTTTAGTCTTGTATAAATGCTTGACCGGAGGCATGTGCCAGTTGAGTTCTAACAAAATGTTATCGTTAACACTTTCCACATAATACATTTTATTGAATTTTTCTTTTTGGAAGGGGATGATGGGAGATCTGTAGTCGCAGGGAGGCAGATTATTGCAGGGTATATTCGAGAAGTATTTTACGACCCACTTTTCTAAAGTTTCGATCGAAACCCTCGCTTGTACAGCGAGGGTCATCCTGTGAGCCGAATAGTGCCTTTGCCAGAACTTGTGAACTGACTCATAGAGATGGTCATCGGTCACATCTTCCCTGAGAGTTTTGAGATTGCCCCATAAGAACTTGCCTCCCGGATTGCCGGCTACAGCAGTACTTGCCAGCAATTGCTGCCTCCTGAATACATCCGAAGGCAATGCTATAGTAAACTCTGACTCGACAGCTTCTCTCTCTCTAGTCATCGCTTCCCTCTTCATCAGCGGCGATATGAAAAACTGAGAGAAAATATCCATCGCCTTAGGCATATATTTATCCTGGCACTCGAAATAAAATGTCGTAAACTCACATTCTGTCGAAGCGTTGTCTGAACCGCCGTGCTTCTTGATGAAAGAATCAAACTCATTTTCTTTTGGGAATTTGGCACTGCCCATGAATACCATATGCTCCAAGAAATGTGCCAGGCCTGGTATGTCATCTGGGTCACTGAAACTGCCGACACCAACAGTTAATGAGCAAGCAGCAAGTTTCTCATCTTTCTTTGGTGGGCCTCTCTCTGTTCTAGAAGTATGGCTCTCATCTGAACTTTTGCTGGCAGTAGATTCGGAACTCGATGACTCACCATCACTAGATTCGCTTTCTTCGCCGTCTGACTCGACTATTTTGATATTGTGCGAACTAGCTTCGTCAGAGACGAGCAAAGCTGTCAGCCCGTTTTCCAGCCTTATCACAGAGTAATCCTTTTTGTCGTTGGCCGACTTGACGGGCGAAGAAAACCTGACGAAATTTTCACTCTGAACGGCGTTCACATTTTCCGAGCTGATTTTGGGCGATTGTATCAAGTCGTGAGGATCGCTGGGGTTAGCCGATTCCGATAAATTCGACGTCTTCTTCGCTAAATCTATCTTGCACTTTTTCGACATAGCTCTACTTATCGCACTAAACAGAACGGGACAATTTTTTAACATGAACAATACGAACTACAGTCACTATTTACTTGTTCACATGTTGCTAACCTACTAGTTTGGAACCCGTCCCTCGCGGGAGGCTAAGCCATCTGTTATTGATTACTGGTATCCTCGTGTAGGCCGCTACTAGCGCTCTAGTGCCAAGACCGCCAACTAAACCTTTCAAATATTAGAAGCCACCTATTTTCATTTTTACTTTTTTCCTATTCTTACACAAATTTCTTCAAGAATATTATTCTTATTAATCATTTTTAAAACATAATCGAAAATATACCAAAAATAATGACAACGTTCATAACTTTATTTAGCAGATAACCTTTTGCAATTTTGCTTTTAAATGTTTTCTGTCATACAAATTTTATTTAATCAAAATAACCTTTTTCTGGCCTTAATTATAAACAAAAATTACCGAAATACCTTAAAAATATTCATAAGTTTAAATTGATTTAATAAAATAAAAATTTCCCCATTAACTTTTAAAAGAGACATAATAAAAAAAAATGTTTGGGGGGGGGGTCTGTTAATCTTGATTGTATTCAATCTTAAACATATTACACTTCCAGAGTTTCTCATTGAAATTTTTGGTTGTCTTTTTGTGGTGAATCGCATACAAAATTAACAGAGCCAATTTATTTTACACCCTAGAAGTTTTGCTAGACATATTTTATATTAAATAATTCAGAGAATTTTCCTTGTAGAGGAGAAGAAAAACACTTTCTTAAAGAATTAAGTGTGGCTGCTCTGCCAGATCAGAAATCACATGATATCATATACGCTTTGCTAACATATGATTCCCTCACTCGCACTCACATGATATTGAAACAATTTTTTTTTTTTCGGGGCTCAGGCTAGCCATGCGAGTTAAAGCGTTGACCTTTATCTCACATGGCAAACCTAGAGTGGCGAGTTCGATTCTCGCCTGGGCAAAGGAAATTATTTAGTGACGAAATTCATTAAATAACGTCCTAAAATCCCAACCTGGCTAGAAAAGAGTGGTAACCTGTAGATAACCCGTCCCAATTAGCCTCAGTTGCAAAAAGTGGACGTTAATAAATAATAATAAAAACAAATTTAAAAGTAAATATTAATGAGTAACTTATTACTGGTTTTCATTAACATCCACTTTGTGCACCTGTGGCTAATTGGGACGGATTATCTACAGGTTACTTCCCATTTCTAGCCAGGGTGGGACTCAGGATTTTATTTAATGAGTTAGTTTCTAAATAAATTCTTAATGCACAGGCAGGAATGGTATACTCGTCACTCTAGGTTTACAATGTGAGATTAATGCTACAGATTAAATAAAAGTAATAAGTTTGCAACAAAAATTAAAGCCAACAAAATATAATAAGAATATGAAATGAAAATATAAAGAAAAGTTCTCCATCCTCAGCCACAAGAATATATATATATATATATATATATATATATATATATATATATATATATATATATTTTAAATAGGCATTCCTTGCCTTCTCAAAAAAATAAAAATAGGAAGGAGTCATTGATGAAGGCCCAATGAGTCTTTGAAATGGTGTGAAATTAAAATAGGAAAATAAGTGTAAAGCAAAAATAAACAGGGTGTTTAAGGACAATGTATACAGTGCCCGAAGGTCTTCGATGTTGACCTGACGGCTCTTGGAGCTGGACGATGATTGACAGTGCTCTGTCGGTTTAATAAAGTGTCATAGTGGAAGCGTAGCCAATTTTTTCATGCTACCTTCATTAGAAGTCACTTTAACCTGCCAGAATACCAACTCAGAATTCTTAATAAATATATTTTATTCTTAATAAGTATATTGATTATAAGTTTAAATATAATGAACATTTATTTCATTTTTCAATATTCTATGTTCTTATTATCTATTTGTTTAGTATTTATGTCATTTTCTTCTGTTTATTTGGGTGATTATTTTAATTAATGTATTGTTTTTATTTTGGTATTAAGGGAGGGAAATCACGTTGTGTCTCTGCTGTTAAACAATCAAATTAATAAATAAATGTTATGTTTTTAATATTTAGTGAAAAATTGTTGAGTTTGGAAAACCTGGTTTTAGTGTATGCGGCTTAGCTTTTGTTTAAACATTTTTTTACTAGTGTATAATTGGTAAAAATTGATTTTTTCGATTTTTTTTTTTATGAATGGATTCCATGGTGATAGTAAGAGTAGTTGGCAGTTAATATATGTAGAGTGCTCTGGGACAGTTTGTAGGGTTGCTGCATTTGCCACTAGATGGCACTGTCGGCCCTAACTTGACTTCAGCTTCTTAACTCTGCCGCTAGATTATGCTATAGGTCCTCTTTACCCATTTAGCTTCTAATCTTCGCCTCTAGATAGCGCTGTTGCCCTCCTTTAGCTTCTACAAATCTGCCGCCAGGCAGCGCTGTCACCCTTCTCCTTTAGCTTCTAAACTCCACCGCTAGAATGAGCTCACGTACGGGAACATTCATTTTCTCTCAATTATACTATTTAAGTAATTTTCAATTGATTCTATGGAAGTCATAATTAACGATCTTATTAAACACAAATCCATTCCCAGTATGACGTGTTTCAGGGCTTATCTTTTGCCTTAGGATACTCATAACATGATCTCTATTGTATTTGACTCCCGCTCTTGCCGTGCTAGCTATTTCGTCGACTACCAGTGCCTAGGAAAGCCCCGCCCATCCATCGTTGTCAGTGGGAGCATAATGTCCAAGGATCGTATAGTGAGGGCATTGATGCTGACACCCAATATATTGATACCCGCGCCCCATTGACATCTTTATGTCAATGGCGAGGTGCAATTTTTGGAGGACCCCTTACTTCATAGGGGTTCAATATACTACTGTTATTCAAATTCCTTCTTGGTTTGTTAGAAGTTTAGTAAATTTTGAAGTCTAGTCATGTTCTATTCATTCCAGCAAACTGTGGTTACCTGTAGATAACCCGTCCCGCTTAGCCATAGAAGCATAAAGTGGACGTAAATAATAATAAACAAACAAAGCAAAGGTCCTATTCATATTTGTGGGGTGGGGATTTTCGAAAATTCGACATTTCTCCGTTACTATACGTCGGATCGAAAAATTGTATAGAACAAATCTTATTGCAAATTAAATTTTCTATAAATATTGTTATGCACATTTATTCTCTATCTTGAATATTAAACGAGATATTTGTATTTTTCAGTTTTCAACCTTCAGCAAACCCCCACTTCTACTCATGTTACCTATTCGGTTAACAATAATAAACCACATTATTCGAGGCTTATATACCAAATATTGTTTCCAAGAGACCATTATTATACGAGATTGATGCAAATATGTTCTAGTGACCACCCCCCGCTTTATGTTTTTGGACTACTTAAATTTGATTGATTGAGTTAAAAATTATTCTGATTCATTATAAATTACAGTATTAGATAGTACAGTAAATAGTTTTAAATCAAATTAATGTGTTTTATTCTGATAAATTTCAGTTTTTCTTTGCTGTGAGAAGTTGGGAGAACTGTTTGTTTACATTTCAGACGCTTCCGTCGGAGGTTTCATTTATCGTTTTTATTTATTCACCTAATATTCACAGTGGCCTTGTGTTACCATTATGTATATTTATCTATTGTTATACTTCACTATGGAAATCTCCTTAGTTCACGCAGCCCCTGCGTGGCGGAAGTTTTAGCAATTTCCTTTAGGGGAACTCAGCTACTGAGGTTGTACTAATGATGGGATTTTATATATATTTGTTTACTACTAATTATTGTCTGTTGTACCGAACGTTCGAGAAAAACTCAATATTTAAAAATTTAAATGAAGATCGAGTTCGTTAGCTGCCAAATCGGACCAGTGGGAGGGGGGATTTTGTCTAAATTTCAAAATATCTCCGTTTTCAAGTTATTTACACTACAATATTGATGCTATTAAAAATGATAACAAATGGAAGATCTCCCCACTGGCCATTTTTAACTGGAGAATCAAAGACATTACTATAATGGCAAATTCAGTGAATTTAAAGGAAAATTGGTAACAAGTTTGTATCTATTAGTTTTGAATTTACTTTAGCAGGGAGGGGCAAGGTAATTTTAATAAGGTGTTAATTTTATTTAATTCATTGTGCAATCAGTTTATTAGGTTGGCGTGATACACGGATGGCATGTTAGCGTGTCTTCAAATGTTAACATCAGTGTCAAATCAAGCAGGCTTAGCATTAATACATCAAGAAGGCTTACATTAATAATTGTCCATGATTAATTTTAGGCTTTTAATACATTAGAGTATATTGGTGTATTTGCGAACTTTTTCCCTTTTTGCTAATTAACTGACTGGAAAAATCTGGAACGTAGGGGCTGTGTAAACTAAGCAGATTTCCTCATCAGAGCATATATTCTCTATTTATATGTAAATAACCGATGAGTAGAAGAAGAGGAGGAGTTATTAAAAACAGAATACTAAAAAGTAGGAATAACTCGCTGAATAATCGAGTTACGAAATTATGCACTGAACAACAATTGTAGAACATCAGAATAGTTTAACAAAATTGGTTCTATAGCATTTTATGATCCGAATCGTAACAACGGAGATATTTTGAATTTTCGAATCCCACCCCCTCTATACCCCCACTATTCCAAATTCCAAGTCCCATTTCCACCAATAACAATTATGATATACATCGTTGACTGAAACGGTTAAATATCGCGTTGGTATAGATACAATAAGCATTGTGAACGTAAAATCTTCATTGACGGTGTCATCACACTACGAATTTTGATGTATCTCACAACATAAAATTACAATGAAAACAATTTTTGGTATTTAGTCTTTTTACGTAAAAAGGAAGGTCTTGTTCGATAATGGAAGAAATCGGATCAGAGGGAGGGGGGGGGGCTCAGATGGGGGAATTTCGAAACATCTCCGTTACTATACGTCGGATTGAAAAATTGTATAGAAACAATCTTATTGCAATTGTAGTGGTCTAAAAATATTGTTCTCTACATATTTTCTGTATCATGAATATTGACCAAGATATTTGGATTTTATAGTTTTCAGTAAATACTTTCTCCTACTCATGTCTCATTAATAGTAAGCTGTTATATATATTATGATCCACTTCATTACATGCCTAAATACCAAATATTGTTTTCATTGAACTTTTACTTTGTGAGATATACGCAAATAGTTTCTGTTTCTGATCCCCCGCCCCCCTTCTTTTGTTCTTGGATTACTACAATTTGAGTGATTGAGATAAAAATTATTCTGATTCATTATAAATTACAGCGCTAGCTATAGTGAATAGTTTTCAATAAAATTAATATATTATATTCATATATATTTCATTTATTGTTTTCATTTTCTGTCTAGAATATTTCAATCTATCTAATCAGCTGTGCGAGGCTGGTTGAGCTGTTTGTTTGCAATTCATACGCTTTCCGTAGTAGAGATTATTAAATTCTACTTACTCTGCATATACTAGGACACACCCTAAAACAGGACATTCAACGACAAAATTTCAAATTGTTGACGATAAGCCGTTTTTAAAAATATAAAATAAAATTATTATTAACGTCCACCTTTTGGTAACTCAGGCTAATCGGGACGGGTTATCTATAGGTTACCAGCCATCCTTCTAGCCAGAGTGGGACTGTGAATTAAAAATATAATAATGCGCTTAATATATTTGCAGAACATGCTTTTGATACAGTTAATAGGTCGAATATTTATTATAGCTGTTAAAAACAACTTAAAGGATTTACGAATAATCCGTAATTTTTGTAAGGCTAATAATTTCCTCTTTATATATATCATTTTTTTTAACGTTTTTATGTTTATTGTTTATATATAACTTGTAACCTCGTAATAATTTATCTGGAATATGCTTCAAATGCATGTGATATGCTAAATTGCATAGGACATACAGAAAAAAAGTCGTCCTTCTAGTGTAAGTATAGGAATGAAACAACTAAAATATAAATTTTATATATATATTATTTAAGAGTGTTTTTGAGCCATAAGGTCTAAAAATAAAACTATGTCTTCATATAGTCATTTATTTTATCCCCGCCACGTTTCGAGTGACTCCACTCCTTCTTAAAGGGTTATTTCTATATAAATTTAGGAAACAAATTAACAGTTTTTAACTTAATTTAGCGTTAAAGACGACTGTATTATATATTTCATATGTACAATGTAAGAATTATTTTTAACTTTTAGCAGATTTGAAATCAGCTATTGAGGTCGTACTCATGACGGAATTTCTGAAATTTTCGAAATATATATATATATATATATATTATATATATATATATATATATATTATATATATATATATTATAGGTTTGTCTGTTACCGCTCTACCAAACTCGATATTTAGTCGTTTTATGTAAAAAGAAAGATTAAGTTCGTTAACGGCTGAAATCGGACCAGTGGAACGGGGGGGGGGGTTTAGAGGGGAGGATTTTCGAAAATTCGAAATATCTCCGCTACTGTACGTCGGATCGAAAAATTGTATAGAACCAATCTTATCGCAAATTAAATGTTCTATAAATATTGTTATGCACATTTATTCTCTATCTCGAATATTAACCGAGATATTTCCATTTTTTATGAAATCAGGGCGGATAACGGATGAGAGTGAGTTTCCCGCCAAAAGCTAGGTCGGCCGTTTTCTTAACTGTTCGGCTCTCATGAAATTTCTCTATTGTAAAACTTCACGTGGGAAATCTGCTTAGTTTACGCAGCCCCTGCGTGACGGACTTTTACTGATGGCTGTGAGCAGAATAAAACAATTTTTAATTATTTAAATAATCTTAAGGTACTCGTATAAAGCAGCGTTATTAACAATTAATTTATTTTCTAAATGTATATAGAAAATAAACCCTTGAGAAGGAATGTTGCCACTCAAAACGCGTCGGGGATAAAATAAATGGCCATTTGAAGAATTAGTTTAATTTATTTATTAGAAAATGTTATTATTCACAATATGTTGTGCTGTATAGGAGGGATCTTTTTGGGGCGTCTCCGTGGAATTTGCAATATTTCATAATGTGGGGAGCGAGTGGGTCACGTATGCCTCCTTCATATCTTCAGTGGTGCCAACCCAGGCTATTGTACAGCCTTCTACAGCAGTCATTAATATATCCAGCATTATATTACTCTATGTTGGCAATCAGCTGGTATCTATAGGTCACTTTTAGCAGATTTCATTTAAGGGAAATCAACTATTGAGGTCATAATCATGGTGCCATTTTCTAACAATCTCCTCAAATCTCCATCGATCCTACCTAGCAGATGACTAAAAAAGTCCGTCACGCAGGGGCTGCGTAAACAAAGCAGATTTCCCACGTGAAGTTTTACAATAGAGAAATTTGCCTAATAAAGGCAGCAATAGTAAGGGATCTCTAAACCTATTCACGAGGGACGAATAGTTACGAAAACGGCCGCACTAGCTCTCGGCGGAAAGTGCCGAACATAGCCGACTCCTGCCGACCACACACAAATGCAAATATCTCGGTTAATATTCAAGATACAGAAACAATTTATAGAATACTATTTATAGTAAATTTAATTTGCAATAAGATTGATTCTTTACAATTTTTCGATCCGATGCATACTAACGGAGATATTTCGAATTTTCAAAAATCCCCCCTCTAAACCCCCCCCCTCTCACTGGTCCGATTTCAGCCATTAACGAACTTGATCTTTCTTTTTACATAAAACGATTAAATATGAACTTTCGTAATGATCAAACAAAAATTGCGACCGCTAGAGCGTTAACAGACAAATATATATATATATATATATTTTTTTTTTTTTTTTTGAACGGACCTCATTTTCGTCATCTCCTGGGTAGGATCGATGGACATTTGAGGAAATTTTTCAAAACTCGCGTCATGAGTACGACCTCAATAGCTGATTTCCCTTAAGGGAAATCTGCTAAAAATGAGGTCCGTTCAAAACTATATATATATTTGTCTGTCTCCCTCTAGCGGTCGCAATTTTTGTTTGATCGTTACCAAACTCCATATTTAATAATTTTATGTAAAAAGGAAGATCATGTTCGTCAAAGAATGAAATTGGACAAGTGGGAGGTTTAGAGGAGGAAATTTCGAAAATTAGAAATATATACGTTGCTATACGTCGGATCGATAAAGAGTATAGAAACAATCTTATTGAAAATTAAATGATCTATAAATATTGTTATATAGATATTTTCAGTTTTCCGGTTTCAGTAACCCCTCCCCCCTCTCTCATGCTAGTGTCTTATTAATAATAAGCTGTTATATCATGAAACACTTCATCAAAAGGTTAAATACCAAATATTATTTTCATCAAAGCTTTATTATACGAGATACAAAAACAAATACGAACTGTAGACCCTCCTTCTTCTCTTCTTAGATCTCTAAAATCTGAGTGATCGAGATATTAATTATTTTGATCCATTTCAAATTACTCCACTAGCTATAGTAAATAGTTTTCAATTAATATGTTATTTTAAGATATATATCATTAATTGTTCGTCTCTCCGGTAGAATAATTTCTATCTATTCAGACGCTTTCCGTTGTAGACTTTATTAACTTGTAACAAGACTGGAATGATTTCTTATTAGGGTTTGTATATATATATTCACTTAACATTCGCGGTGGTGTTGCCAGTATGCAGATTTATTTGTTGTAAAGCTTCACGTGGGAAATCTGCTTAGTTAACGCAGCCCCTGCGTGACGGACTTTTTTAGTTTTCGGCCTTGGATATACCTGAATTTTAGTCATCGCTTTTTAACTATAAACGAATATATAATGAAACGTCTATTCCAGGGGTCTCCAAACTACGGCCCGAGGGCCACATCCGGTCCGCGGACAGATTTTGTCCGGCCCGCGAGAACTAGCATACTTGAAAGTTCCTTTTAGAGAACATATTTTTTATAGCAAATTAAATTTAGTTTACTGAAGTATTCTAATTTTATGTTGAATAATTATTAATATGACATCTACATTGATATGGTCATGGGCTAACTACTCATAACATTGTTGTAGGCTTATTGTTATTGTTTTTGTGATAAGTTGGATAAAGAAACACAGAATTGTAACGAGTAAAGACATATATAATATGCAGAAAATTTAACTTCAGTAAATAATAACTAACAAATTATTGAAATGAATCCAACTAACATTTTATACATTTTAAATAAAAACATAACTTATAACAAGCATAATGACATATGAAATACTAATGAGATTTATGTAATTGAGATTTTCCACTGACAATAGTTTGTAGTTGTGGACTAATTTTACTTGTACCAATTATTAAAAGAGATTTAAGATGCTCATCAGTTAATTTAGATCTGTAAACATTTTTTGTGTACTTCAGTTTGGAGAAGGTCTTCTCACACAAATAAGTAGTACCAAGAACAGAAAACAGCCCACGAGGAAACTGGCTGGTTTTGGCCCTCGGAACTTACTGGAGTAATCAGTATGGCCCTAAGGCTGGAAAGTTTGGAGACCCCTGGTCTATTTCATGGTTACATACCAAATATTCCAACTGTAGCTGAATATCTCAAGACTAACTAATTAGCATATGTGTTAACTCTAGACAAAGACGTACAACCCTTTGTAATTACGGGCGAGGGTAGTGTTATCGCGAAGGGGTTCGGGTAGAGGAGGCGGAAAGTGCCGATCCCTGGCGAGTATACCCGAGCATAAGCCGATCTCAGCCGAGTATGGCCGAGCCTCTATAGCTCCCAGCTGACTTGTGTCAGTCCGATGGCCGTGCATGACGGGTTCGCTACAGTCCGGAGCCCCAGAGGCCGTCAGCTGGGCAGACTGGAGCCGCTAGCCGAAGAGATACCGCCTCAGCTGTGCAGGGACATACCCTGGTGGGAGATAGCCACCTCCAGGTCTAGGCCTAGGTCCTGCTCAATCATACAGGTAGTCACACATACACACTAATTACCCGCCAATTTAGCAGATTTCCCACCTACTGATAAGACACTCCTGTCATCTCATATCACCATCTATCCCCTGCTTCTCCTTACGTAAACAGTCTAACTCTAACTCTGCCCCTCTAACTTTGCTCTTGGCCAGCCTCTCCTCCTTACGATTCTCTCCAAGAAGCAAATCCTGTTGTTTATCTTCCTAGTGTCTATCTGTTTAGTCTATTTCCTCCAAGGTCCCTTCCATCCTTCCGAAACACACATTTCGTGCAGATTACATTCTCTTCCTTATCACCATTCTTATCAACTTGACATTACTTGTGTGCCTTACTGTCGGCCTGCTTCGCTCTTATCTCTGAATACAATGTTATCGGCCAATTACCATCCTCACAGGCTATACGTTAACTTATGTTCGAGGTTATGGAGGCTTCCAGTTATGAAGATGTTCCACGGACAAACGATATTCACTATTTTTCGTTAACAAATGTATTCACCCTTCTGATGTAATTAGCCGTATTTCACTTTAAATATATTTACCCTGTTAACATTTTTTCTCTAAATGTAATATTTACCATGATATTTGCATTTTTTAGCAACTGTTGAGGTTATACTTAGGAGATGACCAAAAACGTCCGTCACGCAGGGGCTGCGTAAACTAAGCAGATTTCCCACTGAAGGTTTACAATAGATAAATATACATACAGGTAACACTACCGTGAATGCTCAGTAAATGTACAATACAAGGCTGAATTGTAAACAAACAGGCAAGCCAACCTCGTAGTGCTGCATAGATAGACCGGAAAGACAAACAATTAATGAAATATATTTGAATATACCATATTAATTTTATTGAAAACAATTTACTATAGCTAGTGCTGTAATTTGTAATGAATCAGAATCAGTTTTATCTCAATCACTCAAATTTTAGTAATCCAAAAACAAAAGAAGGGGAGGGGTCAACAGAACGTTTTTGCATATATCTCACAAAGTAAAAGTTCAATAAAAACAATATTTGGTATTTAGGCTTCAATTAATATCTTTTATTATATAACAGAGAATTATTTATGTAACACAAGTAGAAGTGGGGGTTTACTGAAGGCTGAAAACTGAAAAATGTAAATATCTCGGTTAATATTCAAGATAGAGAATAAATGTATATAACATCATTTATAGTGTATTTAATTTTCAATAAGATTGATCCTATACACTTTTTCGATCCGACTTATAGTAACGGAGATATTTCGAATTTTCAAAATTCTCCCCTCTAAACCCCTCCCTCCCCCTGGTCCGATTTCAGCCGTTAACGAACTTGATCTTTCTTTTTACATAAAACGACTAAATATCGAGTTTGGTAACGATTACACAAAAATTGCGACCGCTAGAGCGGTAACAGACAAATATATATATATATATATATAGAAATATATATACACACATACATACATGCACGCTATTTTCAAAAAATTTCTTCAAATGTCCATCGATCCTACAAAGGAAAAGATGAAAATAAAGTCCGTTCATAATTATATATTTATATATATATATATATATTTATTTTTATATATATATATATATATATACCAGCTAAGGTATCCGGCTTCACTCGAGAATCATTAGTCTTAACCTGATGGTATTTTTTTTTGGCAAGGCTACAATTTGTACATTTACGCTTCCCGTCAGGGCTAATGGTTTTCTCATAAGGGTCAGGTAGGAGACATAAAAATTTAAGTTTTGAAGAATAAATGAAAATTAGCCCCTAATCAATCTCTCTCCACTGTTTGATATACCACGAATAATCATGGATAGCATTCATTATAATTAAATAAACGTAAATTAAGTGTACATATTTCCTGTGTGTGCGTGCGTGTGTGTGTGTGTGAGGTCCGGCAAAAATTATATATATATATATATATATAATATATATATATATATATATATATATATATATATGGATGTATTTGTCTGTTAACGCTCTGGCGGTCTCATTTTTTGTTTGATCGTTACCAAACTCGATATTTAAACGTTTTATGCAAAAAGACAGATCAAGTTCATTAATGGCTAAAATCGGACCAGTAGGAGGGGGGATTTTTGAAAATTTGAAATATCTCCGTTACAATACGTAGGATCGAAATATTCTATAGAATCAATCTTATTGCACATTAAATTTACTATAAATAATGTTGTGTACATTTATTCTGTATCTTGAATATTAACCGAGATATTTGCATTTTTCTGTTTTCAGCTTCTGAGATGAGATCGGTTAACTTCGTGTCTAGTCGTGAGTTTCCATCAAGAGCTAGTTAGGGCCGTTCCCGTCTATTCTGAAATTTCTCTATTGTATAACTTCACGTGGGAAATCTGCTTAGTTTACGCAGCCCCTGCGTGACGGACTTCCGTGTTATGGCTTCCCTAGATATACTATCAGTGCCCTTGGAGCTGTGTGCCTATGTCAGATAGAATAGGCCTGATGATACAGACCTCGTCCGACGGGCTGTATAATTGCTGCTCAACAACTCTGACTCACCTCTCGCTGTTCAGTCTTATATTTTCTCAATGGAACCTCCATTCCAAATATACAATGAGTTTTAGTAGATTTCTCTTGACGGAAGTCAGATATCAGGAGGGTCAGCATACATATTGCCATGTATCTTATCTCGTTAAATAAAGGCTCTTTTTCTTTTTGGTATCTAAGCTTCGAATGAAATGGTTTAGATTAAAATAAAATTATTGGTTATATGACGTGAGTAGGAGTGGGGGGTTTGCTGAAGGCTGAAAACTAAATAATGCAAATATCTCAGTTAGTATTCAAGATATAGAATAAATATGTATAGCTATATATAGCACATTCAACAAGCAATAAGATTGGTTCTATACAATTTTTCATCATTACGAATATTTCGAATTTTCAAAATTTACCCCTAAGCCCCCCCCCCTCCCTCTGATCCGATTTCTTCCATTAACGAACACGACCTTCCTTTTTACGTAAAGAGACTAAATACCAAATATTGTTTTCATTGAACTTTTATTTTGTGAGATACATGCAAATTCGTAGTGTGATGAGGCCATCAATGAAGATTTTACGTTCTTAATGTTTATTTGATCTCTACCATATTCGATATTTAACCGTTTCAGTCGACACCCAAGATCATATTTGTTATTGGTGGAAATGGGACTTGGAATTGGGAATAGTGGGGGTATAGAGGGGGGATTCAAAAATTCAAAATACCTCCTTTATTATGAGCCGGATCGGAAAATGTTATAGGACCAGTCTTAATAAACTATTGATATTCTACAATTTTAGCAGATTTCCCTTCATGGAAATCAGCTATTGAGGCTGTACTCATGACGCGATTTTCGAAAAATTTCTTCAAATGTCCATCGATCCTACCTAAGAGATGACAAAAAAGGGGTCCGTTCAAAACTGTATATATATTTGTCTGTTACCGCTCTAGTGGTCGTAATTATGGTTTAATCATTCCCAAACTCGATATTTAATCGTTTTATGTAAAAATCTAAAGATCAAGGTCGTTAACCGCTGAAATCGGGCCAGGGGGGAGGGGGGGTTTAGAGGAGTTTTGAAAATTCGAAATATCTCCGTTACCATAGGTCGGATCGAAAAATTGTATAGAACCAATCTTATTGCAAATTAAATGCACTATAAATATTGTTATATATATATATTTATTCATTATCTTGAACATTAACCGAGCTATTTCCATTTTTCAGTTTTCAGCCATCAGCAAACCGCCACTTCTACTCATGTTACGTAAACAATACTCTGCTACATAATAAATCACATTATTTGAATCTTAAATACCAAGTATTGTATTCAAGTGACCTTTATTATACGAGACACATGCAAATATGTTCTGGTGACCCCCCCCGTCTTAAGGTTTTGGACTACTAAAATTTGATTGAATGAGATAACAATTGTTCTGACTCCTTATTGATTACAGTACTAGATTTAGTAAATAGTTTCCAATAAAATTAATATGTTATATTCTGATATATTTCAGTAATTGTTTTTCTTTCCGGTGTGAGGCGGGCAGACCCGTTTGTTTACATTTCTAACCCAACGCTTCCTGTCGGCAGGTTATTGAAATTGGATGAAACATTTCTTATTTCCGTTTGTATTTATTCACGGTGGTGTTGTGTTAGCAGTATGTATATTTATTTAAACTTCACGAGGGAAATCTGCTTAGTTTACGTAGCCCCTGCGTGACGGACTTTGTTTGTTCTATGTATTATTCCATAACTTATGTATAATGCGAGTTATTCGTCCTTTCTTGTATTCTGCTCCAATTACTCAGCGATTACATGTAAATAGGGAGTATGTAGTCTGGTGAGAACTCATGCGTGTTATACTAGCACATGGGACATCTGCTTAGTAGACGCAGCTCCTGCGTGACGGTCGTTTTGGTTCGTGACTCTAATATTATGAGAGTTATTAGAACTTTCTTTTATCCAGACTTCAGTAAACCCCCAATTCTACTAATCGTAATTTTATTTATGTAGAGAGAATATATTGTTGCGAAAACTAAATAGATGAATAATCCTTCAGAGGGAGAGAGAGAGAGAGAGAGAGTCACGTATTTGGAAAGTTTGACGTAGATCAAAGAGACCGAAAGAATGTCTAGGTCTGACCAGTACCTTCCAGCCAGACGTCGAATGAATTCCCCTTTGATGTATGCCGCTACCCTATATAAAGAGGGACTGCCGGGAGCGAGGCAGTTTTATTCTCACCTGTCTTGATGTTCACATCAGTGCTACAGTGCGGTAAAGTGTTTTTATAAGAAGAACAGTGTTGTGCCGTGACTGTAAGTAACAGTTTAGTGCCGTGTTTAAGACAGTGCAGTGCCGCGAAGTAAAGGACAGTGCAGTGCCGCGAAGTAGAAGACAGTGCAGTGCCGCGAAGCAAAGGACAGTGCAGTGCCGTCTTTCTGTGAATTTCAGTGAATTATTGGACTGTGACTCATTGAAGAACAGTAACGCTATCAGTGTATACTGTGTGTAGTAATTAAGAATAATCACCAAGTTTATTGTGCATTGTGAAATAAATTTTGCAGTGATAAAAACTGTGAAACTTGCGAGTATTTAATTTTGCAATCCAAAAGAACTCTTATTAAAAACGTTTATTACTGGTTTTGGTAATAAAAACGTAACAATATATATGGCGAGATGGTATTAGTGAGTCTTGGAAAATCTGCTTAGTTTACGCAGTCCCTGCGTGCCAAACTTCATTCAGTTAATTAGCAAAATGGGGAAAAGATCACTATATACACTAATGTATTAAAAGCCTAAAATTAATCATGGACAATTATTAATGTAAGCCTTCTTGATGTATTAATGCTAAGCCTTCTTGATTTGACACTGATGTTAACAATTGAAGACACGCTATCATGCCATCCGTGTATCACGCCAACCTAATAAACTGATTGCACAATGAATTATAAATAATTAACATCTTATTAAAATTACCTTGCCCCTCCCTGCTAAAGTAAATTCAAAACTACTTGGATGGGGCTCAGGTTAGCCATGCGAGTTAAAGCGTTGACCTTTATCTCAAATGTTAAACCTAGAGTGGTGAGTTCGATTCTTGCCTGGGCAAAGGAAATTATTTAGTGACGAAATTCATTAAATAACGTCCTAAAATCCCACCCTGGCTAGAAAAGGGTGGTAACCTGTAGATAACCCGTCCCGATTAGCCTAAGTTGCAAAAAAGTGGACGTTAATAAATAAATAAAATAAATAAATAAAACTAATTGGTATAATCTTGTTACTAATTTTCCTTTAAATTCACTGAATTTGCCATTATAGTAATGTCTTTGATTCTCCAGTTTAAAATGTCGAGTGTTGAGGTCTTCCATTTGCTGTCATTTTTAATAGCATCAATATTGCAGTGTAATAGTATATTTCATTACAAGGGCGGAAAGTGACTGTTTCCTATGCGAGATCGTGTTTTACGGCCGAGAACGAAGCCGAGGCTGGAAATTAGATCGAGCATTGGAAACTCACTTTCCGCCCGAGTTATGAACGATACTTTACATCACGAGGCAAAAAATGCAAAATATAATTTAAACTCGTAATTATTAAGTATTATCATATTAAATGATTTGTTTTGCATTCTGTAGTATCGATTATTTCTGAACAGCTGATTTAGAGCACTAACCTGATACAAGTAACATAACTTTAATAACTCTTTCAAATTTTATAATAAAACTAAGTTAAATTAGTGTAATTATATTTTCTAATGATAAGTAATCGACCAATAATATCTTTAGTGCTTTAAAATAACTAAAATATAAATCGTTTTTCGAATAGAAACGCTAGCGTAACCTAGTGTTGGAAACTGTAACTTCAACTGATAGTATGTAAGTAAGTATAAACAGCTGTTTCAAGTTATTATAAAAAGACCCACTTTCCAAACTTACATACGGTAGCGAAAGTAACTACTTTCAGATCTGATTGATGTAAATAATTTATTTATTACCTCCTTGTGAAACGTAATCGTATTCAGTTTTCAGATTCAAGGGAATTATCCTTTCCAGTTTGATATTTGTAGGAGTGGGGGTTTATTGTGGGTCGAAAACTAAAAAAAAAATGTAAATATCTCGATTGAAAATCATGATAGTGAAAAACCAAAATAATAACATTTATAGGCAAGTTTACAGTATTATTGGTTCTACAATTTTTGTTTTTACCCAACTTATAGTAACGGAAATATGTAGAATTTCCTAAATTCTCCCCCTCTAAACCCCATCCCACTGTTCCGATTTCAGCCTTTCAGTCGAAGTTGATCATTCTTTTTACATAAAACGATTAAATATATCGAGTTTGGTAACAATAACACAAAAATTGCGACCGCTAGAGAGGTAAAAGACATATATATAAAAGTACGCCACGCAGGGGCTGCGTAAACTAAGCAGATTTCCCACGTGAAGTTTTACAATAGAGAAATCTGCCTAGTAATAACCTATTCTCACGAGGACGAATAGTTAGTGAAACGGCCACACTAGCGCTAGTGCGCTCGGCGGAAACTCCCGAACATAGCCGACCACACTCACAATACAAATACAAATATCTCGGTTAATATTAAAGATACAGAATAAATGTATAGAACAATATTTATAGTAAATTTAATTTGCAATAAGATTGGTTCTATACAATTTTTTGATCCGACGTATGGTAACGGAGATATTTCGAATTTTCGAAAATCCCCCCCTCTAAACCCCCCCTCCCACTGGTCCGATTTCAGCCATTAACGAACTTGATCTTCCTTTTTACATAAAACGATTAAATTCCGAGTTTGGTTACGATCAAACAAAAATTGCGACCGCTAGAGCGTTAACAGACAAATATATATATCTATCTATCTATCTATCTATCTATCTATATATATATATATATATATATATATATATATATATATATATATATATATATATATAAAAGTATTGACTAGACCTCAATTTCGTCATCTCCTTGGTAGGATTGATGGACGTTTGAAGAAAAATTTCGAAAATGCCGTCATGAGTACAACCTCAATAGCTGATTTCCCTGAAGGGAAATCTGATAAAAACGATTAAATATATCGAGTTTGGTAACAATAACACAAAAATAGCGACCGCTAGAGAGATAAAAGACATATATATATATATATATATATATATATATATATATATATATATATATATATATATATATATATATATAATTTTGAATGGACCTCATTTTAACATAGTTAGAGAGGCCTCCCCAAAACGGAGTACCGGAGAAAATCGGGGATCTTTTTTGATTTCAGGTGGTCTTTTACATACGAATTAACAGGAATGGTGACGGGGCTTGACCACGATTTTTTTTTTTTTGCAGACGAGTGTAATTATAAATAAAATTAAACGAATGAGTTTGTTTATTTAATTCAATAGGAGTATACGGAACTGCACACTCTAATTTTTTAAATATACATAATTGGTTTCCTTTATATTTCATTAGCCGTGACTTATAAGCCCCTCCTATTCCTCCTATGTTTTCTCATAGGCATTCCAGTTGGCGACAAAGAGGTAGCTGGGAGAAGGAGTCATATACAGATGTCGGTCTTATTTTGATTTATTGTGGACGTCACGTTCGTTAGCTGTGTGTGTGTGGCCATCTTATTCCATTGGATGATCATCTCCAGCTAAGCCATCGATGGATCGCTTTTATTATATCCATCTTCATCTCGCCATCATTAATCTAGAGATCTGAGAAGTTAGTCCGCTATCTAAACCTGACGTTGGCTTTAGCAGATTTGACATAAGGGAAATCAGCTATTGAGATCGTACTCATGACGCGATGTTCGAAAAATTTCCACAGATGTCCATCGATCCTACCCAGGAGATGACGAAAATGAGGTCCGTTCAAAATGGATATATATATATCTATATATATATATATATATATATATATATATATATATATATACATATACATACATACATACATACATATATATATATGTCTATTAACGCTCTAGCAGTCGCAATTTTTGGTTGATCGTTACCAAACTTCATATTTAAGCGTTTTACGTAAAAAGAAAGATCAAGTTCGTTATCGGCTTAAATCGGACCAGTGGGAGGGGAATTTTGAAAATTCGAAATATCTCCATTACTGTACGTCGGATCCAGAAATTGTATAGAACCAATCTTATTGCAAATTAACTTTACCATAAATATTGCTCTATTCATGTATTCTATATCTTGAATATTAACCGAGATATTTGGATTTATATGCATGTGTGTGGTCGGCAGGAGTCGGCTATGTTCGGGACTCTCCACCGAGAGCTTTATTTATTATTTATTTGAGGTTATCATGTGATCATGTTTATAATCTAGTTAGTATGTCAGGATTTCGGTAGTTTATTTTCTTTAAATGTTCCATTTCTTTGGAATATAACTTGTATTCTCCAACAAATGTAAAGGCAATATACACGAGTTATTGAAATTCAATTATCAATAATAAATAAATGAAAGAAAATATAGGAATAAACTAAGAATATATAACAAAATAAAGAAATAAAGAAAATAATAATATAATGCAAGTGAGTAATAAATATAATTAATTACTTATTTATAATCAGCTATTGATGACCCCCCCCCCTCCCTTTGTCTCTTGTTCCTTGATAACTGAAATTAGAGTGATTGAGATGGAAGTTATTCTGGTTCTTTATAAATTACAGAAGAAATAGTTGGTAATTTCCAAAAATAATGATCATATCGTAGTCAAATATATTTCGTGTGCATAGAACTACTCTCTTTGTAAATTTAATTTTTTATAAATGCTGTTATATACTTATTTTCTCTAGTAATAATATTAAACGAGCTTTTTGGAATTTATAGTTTCCGGCCTTCAGTAAACCCCCACTCCTTCTCATGTCATATCAACAATATGCTGTTATGTCAATAACCATTTTGTTCTAAGCTTATATACCAAATATTGTTTTCAAAAGGCTTTTTATTATGCAGATACAATTTCGTTGTGCATTGGCGTCGATAATTAAGATTTCAAATGTTGATTTCATCTATTGTATCCCTGATATTTAATCCTCTCAGTTAAGGCCTAGTTTCTTATTGTGTGGATAGTGGGGGTATATATAGGGGGGGGGGGCTTTGAAATATTCTCGTTATTATGACTCGGATCGCTAAGTGTTATAGGACCAATGTTTTAGCAGATTTCTCTGAAGGGAAGTCAGCTATTGAGGTCGTACTCATGATGCGAGTTTCGAATAATTTCTTCTAATGTCCATCGATCCTAGCCTGGAGATGACGAAAATGAGTTCCGTTCAATTTTTGATATATATATATATATATATATATATATATATATATATATACATACATACATATATATGTCTGTTAACGCTGTAGCGGTCGCAACTTTTGTTTGATCGTTACAAAACTCGATGTTTATACGTTTTATGGAAAGACACAGATCAAGTTCGTTAATGGCTGAAATCGGACTAGTAGGAGGGGAGGATTTTCGAAAATTCATAATATCTCCGTTACTATACGTTGGATCGAAATCGTGTATAGAACCAATCTTATTTGAAATTAAATTTACTATAAATATTGTTCTATACATTTATGCTCTATCTCGAATATTAACCGAGATATTTTCATTTTTATTAAATTTGGGCCGATAACGGACGACTGATTTTCCCGCCAAAAGCTAGTTCGGCTCTTTGCCGTAACTGTTCGGCTCGTATGGAGATTTCTATTGTATTTTATAACTTCACGTGGGAAATCTGCTTAGTTTACGCAGTCCCTGCGTGACGGACTTTTTAATCTATTGATGGCCTACAATTATTTGTCTATGCATTTATTTGTTATTCTGTTATTATGGGAGTTATTCGTACTTTCTTGTTTTCTGCCTTCAGTAGTTAGCCTCTTAGCCCTTTCAACTCTTCTTTTTTTTTTACTTATAAATACGAAATACAATCGTGTTACATGACATGGAAAATCTGCTTAATTTACGCAGCCCATGCGTCTTGGGTGTTTTTCTAGCAAGTGGATCGGAACTACTGTGTCCGTGACTTAAGATAAATAAAACCTATTTGCCCCTGCGGGACTCGAACCCGCTCTACAGGTGGGTTCAAGACATACACGTGTAAGCCATATATGTTGATTAGTGCGCTAAATAGATTAATTTGTTTTCATCGTCGGTGGATTAAGAGTGTAAGAGGGTAGGGGGCGATGTCCTGTCGGCACGCCATCTACCTCCACGATTACAGGCTTCCGAGCAGTTAATTCTAGTTCCCATCCTGCTTGTGGGACCTGTTCCCGCTCCTTCTTATCAATTCCCGCCAGTTTCTTATCAAACTCGTCGCTTCTTATATCTAACCTGTTAGCCGATCAACTTGACCAGCTCCTCCAGTCAAATATCTCATTGACTAATAAACTACTAGCTTGACTCGTTGCAAATGATCTCCTAAATCGTATTAATCCGCAGCTCGTTTGGTTTCAGCACGCCTTACTTAAGTAATATCTTCCCAATTGAGCATTTACTGAAGGATTTTTAGCGCTGTTAGCCAAATTTTCGCCCGTTCCCGAGAACCCATGATCAAAGTTTACTATAAGCCCTTCACGAAGGAGCTGCGTGGACTAAGAAAATTTCCTAAGCCTTGGTATGGCAAACTACTGATATCTTCTCACCATATATTTTATGTTACTGAGTAAAATAAAAGCAGGGGCTGCGTAAACTAAGCAGATGAAGTTATACAATAGAGAAATCTGCATACTGCTAATAGTAGTAGTTACGACTCTCTAATCCAATTTCACAAGAGCGGAACAGTTACGGGAACGGCCGAATTAGCTTTCGGCGGAAGCTCACGACTAGAGTCGAAATCAGCCGATCTCATCTCGTCCGTTATCCGCTCACACTTAATAAAAATGCAAATATCTCGGTTAATATTCAAGCTACACAAGAAATGTATATACCAATATTTATAGTACATTTAATTTGCAATAAGTTTGGTTCTATACAAATTTTCGATACGACTTATAGTAAAGGAGATATTTCGAATTTTCGAAAATCCCCTCTTAACCCCCCTCCCACTGGTCCGATTTCAGCCGTTAACGAACTTGATCTTTCTTTTTACATAAAACGATTAAGTATCGAGTTTGGTCATGAGTACGACCTCAACAGCTGATTCCCCTTAGGGGGAATCAGCTAAAACCCCGATGAGTAAAACTGGGAGTTTACTAAAGGCTATGGTAGTTACAATAAAGTAGGAATAACGAGATTAATATTTGTAATTTCAATATGTAGAACAACAATTTTAGAGCAACAAGATTTGTTATTGAATGGAGATATTTTGAATTTTCGAATTTCTCTTCGTTGAATGGAACTACGGGTATTGAATATCGAGTTTGGTAACGATTAAACAAAAATTGTGACCGAATTTGGATAGATCAAAGAAACATTTTCGAGTCAATGAAATCTTAATTAATGACACTATCACTTAATGTATTTGCGTGTATCTCAGCAAGTACGAATCTGTTGAAAACAATATTTGGCATTTCAGTTTGGAATGAGACGTTTCATGATATGTTCACTTATTGTTATATTGACTAAAGCAGTGGTTACTGAAGGCTGAAAATAAAGATAATTCATAAATCTCAGTTAATATTCAGTTTAGAGGGAATGTATATAGACAGTCATTCACAAAAAAATATAATTGCACCGAGATTGGTTATAATGTATTGGTTAATGTTTTGATCGGGCACATTGTAATAAATATTTTGAATTTTCTATTTCCTCCCCCCTCTAAACATTAATCTTTCCGGGCCGATTTCAAGTCTCATGTCGCTTGGACTTTACTTGAAAGTTACGAATTTTTGTTGTCCTGTCAAACGAAAATTTGAAAATATTTCCATCGTGAAAGTCCTACAAAAAGAAATGAGAAAGAAAATTACGCCTTAAGCCTACTATACTATATTACTATATGGTTTACTTGAGCAATTTCCTATTTCTCTTTTCGTGTTGTGAAATTCTTACCTTTTATTTTCGTGGTTTTGTTCGAAGATTTATTTTAACATTGGCTTGAGGTCAGCTAGGATATCTTGTTTCATTATTATCCTCCGTGTGAAACGCTCGAAATTGAATTTGTGCAATTCTCTCTAAATCGTTGCACGAGAATAGATAGATCTGCCCGAATGATATTTACGAATTGTATTATTTCGAATTTTGACAATGGTACATTGAGAAACAACGAGAGAGTGAATTTCTAAGACGACTTTGGTCTCTGAATTTCTTTCCGGTTGGCTTTTCATGCCTTGAAGATCTTTAGCAGTCAGTACCAGCCTCCTCCACACCTGCATATTGACTTTGGAATATTGATATAAAAGAAACATATGACAGAAAGGCTGCATATTATTCCCTTGAGGGAAATCTGCTATATAGGTGATTTTAGAAAAATGTCTTCAAATGTCCATCGATCCTACTCAGGTGATATTGACGTGCAGAACGGAAATACTTGGGTTCTGAAATTTCTTTTTTGGAAACCATGAAACATATCTTGGATTGAAGCAGTATGCCCCGACCCATGATGGCTGTACTTGATGTTGCCGTATCCTAGACAGTTCTGCAGGACTGGAACCAGGACTGCTGGAGCCCTAACGGCATATCCTTTACTGTCTTAACTGCCGTCTGTTCCGGAGGCGCCCCTTTATCCTCTGGTCGATACTAGGCTCTTGGCTAGCATCTCTCTCTCGCTCTCTCTCTCTCTCTCTCTCTCTCTCTCTCTCTCTCTCCCTCTCTCTCTCTCTCTCTCTCTCTCTCTCTCCCCCTCTCTCTCTCTCTCTGTCTGCTCTCTCTCTCACTCTCCGCACACTCTCTCTCTCCTCTCGCTCTCTCTATCCTCTCTCTCTCTCTCCTCTCTCTCTCTCTCCTCTCTCTCTCTCTCTCTCTCTCTCTCTCTCTCTCTCTCTCTCTCTCTCTCACCCACTCTCTCTCTCTCTCTCTCTCTTTCTCTCTCTCTCTCTCTCTCTCTCTCTCTCTCTCTTCTTTCTCTCTCTCTCTGTCTCTCTCTCTCTCTCTCTCTCTCTCTCTCTGTCTCTCTCTCTCTCTCTCTCTCTCTCTCTCTCTCTCTCTCTCTCTCTCTCTCTCTCTCTCTCTCTCTCTCTCTCTCTCTCTCTCTCTCTCTCTCTCTCTCTCTCTCTCTCTCTCTCTCTCTCTCTCTCTCTCTCTCTCTCTCTCTCTCTCTCTCTCTCTCTCTCTCTCTCTCTCTCTCTCTCTCTCTCTCTCTCTCTCTCTCTCTCTCTCCCCCTCTCTCTCTCTCTCTTTCTCCCCCTCTCTCTGTCTCTCTCCATCCTCTCTGTCTCTCTCCATTCTCTCTCTCTCTCTCTCTCTCTCTGTCTCTCTCCATCCTCTCTCTCTCTCTCTTCTCTCACTCTCTCTCTTCTCTCTCTCTCTCTCTCTCTCTCTCTCTCTCTCTCTCTCTCTCTCTCTCTCTCTCTCACACACACACACACACACACACACACACACTTCTCTTTCTTTTTACAGTTTATAGCATATGTGTTTATAAGAATAGTAACTCTCGCCTACACCAATTATTTTCTCAGGGCATTATTAGAAAAGTCTTTCACGCTGGTGCTGCGTTACCTAAGCAGATTTTCATGTGCGCCACCGATTTGCATTTATCTCAAAGATTACATTTTCAGTGTTGGACAATATTTAGTAAATACGCTTAGATAAAGTGGTTCATGATATAACAGCTTATTAATAATATGACATGAGTAGTAGTGGGGGGTTTACTAAAGGCCGTACACACACAAAAAAATATATATATTCAAATATTAATGTTAATAATCAAGATCGTGAAAAAAACGCATATAACAACATTTAATTTGAATATGAAAAATTTAAATTATTTATTAACGTCCACTTTTTGCAACTAAGGCTGATTGGGACGGGTTATCTACAGGTTACCACCTTTTTCTAGCCAGGGTGGCACTCAGGATGTTATTTAATGAATTCCGTCACTAAATAAATTCCTTTGTCCAGACGGGAATCGAACTCGCCGCTCTAGGTTTACCATGTGAGATTAAAGGCAACGCTTTAACATGGCTAACCTGAGCCCCTAATTTTTAATAAGATTTGTTCTATACACTTTTTCGATTCGACGTATGCTAAGGAGGAAGGTATTTCGAATTTTCGAAATTCCCCCTCTCCCTGCCCGATTTTAGCCATTAACTTGTTTTATATTGATTTTTGCCCAAAGCATTTAAATATCAAGTTGGGGAGAAGGGGATTTTCAAAAATCACTATTTAACCGTTTAATTTATCTCTAATGTTGATAATAATTAATGATTGGATTCTCACCAAAAATAAGAGACTTAGGGGGGGGGGGGGCGCAAAATTCAAAATATCTCCGTTATTATACACCGGATCTAAATATTGTATAGAACCAGTCTTATTTTAAATTTAAATGCGTATAATGTAGTTTTGTATGTGTTTTTAGCAGATTTCCCTTAAGGAACTACTACAATTTGATTGATTGAGATATCAATTATTACGACTCATTATAAATTGCAATGCTAAATATAGTTAATGGTTCTCAATAAAATTAATAAGTTATATTCTGATATATTTCAGTAATTGTTTTTCTTTCCGGTGTGAGGCTGGCTGTCCTGTTTACATTTCAAACGCTTCCCACCGGTAGGGGAAATATTTCTTACTACCGTTTGTTATATTCACTCAATATTCACAGTGGTGTTGTGTTAGCAGTATGTAGGTTTATATATTAATAAACTTCACGAGGGAAATCTGCTCTGTTTACTACAATCTGCGTGCCGTCCTTTTTGACTAATCTAGTAACAAGTACATACATGGAGTGAAATTTCGCAATTATGTTAGCTATTTCAGGCTGCTCCTGCTTGACCTATTAATCCTTGAAATAAGCTGTCATAATTAATTTCAAAACATTATTAATTTCTGTTTAATACTGCTCTTAATGCCTGATCACCGACTACCAAATAAATGTTTCCTTAAGCTCCTTAGTTATGCACAATATGAAAAGCGACATAAAATATAATGGGATGTCACAAGTAAAATTGATAGCAGGAAATAATTATGTTGAAAAATATTTTTTCGAATCTTTATACCAACAAACTTTGCTAGCCAAGAAGAATACAATCATTGAAACAATATTAAATAATTTCCATTCCGATGACGTTAATACAGTTTTTAACTCAAGTTACAGCCAAATCTATAGAAGTATTTGTAATTTTAACCATTCTCTCCCTGAAAATTATTTAACGTTTCACACAAAAATAAATGAAATAAAACTTAGCAGGCAAATAACTATTTCCCTATAGAAACATAACTCAAATTATAAAAGTCCGTCACGCAGGGGCTGCGTAAACTAAGCAGATTTCCCACGTGACGTTTTCCAGTAGATAAATCTGCCCAATAACACCTGGAGTAGTAAGGTATCTCTAAACCTATTCAAGAGGGAAGAATAGTTATGGAAACGGCCGCCAGAGCTCTCGGCGGAAATTTCCGAACATCACCGGCCGACTCCTGCCGACGACACACCGAATACAAATGCAAATATCTCGGTTAATATTCAAGATACAGAATAAATGTATAAAAATATTTATAGTAAATTTAATTTGCAATAAGATTGATTCTGTACAATTTTTCGATCCAACGTATAGTAACGGAGATATTTCGAATTTTCGAAAATTCTCCCCTCTAAACCCCTCCCCCCACTGGTCCGATTTCAGCCGTTAACGAACTTGATCTTTCTTTTTACATAAAACGACTAAATATCGTGTTTAGTAAAGATTAAACAAAAATTGCGACCGCTAGAGCGGTAAGAGTCACACACACACACACACACACACACACACACACACACACACACACACACACATACAGTTTTGAACGGATCTCATTTTCGTCGTCTACTAGGTAAGATTAATGGACATTTGAAGAAATATGTCGAAAATTCCGTCATGAGTACAACCTCAATAGCTGATTTCCCTTAAGAGAAATCTGCTAAAAACTGGAGTGGAATGTAAATGGTGCCAAACATGTATATACCTACATTTGAATCATTTACTATTGTATTGCCCCGCTGTTTCATCACACAGGGTAAAATTCCTTTACAAATATATAGTGCCTCAAATAGAATGTGGTAAACATCTTGGATTACAACAGTGAAAACAAAGTTAATGATGCTTTCTGTTTCTTATCAAAAGTTTGCGAAAGTCAACAGTATTAAAGAAAGAATTTTATTATTTTTATTGAGTGCTTAAACAACAATAATCGGCACATTATTTATTATATGCAATTATACTTATTATTAGTATTCTGTTTGTTATAAATCTTAAAGACAAATTATGTTAATTTGATATATCAGAAAACTGATATTTATTTAGACATTAAAAAAAAAATAATAAAAGTATTTAATTAACATTTATATTAATATTTACATACCAATGTATATGCTGTTAATTTGTACATTAGAAAATATTATTATTTTTATTTACACATTTGTTAATACGTTATATTATATTAATAACCATACTAACAGTAATTGGCCAGGCTCTTGGCAACATATTTGTTAACATAAGCCAATAAAATGTCAAGCTATCTATTTGATTTCGAAAGTGATTTTCCACTAGACGGCAACTTGTTGCGTGTAAAATGCCATCTCTTGCTATCCAGGGATATATGGGGGGGGGGGTATGAGTAATGGAGCGGAGTAATTCCAAGAGAATCTCCTGATATTAATTAGCCGATCCATCAAGACTTAAAACGGCGCAGTTGATGACGTACTTAGATCCAATGTTGTTTCCGTTGCGTGACAACTCTCCAATTTCCCGCTAATACACTTTTAATGGTCACCCATTCAGTTGGACCTTTCAAAGCCTTGTTATAATCCTTCCTAGTCTTGTAATGCGCTATTAGCAAGGCCGTTACAAGAGTTTTATCTAACTTTCGTGTTATCTGTTCGTTATGTCATCCGTGTATCAGGGGTTGATTATGTTTTCTTTGTATCTATTTAGTATTTTAATATGATTAAAGGGCATGAGTTGTTATTAGCTGATATCCCCCGAGGGAAATAAGCTATTGACGTCGTATTCGTGTCGCGATTTTCCAAAACATTCTTCAAATGTCCATCGTTCCTAACCAGGAATTGACAAAAATGAGGTCCGTTAAAAGTATTATATACATATATATATATATATATATATATATATATGTATATATATATAAAATTGTAACCTCTGTCTGTACATTGATTTTTTTCGCGAAATTTCACGATAACTTTTCGTTTCACATGTCATAGACACCATAACTGCATTTTGTTTCTTTCGTGTATGTTTGTTTGTTTGTTACCTTTTCACGCATAAACGGCTGAACCGAATTTTATGAAAGTTGGTATGTATATTACTACTAATCCAACTTAGACTTTAGGCTATATTAATATTCTCTGAGACGAACAGGAGTGGGGGTTATAAGGGAGACCTGAAATTAAAAATAGCGATATTTCGTTTCCTATTGGTTTTTCGGCAAATATGCATATAACAAAAGTTGTTTATTTTGTTATTTAGAGTAACTTTTGTTATATACACTTTTTTCGTATACCGAACTATAAAGGCGTTACGCTAAAAATTATAGCGGGAGTCAACAATTTTTATTTGGCACAAAGACTCAACCGAAATAAATAAAACTCAGTATTGTATTAGCACTAACACCTTCCATATAATAAGCTATACAAACATTTCTAGGGAAGGGCAGAAGTGGGGGTTATAAGGGAGGCCTGAAACTAAAAATAGTGATATTTCGTTTCCTATTGGGGTTTCGTCAAATATGCACATAACAAAAGTTGTTTATTTTGTTATTTAAAGTAACATTTATTATATTCACTTTTTACCGTATAAGAAATTATAATCGAGATATACACTAAAAGCTAAAGCGGGAATCAACTATTTTATTGGACACCAACGGTTGAACTGATTCCTACAAAAACTCATATAAATTAGCATTAATGTTTTAGTAACATCATATAAATTAGTAGCATGTTTAGGTTATAACGGGAGTGGGGGTTATAATGGAGGCCTGAAATAAAAATTCGTGATATTTCATTTTCTATTCCAAACCAACCACGGGTACTAACCCTAAACACTGAAACGGGGAAATTTCAAAATATTTTGCCAAGTAAAGTCTTGCCGAAAAAATACCATCATCATTCCGGCTCAAATGAATTCCCGGGCGAAGCCGGGTACCTTAGCTAGTATATATATCTATATCTATATATATATATATATACATATACTTACACATACATATTTGTTAGCTACCGCTCTAGCGAATGCAATTTTTGTTTGATCGTTACCAATCTCGATATTTAATCATTTTATGTATAGATAAAGATCAAGTTCGTTAAAGGCTGTAATCAGACCAATGGGAAGGGGGGGGAGAGGGGGGGGATTTCCAAAAATTCAAAATATCTTCGTTACTAAACATCGGATCAAAACATTGTATGTAACCAATCTTATTGAAAATTAATTTAGTAAAAATATCGTTATATACATTTATTCTCTATCTTATAAATACTAACCAAGATGTTTGCATTTTTCAGCTTTCAGCAAACTCCCACTTCTGCTCATGTTTCATAAACAATACTTTGTTATATAATAAACCACATTATTCAGAGCTTCAATACCAAATATTGTTTTCAAAAGACCTTTATTGCACGTGATGCATGTAAATATGTTCTGGTGACCACGTATTAAGTTTTTGGACTACTAAAATTTGATTGATTGAGATCAAAAAAGTTTCTTTAGAAATTACAGTACTAGATATAGTTAATAGTTTTCAATAAAATTAATATGTTATATTCATATATTTCAGACGCTTCTCGTCGGGAAGTTATTAAAATAGACTGAAAGACTTCTTATTATCGTTTGTATTTATTCAGTTAATATTCATGGTGGTTTTGTTGTACGAGCATGCAGATTTATCTATTGTTACACTTCAGGAGGGAAACCTGCTTAGTTAACGCAGCCCCTGCGTGACGTACTTTTTAGCAGATTTCCCTTAAGGAAAATCAGCTATTGAGGTCGTAATCATGACGCGATTTTCGAAAAATTTCTTCAAATGTCCATCGATCCTACCCAGGAGATGACGAAAATGAGGTCCGTTCAAAACTATATATATATATATATATAATATATATATATTATATATATATATATATATATATATATTTGTCTGTTAACACTCTAGCGGTCGCAATTGTTGTTTCATCGTCACCAACCTCGGTATTTACTCGTTTTATGTACAAAGAAAGATCAAGTTCGTTAACGGCTGAAATCGGACCAGTGAGAGGGGGGATTTTCAAAAATTCGAAATATCTCCGTTATTATGCATCGGATCGAAATATTGTATAGAACCAATCTTATTGCAAATTAAATTTACTATAAATATTGTTATATGCATTTAGTCTCTATCTTGAATATTAACCGAGATATTTGCATTTGTAATCTGCGTGTGGTCGGACTTTCCGCCGAGAGTTCTGGTGGCCGTTTCCATAACTATTCGTCCCTCGTGAATGGGTTTAGAAGTTAGGTTAACTGTTTTTTGGGGCTAGAAAACTACTGGGTTATTACGCCCTAAATAATGTTTTAGGTTTAGAGGTTTCTTACTACTACAGTTGTTATTCGGCAGATTACTCTATTGTAAAACTTCACGTGGGAAACCTGCTTAGTTAACGCAGCCCCTGCGTGACGTACTTTTTCTAATTTCAAGTCATTAGTAAACCCCCGACTTAGAGACGTTGTACGTAAACTATAAGCCCATATATCTGTCTTATTCTGAGCTTTGATGCCGAAAATTGTACTCCACAGACCATTACAATGAACATCGAAACATGTTGTATGACGATGTTTCCAATTCAGATTCTCCGTTTTAACGTGACAGATGTTTAATCACCATTTCGTTTACCAACTATTGATATAGTATATACTGTGACTGACATAGACAGTAGTTCTAGAGTTACTATCGTGGCGACCTGGAGCAAGGACAGTATCGAGTTAGTCTCTTGAGAATATGGGACATCCATAGTTCCCCTGGTGTCCATTACAACAGGACTCAAGATGTTTTATAGTTCTTTTTTTTTGAGGTTGTTTACGTAATGCATACCACCTACCATAAACAACATTTTAGCAGATTTCCCTTAAGGGAAATCAGCTATTG
Organism: Riptortus pedestris; assembly: GCA_019009955.1. NCBI lineage: Eukaryota > Metazoa > Arthropoda > Insecta > Hemiptera > Alydidae > Riptortus > Riptortus pedestris. The sequence continues at coordinate 252,260,081 of CM032228.1, forward strand.
ACCTCGTATTCATGACGCGAGTTTCAAAATTTTTCTTCAAATATTCATATATATATATATATATATATATATATATATATATATATATATATATATAAGCGGACCCGATAGTCGGTGACCCGTATGATATTTTAAGCGATTAGGATATTAAATTTAATAATAATATGTTTAAAACAAATGCTACTTTAATATATCTCGTTTATACTTTGTTATACGACAAAAGGGAATATAACAAAAGTAATAAACAACTTTTATTCTGTGCATACTTGCCGAAAAACCAATAGGGAACGAAATATCGCTATTTTTAATTTTAGGCCTCCCTTACAATCCCCACTCCTGCTCCATCTGCCGGGCTGATTTGTGAATCTAAACCATCCAGGGCGTCACCAAAACGAATACAAAAAAAAAACTTTCAAATCTGTCCAGCCCTTTAAGGAGTTAAGTGACATGCACATGTACAGTAGAATTATATATATATAAATATGTATATATATATATATATATATATATATATATATAAATATATTGTCTGTTACCGCTCTAGCGGTCGCAATCATTTTTGTTTAATTGTTATCCAAACTCGATATATTTGTGTTTTATGTAAGAAGGGAGATCAAGTTCGTTAACGATTGTAACCGAACTGGGGGGAGGGGAGGATTAAATTTAGCGGTTAGAGTATGTCTGCAATTATGCATTGGATCGAAAAGTTGTATAAAACCAATCTTATTACAAATGTAATGTTCTTTAAATGTTGCCATGCACGCATTTTCTTTATCTTGATTATAAACCTGGATATTTGCATTTTATAGTTTTTTGGCTTCCAGTAAACTCTCGCCTGCTATTCATGTTTCATTAACAATAATGTTATATAAGCTGTTATATTATGAAGCACAGTATTTGAAGCATAAATGCCAAATATTTTACTTTTTGAGACAAATGGAAATCCTGCTTGACTGACTTTCTGAGAGTCAGATCATCAGGAGAAAAAAGATCCAAATGAGTTTAGATTCATTAGGACATAGGTCCTACGTCAGACGAGTTCACTTCCGAATCACAATAAATAATATATAAATGGTGGTGAGCCCGTAAAATGAGGTCGCTCATTTTGCAAAATGTCCGCCACGGAGGGGCTTGTATTCATACTTCACTAATCATACTTCACGTGCTGATTAGGGAAATCTGCTCAAACAGGTGCGAATATCGTATTATGGTTTTCGTACCATTAAAATTTACAGTTGCAACGGCCCGCACACATAGAAATGAGTTTTAATACAGCTAAAAAGAGATCGGTACCGGGAAAGAAGGAACATAAATCTCCGGAAAGAATCCAGGAAATGACATTACTCCAATACACACACACACACACACACACACACACACACACACACACACACAGATAGGAGCAGTCTGGATTTATAACCCACCATTCCATTTTAAGATAAACATCTTGTGACGATGAATCACGCCTTTATTACGACTCATTCTCTTACATATTCCATCGCCGATATATTAAACAAACAGACAATACAAAAACACAAATATATCATGCATTAAGGAAACGTGAAGTGATAACACTGAGTCACTTGTTATCAAACCCAACCAAAAGCTCTCTTATCAAAGATAACGGAGGAATACGTAGATCAATGTCAGTTATGAGTAACTACATTTATATTCGTGTCTGTGTGCGTTTATATATATATATATATATATATATATATATATATATATATATATATAAAGATCAAAAGATCATGTTCATTAATGGCTGAAATAGGACTAGAGGGAGATGGGGGAATTAAAAATTCGACCTATCTTCGTTATTATTCATTAAATCGAAATGGTGTATATAATCGTTCTTATTGCAAATATAATTTTCTATAAATGCTGTTATTTACGCTTTTTTCATTATCTTGATTATTAACCAAAATATTTGCATTTGTACGCTTTAGCTTTGTGTATACCCACTCTTTAAGCCATCGCACTTTTAAAAAGTCCGTCACGCAGGGGCTGCGTAAACTAAGCAGATTGCCCACATGAAGTTATGCAATAGAGAAAACTACATACGAGAGCCGAGCAGTTACGGATACGGCCGACCTAGCTTTTGGCGGGAAACTCATTCGTGCGTTACCGCTCACATTTAATAAAAATGCAATTATCTCGGTTAATATTCAAGATAGAGAATAAATGTATAGAACAATATTCATCGTAAATTTAATTTGTAATAATATTGGTACCATACAATATTTTTATCCGACGTATAGTAACGGAGATATTTCGAATTTTCGAAAATCCCCCCTCTAAACCCCCCTCCCATTGGTCGGACCCAGCCAATAACGAACTTAGTCTTTTTGCATAAAACCTTTAAATATCCAGTTTGGTAACGATCAAACATAAATTGCGACTTCTAGAGCGTTAACAGATATATATATATATATATATATATATATATATATATATATATATATATATATATATATACACACATATAATTTTGAACGGACCTCATTTTCGTCATCTCCTGGGTAAGATCGATGGACATTTGAAGAAATTTTTCGAAAATCACGTCATGTGTACGAAATCATTAGCTAATTTCCCTTAAGGGTCTCATTTCAGCCATTACTAAACATAACCTTTCTTTTTACAGAAAACGATTAAATATCGAGTTTGGTAACGATTAAACCTAAATTGCGACCGCTAGAGTGTTAACAGACAAATGTGTGTATATATATGTAATTGTTAACGAACCTCATTTTCGTCATCTCCTAGGTAGGATCGATGGACATTTGAAGAATGTTTTCGAAAATGGCGTCATGAGTAGGACCTCAATAGCTGATTTCCCTGAAGGGAAATCTGCTAATAGGAGAAACGTATTATTCCAAGCGTAAATAACAAATATATTGTTTTCAACGGACCTTTATTGTATGAGATGCATCGAAATTGGGATGACGTCATCGATTAAGATTTTATTGGCGGCTCACTTCTACTCTTAGGATTTAATTACTTATGTAATAGAGAATATATGCTGAGATGAGATACAGTAGTTTGTCATTCCAATATATGGGAAATCTGCTAAGTTTACGCAGCTTCTGCTTGACGGACCTTTTAGCAGATTTCCCCCAAGGGAAATCAGCTATTGAGGTCGTACCTATGACGGATTTTTTTAAATTTTTCTTCAAATGTCCATCGATCCTACCTAGTAGATAGCGAAAATGAGGTCCGTTAAAATATATATATATATATATATATATATATATATATATATATATATATATATTTGTCTGTTATCGCTCTAGAGATCGCAATTGTTGTTTGATCGTTACCAAACTGGATATGTAATCGTTTTATGTAAAAGGAAAGATCAAGTTCCTTAACTACTGAAATTGGACCAGTCGGAGGAGGGGGTGGGGTTAGAGAGGAGGATTTTCGAAAATTCTCTATCTCGAATATTAACCGAGATATTTGGATTTTTATTAAATCTGGGCGCCTAACGGATGGCAGTGTCTTTCCCGACAAAAGCTAGTTCGTCCGTTTCCTTGACTGCTCGGCTCTCGTGAACTTTCTCTATTGTAAAACTTCACGTGGGAAATCTGCATAGTTTACGCAGGTCCTGCGTGACTGATCTTTTCTTCATCTTCTATGCACGCCATCTCGAAAGTCATTTCTCGTCGTGAGAAGAACCTTAATTCCCGTTAAGTTAAACCTGCCGAAAGTATTGTAGTGGTGAGAGGAATATCTGAACGTGGGGAGATTCCGTTCTCCTGCCCCAAAAGATGGCAGGAGATAACTAAGGTGTGCCGATTCATGAACTAAATTAGCAGGAAGGGGAGTGATGTATTGTGGAGGGTGCAGTGCCCCCTAGCGGTCTGTTCCGAGAACCCCAGCCCTACTACAGATATTCCTACCTCTCGCCCAACAACCTCTTTGTTCTACAGGAGCTAGCTCATCTTCAATCGCCGACGACTCGTTCAATCAGCAACATATATCCAGTATACAAAGTACCATTTGTCTGCCCGAGACTCTCCTTCCAGCACATCCGTCCTCATTAATTAACTCCATTATTATCTTCCGACGATGGAGTATTATGATTCTGCTGTGCAAGAACCGATCCCAGACAATGGCCACTGCAAATGAAGTACAATTTCTAAGTACCAGAGTGATCTATGGTTCAATAACTTTATCGACACCGACAATTGGACTGGCGCCAATGTTCTACGAAACAGTAAACATGTAATAAGATTTTCGAAACATTTCTTCAAGTTGTCCTTGGAAATTTACTGGTTCCGACTTGCCTGGACCTACCTCCTACAGATATTCTTACCTCACCTAAAGACCTGTTTGTTCATCAATCATGAACGACTCGTTCAATCAGCAAGATATCAGTTATACAATCCACTCTTCGTTTGTCGAGCTTCTCAGCTCATCCTTTCTTAATAACTACCAAATTTCTTAAAATGTCCATCAATTGGGTCTTTTCACAACTTGCCTGGGCCTACCACCTGCTAATAATCGTACCTCACCTAACAACCTCTTTGTTATGAGGTGTTTCTTCTTCAATCGGGAACGACTCGTTCAATAAGCAAGATATATCCATTATACAATGCACCATTTATCTGTCGAGCTTCTCAAAGCTCATCCGTCCTTGATAACTAACAAATTTCTTCAAATGTCCATCGATCTTGTCTGTTCACAACTTCCCAAGCTCGATATCGTCTGTTCGCAAGTTCACTAGGACCAAGCTACCACAGACAATTGCACCTCCATTAGTTAAGATTGTTTGTTTTATATTATTTCCGTCCAATTTATGCTACTTTGGCTAATTGGGGTGGGTTGCCTACAGGTTACCACCCTTTTCTAGCCAGGGTGGGACTAAGGAGCTTATTAAGGAGTCGTCAAATAAATTTCTACTGGCCAGGGCGGGAATAGAACCCGCCTCTCTAGGATTACGATCTAAGATTAATACCTTACGCCTTAACTCACATTCTCAAACTGACTTACATTCTCACTTCTACTCTTGGGATTTAATTACTTTTGTAATATAGAATATATGCTGAGGTGAGATACAGTAGTGTGTCATTCCAATATATGGGAAATCTGCTAAGTTTACGCAGCTTCTGCTTGACGGACCTTTTCGTCATCTTCTATGCACGCCATTTCCTATCGCTAAAGCAAATAGCTAGCGGGTTATCTACAGGTTACCACCCTTTTCTAGCCAGGGTGGAACTATGGATTTTATTTAATGAATTCCGTCACTAAATAAACTCCTTTTCCCAGGCGGGAATCGAACTCGCCACTCTAGGTTTATGCCATCACCACGGTTATGCACCATGCTAAATATACATATACCTCATTTTCGTCATCTATTAGGTAGGATAAACAGTTAGGTAGGACATTTTTCGAAAATCGCGTTATGATTACAACCACAGTAGCAGATTTCCCTTAAGGTATATGTAAAATGTGCTAAAATAAGATCTCCTTTGTAAACATAAGGAATCGGATGGTTGTTCAAACAGCTGGCCGACAAGGGAGATGGTATCCAGATATTTTAATATTCCGGGGCGTAGGATCGGCCCACACTCGCCCCTTACCTAATATACACCACGTCTCCCTATGTACTCCAGCTCATCTGGTCTCATCTCCAAGGGCCAAAATGAGGCCTTATAGTCTTACCGAGGCGTCCTGGTGTCGCACCAGAGATCGTGTCAATGCCTGGCATGTGCTGTGGGACATTATCCTGATATCTCATTGCTTCATTCAAAAGAACTGTCATAAAGGCGCTGCCTTTATCATTTTCGTAGGAAATAAAACTGATGATGTTATAAAATGTAAACAAATTAAGTTAGGCAACCATTGTTCTAATAACCAAACAGAAATTGCCGTCTCACAAGCTCTAAAGCATGTAAATGAAATGGTCTTGCTACCAAACACTTACATTCTACTACACACAGACAGACAAATCCTTTTATACAAACTAGACAACATGAAAAACCACGACGAAAGAACACGTACACCATAATATAACACGATTGAAAACACAGACTGACTTTCATTCATTTCAAATGGGCCAAGGCACATGCAGGAATTATAGGCAATGAAATAGTCGATATAAACGCCCAAAATGCCTCTGAAAGTAGCAAAGGCGTAATTTACAATAAAATTACTCCAACTGTGCCAAAATCTTTACTAAGAGAAAATAAGTATTAATGTGACAACAGCGGTGGAATCAAACATACGATGGATAACATCTAAAAGTATATATCCCTGTTTTAAAAACCAATATCTCACTATTTCAACATACATTTTATCTAACACAAATATTAACTGGACACGGAAATACAAACTCTTACTTACACACATTCAAACTTACTGACTCAAATACTTGTAAATGCGACAGTTACACTGAACAGACATTCACCCACCTGATTTATGAATCTAGACTGACTCAAGACATACGAAGACAGTTAAATACTCATAATTCCCGCATCGCCTATTAATCGATATTTTATTTTCAAAATCCCTAAATTTATTAAAATCAATAGCCGATGATATTCTTAAGCAGCGAGAGGAAAAGGTAATATAATATTATGTAATTTTTTTTTATTGGTTATTTAATTGTATTCCTGAATTGTTCTATTTAATGTTTTTTTTTTAATTTTATTTTGTCAAGTTTAATTTTCATCATCTCATTTTTAATATGTATATATATTATTATATAAAACATTATTAAAAGTTTTGACAAAATGCATATATAATGCAAATATGCATGGGATGTGCATAGAAATAAAACCCCTCCACATATGGTTACTATGTAGAGGAAATACGTAAAAAAATAAATAAATAAATAAATAAAAAGTACGTCACGCAGGGGCTGCGTAAACTAAGCAGATTTCCCACGTGTTAGTAGATTCTTGGTCCCATTTCAGTGATAATATTTAGTATGGTGAAGATCAAATAAACATTTTGGAGTCTAGAGAAAAAAAATTCTTAATTGATTACGTATTTGCTTGTATCTCAAACAGGAAAAGTTCAATGAAGACAACATTTGGTACTTACGCTTTGAATTAGTGGTCCATTCACAGCTTATTGTTAGGAGTGGGGGGTTTACTGAAGGCTGTAAACTAATGTATGCACGTATCTCGGTCTATAAACGTCCGTCACGCAGGGGCTGCGTTAACTAAGCAGATTTCCCTAGTGAACCTTAACAATAGATAAATGTTCATACTGGTAACACAACACTTCCGTGAATATTGAGTAAATACAAACGGTAATAAGAAATGTTTCAGTCAATTTGAACAAACCCCCAAAGGGAAGCTTCTCAAATGTCAAGGAACAGGTCTGCCAACCTCATTGGTTATTTAGTGAAAATATTCAATTATTTTTTTATTTTATTAAATATGCCAGCCAATAAAACTACAAAGTTTTCTATCTTTTCAAAGACCTCGTCATGAGATTTCAATAGCAGAATTCCCTTTAAGGGAAATCTGCTGAATAACCAATACCTAACAGCTGAATGAATGAAATGAACTGATATTAAGCATTATCTTCATCCATTATCATGAAACTGTGAGTCATATAGGTTTATTATCATTATTCCAGATATATAATCAACAAAAAATAACGACCCAAATATAGAATTCTTTGTCGGCAAGACAGTTAAAGATGTTCACATGGATACTAAATAACTAAATAATACACAAAAGATAATCAGAACCAACATGGTTGACGTCGCTTATTATGAGTAGATCATCCTTAAAGGAAATCTGCTATTCAGGTAGCTGACGTGACGCCATTTACGAAAAATGTCCTCAAACGTCCATCGATACTACGTAGGAGATGACGAAGAAAGTTGCGTTAACTAAGCAGATTTGTCTCGACTTCACGTATTTGCATTTATTTCAAAGCATGGAGTTCAAGGAATACAATTTTTTGTACTTAGGCTTCAAATGTGCTCCGTGTCATTATAGATTATTGTTTGTTTAAAAAAAATAACCTACATAACACTTTTTTGAATATTTCATATTCGTAATCGAAGAAGTAGTTTTAACGAGGTTGAGAATTGGCCATTCACGACTAACTCACACTTAACTACTTACTGGAAAAGACGAACCCTACTGCCAACACTGTTAACTGTAGACTTACTATAAAACATATACTTACTGACTGCTATACACTTGGACTGAATTACTACATGACTGTAGCCCGTATATAGACCGCGTATTACACTACTTGACACATAACAACTTTTTCGAAAAATTATAATGTAGGGCAATACTGAAAATATTTGCAGAAATGAGCATACTTACGTAATTATAATAATGTTATATGTTAAATAACTGATTCGTCGCTAAATCGCCCCAGTTGCGAAATACGATTATTGTATGAACAAATAAATAAAATAAAATTGTTCGTAATCCGTTATTGAACGAACCTTATTTTCTTCATCTCCTGTATAGGGTCGATGTACATTTGAGGAAATTTTTCGAAAATCGCGTCATGAGTACGTACTTCAATAGCTGACTTCCCTTAAGGGAAATCTGCTTATACAATCATCATTCAGCCTCTAATCATTTGCCTGGTGCCTCGAAAACGAGTCATTCATAACACATCATTATTCCTAACTTCTTGTTTTAGCAGATTTCCCTTAAGCGAAATCAGCTATTGAGGTCGTACTCATGACGCGAGTTTCGAAACATTTCTTCAAATGTCCATCGATCCTACCCAGGAGATGACGAAAATGAGGTCCGTTCAAAATTATATATATATATATATATATATATATATATATATATATATATATATATATATATATATATATTTGTCTGTTAACGCTCTAGCGGTTGCAAATTTTGTTTGATCGTTAGCAAACTCGGAATTTAATCGTTTTATGTAAAAAGGAAGATCAAGTTCGTTAATGGCTGAAATCGGACAAGTGGGAGGGGGAATTTTTGAAAATTCAAAATATCTCCGTTATTATGCGTCGGATCGAAAAATTGTATGGAATCGATCTTATTGCAAATTAAATTTACTATAAATATTGTTCTATATTTGCATATTTCGATATTTGCATTTGTATTCTTTGTGTGGTTTGCAGGAGTCGGCTATGTTCGGAATATCCGCCGAGAGCTCTGGCGGCCGTTTCCGTAACGTTTCGTCCCTCGTGAATAGGTTTAGAGATCCCTTCCTACTACAGTTGTTATTGGACAAATTTCTCTACTGTAAAACTTCACGTAGGATTCTGCTTAGTTTACTGCGTGACAGATTTTATGTCGTCCGTAGAGCCGAAGCATATTTGACGTAAATTATTATAATAATAGGTATAAACGGCCTATCTATTTAATAATATATTGTTAATGGCACCCTCGACGTCTGCATGACCTGTTGATGGAGGATATTACGGCCAGCTAAATACCGCCCCTCCGGCGTCCTTCAGACTAAAAGACTTAACGGTTCGGGTATTAATGACTAAAGAGTCGTTCAGCAGAGACTCGTTCATTGTCCCTCGTGAACGGGTAGGGCGCTAATTAAAAACCTATCATAAAGGGTTTATAATTAGCTTGGGTGTTGAATGGAGAGAGCGTGTTGACAGGTAGCCCCACAATGGCTTAGCGGATCAGGTGACAAAGTCAGCTCAACTCCCAGAGGAGCTTTACATAAACAGTTCAAACAAGGCCGAACTAGAACACCCGGTTAATAGAGACTCGATGAACTAGTTCACGATCTGAATCTTCAACTAAAAATATTTAAAAAGTCCGTCAGGCGGGGCCTGCGTTAACTAAGCAGATTTCCCACGTGCGTCACCTATTTGCATTTATCTCAAAATGTACAAGTTCAATGAGAACAATATTTGGTATTTAGGCTTCAAATAAAGTGCTTCATAATATAATAGCTTATTGTTAATATGACATTTCTCGATCTGACGTATAATAACGGAGATATTTCGAATTTTCGAAATTCCACCCTCTAAACCCCCCCCCTTTCCATTGTTCTGATTTCAGCAATTAACTAAATTTACCTTTAGTTTCGTATAAAACGCTTATATATCCATGAGGTTGGCCGTGCGAGTTAGGGTGCCGGTCCTAGTCTCGCGTCGTAGACCTAGAGTGGCGGGTTCGATTCCCGCCCTGGGCAGTAGAATGTTTTTAGTGACGGACTCACTAAATAAACTCCTTGAGCCCACCCTGGCTAATAAAGAGTGGTAACCTGTATATAACCCGTCCAGATTAGCCATAGTAGCATAAAGTGGACGTAAATAATAATAAACAAACAAGCTTTTCATGTACGTAATTTTCGCAACAATATAATATATTATTTTTAATTTAAAAATATAGTATATATATATTTTTTTAATATAAAAATATTATTTTTCTTATTCTGGACCCAATATTATTTATATATTCTTCCTATTTTATGGCAAGGATCTCCAATAAAAAACATTTTTTTTCCGGTGCAAACTATATTGAAACTGCCCTACATGATTCGTGGCTTATCTCTTCTGGGGCTATCCCTTTTCAAGCAAAATACAAAAAATTAAGAACATTAATTTAATACACCCCTTCTTTTACTAGAAATTGTATTAGTAGGTGCCTACATCCATGATACAATTATTAAATCAAATTATAAATTGCTACTTACATTTCTGAATTGCTTATATCCCTTATAATATTGGGCCCAGAATAAGAAAAATTGAAACGAGCACTTTAGAAATTAAGTAACAATTTATAATTTGATTTAATAAATAGGGCAGTTTGAATAAAGTTTACACCGGAAAAAAATGTTTTTTATTGGAGACCTTTGCCATAAAATATGAAGAATATATAAGCAATATATTTCTATGAACAAGGGAAGTTCCCAAATATTTTCATTATGTATTTATTTGGGTTCTACCCTTTTGTGGTCAGCGCGGACTAAGGATTTGATTTGGTCTGTTCCTAACAAAATAGTTCCAATTGCCCTCTAGAGAATCGAATCCACTACTCCAGATTTATCAAATGTTTGAAGACCAACTTGCATGGCTAACCTGCTAACGGAAAATTCTAATTAAAAATAGTGACACCAAAAATCTAAAATTTTCCAATTTTCCTAAATCGTCTGAAGATAACTTTAATTAATAAATATCTATTTTTGAGGCTGCATCGCTGGGAAGTGTTTTCATTTTGAGGACAAATTAAATTTATTGCCTGACGGAGATGGACGCGTTTCCGTCGAAAATTTGCAGAACAACAAAGACTTTCCAACCGCTGGACCAGACAGCCGAAGCCCTCATAATAATGTATGTAGGATGAATAACTGGAGTCCAGGCCCAAGAGCCGTCAGGTCAACATCGAAAACCTTCGGGCACTGCCGATGATGCACTACATCGAAAGCGCTTTGATGTTTCAATAAATTATTATAGTGGAAGCGTAGCCAACAATTTTTTCATCCTAAATAAATTAGAAGTCACTTCCACCTGACAGGATTCCAACTCCTCTTAACAAGAAATATCTCCCATGAAGACTAAAAAAATCATTAAATGAACAGTTTAGTAAAGATATAACAGGAAAAAGTTAAGTTTAATAAAAGCCTTTTATATGAAGAAGATTAAAATATTTAGTCGTCGAAGATAAGAGACACGGTCCCTTTGTATTTCATGTAACGACCAATAACGATTTGTGTGGGACAATGCAGTCCTTCATGGTTCGTCTATGATAAAGGGATAGGAAAAGGTACATAAAGAGGTTGGAATGAATGAAAACAGGAATAAAACTCCAGGATGACAATGTGAAAGCTGTTATAACCCTCAAAAGAAAAAGGAAACACAAAAATGTGGAGAAAATTAACTAACAAGGTGCTCTTTTACTGCAATAGTTGCAAAAAGAAATAAAAATCCGGCAGGGGCTGCGTTAAATATCTATCTATCTGCCTATATATATATATATATATATCTGTAACCGCTCTAGCGGTCGCAATTTTTGTTTCATCGTTAGCAAACTCTATATTTAAACGTTTTATCTAAAACTAAAGATTCGTTAATTGCTAAATTCGGACCATTGTTAGGGGTGGGGTGGTAGAGGGGGGATGTCGAAAATTCGAAATATCTCCGCTACTATACGTCGGATCGAAAATTTGTATAGAATCAATCTTATTGCAAATGTCATGTTGTATAAATGTTACTTACGCGTTTTCATTATCTTGATTATTGACCGAGATATTTTATTTTTTTAGTTTGCGGCCTTCAGTAAACCCTCACTCCTACTCATGTCATATCAACAATAAGCTGTTATATTATGAAGGGCTTTATTTGAAGCCTAAATACCAAATATCGTTCTCATTGAACTTTTAAATTTTGAGATAAGTGTAAATACGCGACTCACGTGGGAAATCTGCTTAGTTAATGCTGCTCAGTTTACTATTGGAGAAATGTAGACTAGAGTTTTACATCAGTGTGTCATTTGTACATAAGAAGCCCCCAAAGTGTACGCAGCTTCTGCCTGACACACTTTCTCAATGTTCTCATGAAATGTTTGTAAAATCTTATCAGTTGATAAGAGGTGATAGGGTGTTGTTATCAGCGGCTGGTGCTGGATGCAGCGAGGTAATTCCTTGCCAGACCTGTACCACCCACGCTCTCTGCCGTCCTTGCCTTGTACACTTTGCCATATACAACAGCTTTCACTCATTCTCCTTGAATTTATAAAAATAATTTTAGATTTAAATACACTAAAAAAAACAATTGTTTTGGTTTTAAACAAAAAAAAGAAAAAAGAAAACTTTTGGCGGAAATCTTGGTATCCAACACTTGGTAGACAATTCAGACATGTTGATTAAAAATATGCAAACCGTTTGTCTCTATCACCCACCGCTTTTGAGATATCGGGTATTAACCATTTATATATGTTTAACATTGTATGAAGGCAAACAACTCGCAGACAAGTTACAGTAAGGGACATATTGCTGAATAGAATGTTAATGAATATAAATTATATAGTATCATCTAGTTTAAAGTATAATACACATATAAAATACATAAAGTTCCTTAATTTAAACTTGGTTCGGTTTGAATTTCTTGGCTGTAGACTTGCGTTTATGCTGAACATTTGGGATGTTGTGCTGAAGCATGGAGGAGTAGTCAGCCAACATTGCTCCACTCTGATAGCGTGACTCCATCACCGAGATGTCCTGATGGAAACGTTCGCCATGTTCATAACTGACAGAACCTAGCTTCTCAGGAAACAAGTCGAGGAGAAGAATCTTGAGGGACATGTTGCAACCCATCAAGCTGCACTCACTAATGCACTTCTGCACAATATTTACATAGTCTGGAGAATTATAATATCCAAGGAAATTGGCTACAACAGACTTGAATGCCAACCATGCATATTTTTCAGTATTGCTGAGTAAGTCTTCGAAGTGACTGTCTGCAATGATCTTCCTTAGTTGTGGACCTATGGACACACCTTATTTCACTTTCGCAAAACGCAACTCTGGAAACTTGTTGGATAGGTACCACAAAGCATCTGAGATGTTGTCTAGTGCATTCACGAAGTTCTTATGAGTCCCAGCTGTATATGAAGTCATAAGAGGCATAATAACGTTTTCACGCTCAAACAACGGCACACGAAGGACGATGTTACTACACCTGGCTGCATTTAATCTCTGATGTTTGTCACATTTCATATGAAAGGTCGTGTATGACAGAGTAAAATGACACTGCTCCCGCTTTCCTAGCATATTTAGAACAGGGTCTTAGATCGGTTTAAAGAAAGCACGTATGGCGTTATCGGGAAAATTCGGCGTTGCATTACAAAAAAACTGACGTGATACAGGAAACAGTTTTCAGATTTGTAACCAGCATGAAACACTGCATTATAAGAAGTAAACATCATGCCAGATATCTAAGGTTTGTTTATCAGTGTTATCAGTGAAAACCATTAACTTTCCTCATTTCAACACTCCCTTTACTTCGTACAAGGAAATCAGCTGAGTTTGCGCAGGTGTATGCGTGCCGGAGCCTCCACTTGCTAGTTATATCTGCCCAGAACGCCAGCTGTACCCTGAGTCATCGGGCTCCCATCCAAATCTCTATGCTAATCAGACCAGCCCGTTTAACGCGTCTTTATATTCGCTTTTTCTCTCTTTTCCCCTCCGTCTTTGTTTACTATAAAGTAGGTCGCGGTATTTTATTTTTCCCTTTCGAAAAAAGAAGGGGTTTCGCTCTTTGATTTATCGACGTGTTATTGCTTCCAGAGATACAAATTCACTCTTAACGCGGCAATCGCTATGCAAATTATATGCAAATATCCTCTCAATCTTGAAGTATTTTCATTTTAAATATTTTCATGTAAGTCTTATAATGTCCTTTGAGTAAAAGATACAAAAAAAAAAAAAAACCATGTTTCTATTTGAAGTTATTGCTGGTACAAGCCATTATTCAAATGTTAAACGTGTCCAAATGGGTTATATCTCGAGCTTTTTGTGAATGTTAATTTTATTTTAAAATGTACAAATAGGTCATTTCCTCATGTTTGCAGATAACTCAATTTGTATTTAACAGTTTTATGAGGGGGAAGAAACACGTTTTTTTGCCAGATTGTAATTTTTTTCAAGGTGCGATTTATAAAAAAAATCTGATCTGGGGGCTGTTATGTCACTGTTTAAAGAACTGTATAGTCCTATTAAATTAAACAAACAAAATGTTTCTTTCCACTTCATTTGAAAGTGAAATTTCGTTCCAGTGTATCGAATTGAGAAATGCATAGTATGTTGTATAATTTGTAGATATTTTTTATGATAAATAAATAGAAATATACAATATACAGGGTGTTCCAAGTTCCACGCGCTGCTCTGCCCTTAAAATTTACATTTGTTTTAATGCAAAGCTGAGACTTGGTGAGCAATAATTATGACCACTGAAGAACCTTTTCTGTTCATATTCAATCTCACAACCTTCTCAAGTTTCAATTAAAATCAAATTCTAAAACGAGTTTATATTGGTGAATTTTTAGATTTGACTCATCCTACAGCCGTCAAATGCCTTCCTTAACACAAACCTTTATTTATTTCAGATACTGTATATTGTACTGAAAAATCGTGCTACAAAATTATTTTTGAAGAAAGACAACTGAAAAAGGAATAGATTTTGAAATCAAAAGGAAAAAGTATTTGATAACGCAGTAGTATACTTTACTGAATCCAAAAATATTAACTTCAAAAAAACGTTCTTAAAATTAATTTATTTTATGTCGCAGGATTTTTCAAATATTATGCTAGATATTTGTATTCTTTTTAATTTCCAATAAACCCGCGTTATGAATAAGCCAACATCTTATTAAGTCCCGTCTTATTTCGATCTGAAATAACAAATATTGTGTTCTACAAATCTTTTCCAGATACATGTTAGTACGTTCTGAGTTCTGGTCCCCCCCCCGCTGTCTTTTGTTGTTGGATTACTGAAATTAGAGTAATTGAGATAAAAATTATTCTGGTTCATTATAAATGACAGCACTAGATATAGTAAATAGTTTGCAATAAAATTATTATAGTATAATGTGATATATTTCACTAATAGTTTTTCATTCCTGACAAAAATATTTCTATATATCTATCAGCTCTCAGAGGTTGGCTGATCGAATTATTTACAATTCATATACTTTCAGTTTTCGAGGTTATTAGAATGTAAATAATTGTGAATGGTTTCTCATTGTCATATCCATTTGTTCCCTTAGTATTCAGGGTGTTGTTAGGTGTAAAGGTATGTAGATTTATCTATTATAAAAATTCACTTGGGAAATCTGCTTGGATTACGCACTCTGCGTGACGGACTATTTATAAGAGGAAAGAATCACTCCTCTCTCCATCTCCTCAAACGGTTTCTTTTACCCCAACAAGAGATTTTCGATTTAGAGTGTTTCTCTGAACGTTTGTTGACAAATTGAGTTGCTAGTGCTGTTTACTCATAATTCCGATGGGAAATCTGCTTAGCTAACGCGGCCCTTGCGTGAGAGCGTCGTTATACGAGGAGTACTTGCTGTCCAGAGGGCGCCCCCTAGACTAGAATTGGTGCAGTGACCCTCGTTATCCAGTAGAACAGACTCTAGCTACTGTCTCATCCTGTAGCATCTCCTTATCTCTACTTCTAGATCCTAGTCTGCCTTTACAATCAGCTGTAGCTAGACTATATTTCCCTAACAAAGCTGGCAGGCACAATCAACAGTTACATCTTAAAAGATTTTATATTAGTTCTTTTACTATTATTAATTGTGTTTGTAATACACAATTAACCATCAAACACTTACTTACAGACTGCAGACTAATAACAGACAAGCCCTTACCCACCAACCTATCAGAACTACTACACGACAACAGCCCATACATCGCGACAATCATCAAACACCTCCAACACACACAACTTTTCAACTAAATTTATCATTAAAACCTTGAACTGTAGATTTAAAAACTGACATTAGTATCCACTGGAGAAAACGTGACCGTGCTTTTCGTTTACCTAAGACTGTTAATATATTTTCCATTATAAGGTGGTTTTCAAGAAACATTGTGTATCTCGCAAATTGCGACACATCTAAATAAATACATAATTTAACTTTTACATCTTTATTGTTTGGGCGTAAGTATTTATTCTTTTTACTTTAATCATTTGAACATTAGAAATTTATGATTCTTAATCTTGGAATACTTATAGCAATTGGTTTCGGCTCCCTCCTCAATTTCAGCGTTTTTATCACTGCAAAATTTATTTAACCTTGCATTACCCACTTGGTTAATTATTCTTAATTACCACTCATTGTATGCACTGATAGCTGCACAGTCCAATAACTCACTCACGATCACTGAAGTTCACAAAAACACGGCACTGCACTGTCCATCACTTAAACACGGCAGTATACTGTGCTCTTCATAAACACGGCACAACACTGTTCTTCACATAAAACACTTTACCGCACTGCTACCAAGACTGTAAATATTTTAATATATTTTGCATTATAAAGTGGTTTTACCTGCTATTTTATTTTTATAACAAAAATCATCGTGTATCTCGCAAATTGCGACACATCTAAATAAATACATAGTTTAACTTTTACATCTTTATTATTTGGACTTAAGTATTATTTTTACTTTAAGTATTTGAACATTAGAAATTTATGATTTTTAATTCTGGAATACTTATAGCAATTAGTTTCGGCTCCCTCCTCAATTTAATCCTGAGTTTAAAAATAATAAGAGTGAATAAATACTAAGTCCCAGCTCCTAAATGAAATGATCTCTTTAAATTTGAATCAATTAAATAGTTCTAATGCCTATGTTATTCGGACAAATGGGTTTGTGCCTAAAAATACTGTCAAACTTAAAGCATTTAAATTTACCTGGACACACTTAAGCATTTACAGATGTCTCTAAGGTTAAATTCTGCCAAAATAGGCAACAAACAATTTTTTTCCCTCACCTCTGCCCCGCTGTACCTATAGGTTTCCCGATACCAGCGGTCTCCATTTATTAAGATATATAAAATTTTGATTAGTTAAATTGGGCCAGGTAACTTAGCTTAACTCACCGAGCACGGCTAAGCATTAAAGTGCAACATTTGGGAGATTTAGTTTAAGACCGAAAAGTCCTAGGGGAACCCGCAGCTGCGACTCCTTTGCCTCTGCTCAAAGAAGTGGCAGCAAGAGCCTAACTAACTAGCCTACATACCTAAAGCCTAAATACTAACCTAAACTCACATAAAACTATACATATAATTTACAAATAAATTCAACAAACAATTATAATTCTTTTTAATCGTCCGAGGTGAAGATAATATCTTTAGGTTAGTTTCCATCAATTATAAACACTTATTTTTTATTTATTTATCTCCGTAACTAGACGATGTCGCTGAGTATCTTTTATTTCCAAATGATACTGAGCGGCGTCGTTCAATTGTGGAGCTCACCAAATAAGTAAATAATATGAGTCTTTTTAATTGGTGGAAGTTAAACTAATAATATTATCCTGTTTAATTAGTCATTGCAAGAATTGTCCGTGAAATTTTGGAATCATACTCTTATTAAAAAACGAAATATCCAACGTTCGAGTTAGAATCATCCGTCACAAAATATTCTATTATACAAAAAATAGCCGTAAAATAATTTAGATTAAGGGTAAATAAGGTTAATTTTTTTTTCTCTCCTCATAGTAACCCTGTGAGGAGTTATTTATTCGAATACATGTTCCATTGCCACATGGCATATTACATGTATTATTATGTTTAAATACATCATTATTTTACAATATATATTTGTTTATCAACTGTCTATTCAAATAAAAAGTAAATAGGGTTCATGGTTTCTAAATAAGATATGAGTATCAAACAAAATAAGTTGAAATGTTGATGAGTTGTTTAAAATGCGTTGTTGAAACTTGATGTGATTGGTTTCAATTGGTTGATTGCCAATGTTGTTCCTTCCATTGTATGATATGACCTCGTTGTTGTGAATATGCACTTGCTAGCAGATGCACCGTGCGCAAGTATTGATTGAATTTAGAATTGCATCTAAAGGCTGCATTTCCTTCCTATTGAGGTCATTCATGACGCGATTTTCGAGAAAAAAAAATGTCTCTATGTCTGTTACAACTTTAGCGATCGCAATTTCTGTTTTATTGTTATTAAGCTCTATATAAAAGCCTGTTTTATGTAAAACTAAGAAAAATTCGATAATGTAATTTAGGGGAGGGAATTTCGAAATTATCTCGGTTATTATACGTCGAATCTAAAAAGTGTATAGAACAAGTCTTATTGCAAAATTAATGTTTTATAAAAGTTGTTATATACGTTTTTTTCACCATTTTGATTATTAACCGAAATATTTACATTTTTTAGGTTTCTCGCTTTAGAATACCCCCACTCTTACTCATGTCTCACAAACTATACTATGCTATATTATGAAACATTTTATTCTATTCTGAAATACCAAATGTTGTTTTCATGAGGCTTTGCTGAAAATTAAAAATTCCCAATATCTGTGGTAATATTAATCTTAAAGAAAATATGTATCCAACAGCATTTATAGACAATTAAATATATAATATGATTAGTTCTTCACATTTTTTAAATCCGACGCATACTAAGGGAGATATTTTGATTTTTTGAAATTTACCCCCCCCCCTCTATACCACCCCTCACCCCTTTCCATTTTTAGCAGTTAACGAGCATGACCTTTATTTTTACATAAAGCGGCTAAATATCGAGTTTGGTAACGATCAAACAAGAATTGCGGCCGCTAGAGCGGTAACAGACATGTGTATGTATTTGAATGGAAAGCATTTTAGCAGATTTCCCTTAAGGGAAATCAGCTATTGATGTTGTACTCATGACGCGATTTTAGAAAATTATCTTCAAATGTCCAACGATCCTACCCCGGACATGACGAAAATGAGGTCTGTTCAAAACTGTATATATATATATATATATATATATATATATATATATATATATATATATATATATATATGTTATACTAGCGGTCGTAATTTTTGTCTTATCTTTACCAAACTTGATATATAATCGTTTTATACAAAAAGAGAGATCAAGTTCGTTAATGGATGAAATCGGTCTTGGGGGAGGGGGATTTAGAGGAGGAGAATTTTGAATATTCTCAATATCTCCGTTATTATGCGTCGGATTAAATATGTGTATAGAACCAATCTTATTGAAAATGTAATGTTCTATAAATGTTGTTATGTACATTTTTTCACTATCTTGATTATTTACTGAGAAATTTGCATTTTTTAGTTTTCGGTCTTCAGTAAAGCCCCACTCCTACTCATCTCATATTTTCAATATTCTATTATGTTATGAAGCACTTTATTTGAAGCCTAAATACCGAATATTGTTCTCATTGAACCTTGAGATATATGCAAATACGTGGGAAATCTGCTTAGTTAACGCACCCCATGCGTGACGGACTTTTTTGTCATCTCCTGGATAGGGCCGATGGACATTTGATGAACATTTTTGAAAATGGCGTCATGAGTGCAACCTCAATAGCTAGTTTCTCTTATGGGAAGTCTGCTAATAGAGCCAGGCTCTAGAGTTAGGATCTAATAGTTAGGATATAGCCGTGACTATGCTGTGACGGCTGTAGTTGATGCCGGGGTCAGGGGACTCGTCACAAGTGGGCAATTATATCATGGTTCGCCCTCACATTATTTAATACAGCCCCTTGTGGCCATTCTCCTTCTCTCTACATCCTTCGTTCCTATTATACTCTACATATCTCGTCCTTCTAAACCTCGTCACTCAGGGGCTGCGTATACAGATGAAAAATTAAACACACACAAGCGTCAGAGTTTTTATCACTGCAAAATTTATTTAATCTTGATTACCCACTTGATTAATTATTCTTAATTATTAGTATGCAGCTTCACTGTTCTTTTTATTGCACAGTTCAATAATTCACTGACGATCACTGAAGTTCACAAAAACACGGCACTGCACTGTCCATTGCTTAAACACGGCACTACACCGTTCTTCACATAAAACACTTTACCGCTCTGCAACTAAGACGCACTGTTCCTTAAAGCTGCTCTGAACGCACTGTTATTCACTTGAAGAGTGCTGAGAACAAACTAAACTTACTTGGGGCGGGCTGAGTCCCTTTTATAGCTTGTCGGAAAACATGAACAGAATGCCGAGAAGGGACTAGACACGTTGCCTAGAACAGTCCCGGCCCTAGTCGACTCTTCCGGCGCCAATAGTCCTTCATCGGTCGGCTCCTTTCATCTCCTTCGTACTTCTTAAATATGTGATTAACTCTGTTTAATTTTTCATGTACTTAATTTTTGCAACAATATTAAACAAAATATTTAAAAATTTTTTGTTTTTTCCATCAGCAAACCCCTACTTCTACTCATGTCATATTAACAATAAGTTGTTATATAATGAACCGCTTCATTCCACGGTTAATTAAATGCCAAATATGGTTTTCATTTAGCTATTACTTTGTGACACACACATGCAAATACGTCATGTGATGACGTCACCAATTTGATCTATACCGTACTGAATATGTAGCTGTCCCAGTGAACTCTGAAGATCTTATTTGTTATTTGCTGAAATCTGATATGGGCTTTTGGTGGTTTAGAGAAGGGGGGATAGGGAAATTCAAAATATCTTCAATATTACTTGCCCGAATCATAAAATGTTATAGAACATCTTGCTAATGTTTTGATGTTCTACAATTGTGGGCCTACGCATTTTTAGCAGATTTTCCTTAACTCATGACGCGATTTTCGAAAAATTTCTTCAAATGTCCATCAATCCTACCCAGGAGATGACGAAAATGAGGTCCCTTCAAAATTATATATATATATATATATATATATATATATATATATATATATATATATATATATATTTGTCTGTTAACACTCTAGCGGTCCCAATTTTTGTTTGATCGTTACCAAACTCGATATTTAACCGTTTTATGCAAAAAGTCAGATCAAGTTCGTTAATAGCTAAAATCGGACCAGTGGGAGGGGGGTGTTTAAGAGATAGGGGATTTCAAGAGACAGTGTATACTGTGAGTAGTAATTAAGAATAATCACCAAATTTATTGTGCATTGTGAAATAAATTTTGCAGTGATAAAAACTGTGTAACTTGCGAGTATTTAATTTTGCAATCCAAAAGAACTCTTATTAAAAACGTTTATTTTTAGTTTTCGGTAAGTAAACCCCAAACGTAACATTTCATATTAACATTAAGGTGTTATATTATGAAGAACTTTATTTGAAGCGTAAATACCAAATATTGTTCTCATTGAATATTCTTCTCGTATTTTGAGATAAATGCAATTACGCGAAAAGTTTCATATAAATAGAGAATTGGTGGTAATATGAGATGACAAGTGTGTTATCCCAGCACTTGGGAAATCTGCTTAGTTTACGCAGCCCCTGTGTACATAAAGACGTGACAATGAGCCCTTGTACGTAGCTAGCCCCTAGCTTGGAGGAGCAGATCCCCTATGTGAACTATACCGTTAGATAAACAGGCCACCTGTAGATTCTACAGCTACCTCCCGCTTCCTTTCCTATCTGGCTGGTTTTTGCACTCCGGCAGAAAAGTTTCCGCCAGTCAGTAAACCCATTCCCAGAACCTAGCATTAGTCTCGTCCAGAAATGGATGCCATAAACCACTTGAAACTGCGACAAATAGTCGAACTGTAAACATATAAAGTCCGTCACGCAGGGGCTGCGTAAACTAAGCAGAATAATAATAATAGATAAACCTACATACTGCTAATTCAACACCACCGTGAATACTATCGTGAATAAATACAAACAGCAATAAGAAATCTTTCCCCTGCCGACGGAAAGGGACTCAAATGAAAAAAAACAGGTCTGCCAACGGCTCACCGGAAAGAAAAACAAAGTCCGTCACGCAGGGGCTGCGTAAACTAAGCAGATTTCCCACGTGAAGTTTTACAATAGGGAAATCTGCCTAATAACAACTGTAGTAGTAAGAAACCTCTAAACCTAAAACATTATTTAGGGCGTAACAACCCAGTAGTTTCTAGCCCCAAAAAACAGTTGACCTAACCTCTAAACCTATTCACGAGGGGCGAAGTTATAGAAACGGCCGCCAGAGCTCTCGCCGGAAAGTTCGAACATAGCCTACTGGTGACCAGTATCACGCAGAATACAAATGCAAATATCTCGGTTAATATTCAAGATACAGAATAAATGAATAAAACAATATTTATAGTAAATTTAATTTGCAATAAGATTTATTCTATACAATTTTTCGATCCGACGCATAATAACGGAGATATTTTAAATTTTCAAAAATCCCCCCCTCTACACCCCCCTCCCACTGGTCCGATTTCAGCTTTAACGAACTTGATCTTCCTTTTGACATAAAACGATTTAATTCCGAGTTTGGTAAAGATCAAACAAGAATTGCGACCGCTAGAGCGTTAACAGACATATATATATATATATATATAATTTTGAACGGACCTCATTTTCGTCATCTCCTGGGTAGGATCGATGGACATTTGAAGAAATTTTTCGAAACTCGCATCATGAGTACGACCTCAATAGCTGATTTCCCTTAAGGGTAAAATAACTGAAACATATGAGGATATAACATATTTATTTTATTGAAAACTATGTACTAACTGAAATAATTTTTATCAATAATAAATAATGAATAATTTTTACCTCAATCAAATTTTAGAAGTCCAAGAACGTATTTGTATGTATCTAGTGTAATAAAGGTCTTTGGGAAACAATATTTTGTACTTAAGCTTCAAATAATGTGTTTTATTATATAACAGAGTATTGTTTATGTAAGAAGAGTAGATGTGGGTGTTCACTGAAGGCTGAAAAATGCAAATATCTCGGTTAATATTTAGGATAGAGAATAAATGTATATAACAACAATTATAGCATATTCACTTTCCAATAAGATTGGTTCTATAGAAATTTTCGTTCCGACGTATAGTAACGGAAATATTTCGAATTTTCGAAAATCTCCCCTTCACATTTTTGAACGGGCCTCATTTTCTTCATCTCCTTAAGGGAAATCTGCTAAAAAGTACTATATAGTCTACCTCGTTAAGACTTCAATTTTCTAAAAATGTTGTTCGTGCAGATTTCCAATAAGGAAAGTCAGCTATTGAGGATGTTCTCATGGGTTGATTTTAGAAAATTATCCTCATATGTCCATCAATCCTACCCTGTAGATGACGAAAATGAGCTCCGTTCAAAATTATAGACCTATATATTAACCACATGAGTTTAAGCGTTGACCTTGATCTCATGGGGAGCGGCGATTCGATTCCCGCCTGGGCAATAGGAATGTTTTTCACTGAACAACTCATTAAATAAAATCCTTAGTCTCACCCTGGTTGGAAAAGGGTTATAACATGTAAGATAACCCGTCCCAATTAGCCATGGTAGCAGAATGTGGACTTTAATAAATAATAATAAAAAATGTATATATACATATGTTACTGTAAAACCCCGAAGTGTGGTAAATGTCAGGACTTACCGGTAAATCCTAGGATTTACCAAGAGCACTAGTTAAAGTCCGAAACCTAGATGAAATTCGAGCTTTTACCGCATAGCAGTTGGTCAATCCCCGGATTTACCGTCTGGCTTGGTAAATGCCCGAAAAACATTAAATAAATGTGAGATTTCGTACTTTTACCAATGCTGGTTGGTAAATGTGCGGATTTACCAAGGCTCATTGGTAAATGTTCAGTGAAGGCGAGTGTGGGCAGAGATACTCCCCCCTACCTCATGTTCATGTCTCCTGATGAAGTGCCCGACGAAGAGATAAACCTTCCCCTACCTGGTGGTGGCCAGGGTATCAAAAAAATGCAACTGCATTTTGTTGTTGAACTGTTTGTGTAAGTTAGCTGATATGAAGTGCAATTCAAAGTGCCACAATTCTCTCCCATGCTATAACAAATAATAATAAAACTTATTCCAAAATTTTCATTTCAAATAACCTTTATTCCAACTTTCACCGGCAGACGCTGGGAAATATTAGGATTTACCAAAATCTGTTGGTAAAAGTCCGAAAGACACATCCTGATTGAGATAATTCTAGCGTTTACCGAGCCTCTTGGGAAATCCTAAGATTTACTGGCTAAAGTCCGATTTGAAAGCAAATTCGGACATTTACCACACTCTGGAGGTTTACAGTAACATATACATCTAATCTTAAATACTAAATATTGTTTTCATGAGACCCTTATTATGCAAGATTTATACATCGCTGGAGAAGTACTGGAGAAGGTTGAATATGAACAGAAAGGATTTTTCAGGGGTACCAATTATGGCACACCAAATCTCATGATATGTATGAGTGTAGTTTTGTGTTAAAATCAATTGTCACGTCAAACACAAGTATGTTTGAGATCACGTCAGTAAGTCTTCTTGTCCGGGTTACCAAACTAACTAATTGAATGGAGCGTGCCGCTACTAGCTTTGGCTGAGTGGAAATTAATTACGGTATCTCTAGATGTTATCAGCAGGAAGAATAATAAACTGATTAGTAGTTGTGCTGATAACAGGGCCAGAGCAGGGAACAGATGCCTTCTGAATTAAGATGAACAGTTCAAGCGCCCTTATCTCTAAGGGCTTATCACTCGCAGGTAGGTTATACAGGGCTCGAATTAGAACATCTGTTGTACTCCGGGTTTGGTTTGTCTCACGCGGGGGGCGCCACTGTCTCTATTTGATAAATTTATCTCGGATTAAAAGCAGGCCGTTAAAGATTTGTGTCTCAGTTTAATTTTATCTCGAGTTAACTCTGCTCTAGTTTATTCAATTGAAGACCGCTGTACTTGTATTCAGTTCTGTTAAGAGTTTCCACTATGTATTTATTGTTGATGCTATTTTCGAATTATCCATCGATCCTAACCAGAAGATAACCAAAAAAGTGTATAAAGTAGAGTAGTAGTGTATAAAGTAGTACAATAGAGAAATTTCACGAGAGCCGAGCAGTTAATAAAACGGCCGAACTAACTTTTGGCGGGAAAGTCACTTCGTCCGTTGGCCGCCCAGATTTAATAAAATGCAAATATCTTGGTTAATATTCAAGATAAAGAATAAATGTATACAACAATATTTATAGTTATAAATTTAATTTGTAATAACATTGATTTTGTACGATTTTTCCATCCGATGAATAGTAACGGAAATATTTCGAATTTTCGAAAATCCTCCCCTCTAAAACCCCCCTCCCCGTGGTCCGATTTCAGCCGTTAACGAACTTGATCTTTCTTTTCACATAAAACGACTAAATATCGAGTTTGGTAACGATCAAACAAAAATTGTGACCGCGGTAACAGACAAATATATATATATATATATATATATATATATATATATATATATATATATATACACACACAGTTTTGAACGGACCTCGGTTTCGTCATCTACTAGGTAGGATCGATTGAGATTTGAAGAAAAGTTTCGAAAATTCCGTCATGAGTACAACCTCAATAGGTGATTTCCCTTAAGGGAAATCTGCTAAAAGCCGGTCACTCCGGGATTGCCTAAAATAAGAAGATTTACCACGTGTGTCATGTATTTGCATTTATCTGGTAAAGAAAAAAATTCAATGTGCACAATATTTGGTATTTCTACTTCAAATAATGTGCTTCATGATATAACAGCTTATTGTTAATATGACACGAGTAGGAGTGGGGGTTTACTGAAGGCTGAAAACTATAAAATGCATATACATATATCTCTTGTTAATAGACCATATAGTTGGATTTCAGCCATTAACGAACTTGATCTTTCTTTTTCATGAAACGACTAAATATCGAGTTTGGTAATGATTAAACCAAAATTACCGATAGAGCGGTAACTATATATATATATATATATATATATATAAATATATATATATATATATACATACTCACACACACACACCCGCACACACACCCACTCACACACACACACACACCACACCACCACACGCACATACACGCACACACACACACACCAATAGTTTTATTTACACACTAATGATCATATCCGTTAAAGGCTGAAATCTGACCAGAAATAGTCGGATCGAAAATGTTACTAAACCAATCATGTTAAAATATTGCCGCTCTATAGTTTTAGCAGATTTCCCTTAAGGGAAATCAGCTATTGAGGTCGTACTCATGACGCGAGTTTCGAAAAATTTCTTCAAATGTCCATCGATCCTACCCAGGAGATGACGAAAATGAGGTCCGTTCAACATTATATATATATATATATATATATATATATATATATATATATATATATATATATATATATATATATATGTCTGTTAACGCTCTAGCGCTCTCAATTTTCGTTCGATCGTTAACTCGATATTTAAACGTTCTATGCAAAAATAAAGATCAAGTTCGTTAATGGCTGAACTGGACTAGTGGGGGGGGTCTAGAGGGGAGGATTTTCGAAAAGTCGAAATATCTCCGTTACTATACGTCGGATCGAAAAATTATATAGAATCCATCTTATTGCAAATTAAATTTACTATAAATAATGTTATATACATTTATTCTGTATCTTGAATATTAACCGAGATATTTGCATTTGTCTTTTTTCAGCTTCTGAGATGCGATCGGCTAACTTCGGGCCTAGTCGTGAGTTTCCGTCAATAGCTAGTTCTGGCCCTTCCTGTAACTGTTTGACTCTCTATTCTGAAATTTCTCTATTATAAAAACTTCTCGTGGGAAATCTGCTTAGTTTACGCAGCCCCTGCGTGACGGACTTTTTGTTATATACATTTTTTCGTAACTCAAATCTTAAGCGAGTAATTCGTGCTTTCATGTTTTCAGGCTTCAGTAAACCTCTACATATCGGATTTTAAGTTAGAAGTAGAAGTTATATGACAAGAGATCAGTATTGTGGGAAATCTGCTTAGTTAAGCGCCCCCTTTTTTTGTTTTTTTTATTTATTTCCTCTACATAGTAACCCTATGTGGAGGGATTTTATTTTCTGCACATCCCATGCATATTTGCATTATATGTGCATTTTGTCAAAATTCTAACATTTTTTATATAATAATATATATACATATTAAATGTAAATAAGATTATAAAAATTTACAAATACTTGATAAAATAAACAAAAAATATTAAAAAGTACAATTATATAACCAATAAAATTACATAATATTAATTTTATATTATTTTTTCCTCTCTCAGCTTAAGGATATTGTAGGATATTTCTTTTAATAAGTGAATGTGTTTTGAAAATAAAATATCAGGACTAATAGGCCATCCGGGAATAAAAGTCTTTAACTGTCTTCGTATGTTTTGAGTCAGTCTACATTCATAAATAAGGTGGGTGAATGTCTGTTCAGTGTAACTGTCGCATTTACAAGTATTTGAGTCAGTAAGTTTGAATCTGTATAAGTAAGAGTTTGTATTACCGTGTCCTGTTAGTATTTGTGTGAGATAAAATGTATGTTGGGATAGTGGGATATTGGTTTTTAAAACTGGTATATATAATTTTTGGTGTGATCCTTAATCTATTATATATTAATACGGCCCCTTTATATATATATATATATATATATATATATATATATATATATATATATATATTGTAATTTTCATAATACAATACTTAATTCTGGTACTATAATTTTTTTGATTTTTGATTTTCATTACATATGTTTTGTTTTGTTTCAGGTAAGTAGCCAGATGGGCAAACTTTGTTTATATGCTTGTTGGTAAGTTTTTTATTTTAATTTCATATCAATGTGCTATAACCATTCTATTTTCTGTTTTATAATAATCATGTTTATAACTAAATATATTTTCCA
The DNA here is from genome assembly GCA_019009955.1 of Riptortus pedestris. NCBI lineage: Eukaryota > Metazoa > Arthropoda > Insecta > Hemiptera > Alydidae > Riptortus > Riptortus pedestris. Next base: position 252,288,400 of record CM032228.1, read on the forward strand.
ATGAACCTCAATTCGAATTGTCAAAGACGATTGGTCTTAGTTCTAGATTTCATTTGCAATAACTGTCTATTTTTGTTTAATTGCTTGCACGACTTGAAAGTCCTGTGTCCTTAAGGTAAATCAGCTATCAGCTCACATCACGACGCGATTTTCCCAAATGTTTCTCAAATGTGCATCAATCCTACCTTGGAGATTGCGAAAATGAGGTCGGTTCAAAGTGTGTGTGTTTGTGTGTATATGTATGTTTGTGTGTGTGTGTTTATTTATATATATATATATATATATATATATATATATATTATCTGTTAACATTCTAGTGGTTGTAATTTTTGCTTGATCGTTAACAAGCTGAATATCTATAAGTTTGTTATCTCCTGGGTGGGATCGATGGACATTTGAAGAGATTTTTCGTCCACAATTCCATCATGAGTACGACCTAAATAGATGATTTCCCCTAAGGGAAATCTACTAATTAGGAATTTTAAAATGTCATTCTGTTTACAAATAGAACGGATGCTATTAGTTAATGCAAACTAAAACAATAACAAAATAAAATAATCATCTCACATGGCGAAACTAGAGTGGAGAGTTCGATTCTCGCTTGGACAAAGGAAAATAATTAGAGACGACAATCATTAAATAACATCCTAAAATTCCACCCTGGCTAGAAAAGAGTGGTAACCTGTAGATAACCCGCCCCGATTAGCCTGAGTTGCAAAAAGTGGATGTTAATAAATAATAATAATTATCACTGTTGACAGTTCCTTATCACTTTTGACAGTTCCTTATCACTGTTGACAGTTCCTTATCACTTTTGACAGTTCCTTGACAATGTTACGTCTCCTGCTAATTAGAGTCAGTGTCAACCCCCAGGAGGGAGACACCTGCTTCGCCATATGTCAACCCTCTCTCCCTCTTCTCCATATTTATCCCCCGTCCTTTACAGGCTGTCCGATTTGTAATTCATTCCCGAGGCTCGCCTACTATGTTCTCTTCGCCCATTTAAAGCCCTTACATTTCTCCTCTTGACACTTTTATTACTTCAGCCAATTACCATTTCATACAATGGTCATAGAGCTTTGCAGTATATGGGCCTATCATACTAGCAGATTTCCCATAAGGGGAATCAGCAATTGAGGTTGTACTCGACGCGATTTTTTTGGGGGGGGGAATCTATGGTTCCATCTATGGGATATGATCAAAATACTCCTCATGGTGTGTTATTTTTTTTGGCATAAAATCTTAGTTTATGCCGATATTTCGAGAATCTTTATTTTCTCTTCTTCAGGGCTGTAAAATTACAGGTACTATTTTATAATATTGCACATTGTAATTAAACTAGAGTGTAAAAGGGGTGTTTTTCTATTATTACTTACCTAGACTAAGGATACTTAAAAACTATTACTCATGACTATTACTATAACCCTAGCGCTAAGTGCAATACTCATGTGTAATAGTTTTTAAGTATCTTTATTCTTGGTAAGTAATAATAGAAAAACCCCTGTAACCTTACAGCCCTGAAGAAGAGAAAATAAAGATTCTCGAAATATCTGCCTAAACTAAGATTTTTTTACCAACATTGACCAAAACTTCAAAAAGAATAACAACACCTTACATATATACATATACAGTTTTTAAGGGATCTTATTTTCGTCTCCTGGGTAGGATCGATGGACATCTGAGGAAATATTTCGAAAAGCGCTTCACGAGTACGGCCTCAATAGCTGATTTTACTGAAGGGAAATCTGCTAAAATGTTGCTAGGCGGAGGAGCGTGCTGTGTGGCCTAGATCCATGTGGCAACTTGATGTATGGCCGGAAAACTTTACGCCTCCCTGCTTTTTCTCATCACAGACTTTTTTTTATTTTGTATTCCGAAATTATGTTTAATATTCATGAATCCGTGATCCTTTCAGTCAATTAAGGATATTTCATATTCTTATTTAATGCTCCGTGAGGATTAATATTTCGTAATATTCATTTAAATGAGATTTACTCAATGGATCTAATATTTATTCATTAATTTGATAAGAGATGCATCTATTATGAGATTATCACTGGCTATTTCTGACATAACTGCAATATGGTGTAATGAATGTCAGTTTTTGCATAAAACAGGGCAGACTGTTTTCCTCCGATTTTTAGCTGATTGTTTATGCAACATGAGTAGAAGTGGTGGTTTGCTGAAAGCTGAAAAGTGAAAAATGCAAATATCTTGAGTTATATTCAAGATAGTGAATAAATGTATATAACAATGTAGTAAATCTATAGTAAATTTAATTTGCAATCCCTTAAGGGAAATCTGCTAATATCGACTATCAATGAAAACAAATGGCATGTACCTTCCACTATAAAAGTTCAATGAAATCAATATTTGGTATTTAGTCTTCCAATAAAGTGGTCCCATGATAAAAGTGTGTGTGTGTGTGTGTGTGTGTGTGTGTATTTGTCTGTTAACGGTCTAGCGGTCGCAATTTTTGTTTGATCGTAACCAAACTCGATATTTTATTTATTTTGGAAAATTCATTAAATAACATCCTAAGTCCCACCCTGGCTAGAAAAGGGTGGTAACCTGTAGATAACCCATCCCAATTAGCCAGAGTTGCAAAAAGTGGACGTTAATAAATAATAATATTTATTTGGTTTATGCCCTATATCAAAGGTAATTGGCATGATCTCTGTTTGGAATAATATATTTGTCTCTTCATGTAAACCTTGATACAATATTTATATATGATGGAAAATATACCTTAAATATCTTGGGTGTCTCATATCCGTATTTTGCCAATTAGAATATAATAAAATATGTCCCTTTTAAATCTTCGTAATTATATTGTAGCTATTGTATTTTTATTGTACGTGTATCGGTGAATGTTTATATGTTTCAGATGTGTTGGTATGTGTGGAATATATTGGCTGCGGTCAGTAGTTCTGTCATTTTTGTTTCTCCTCATAGTAACCTTATGAGGAGTTATTTATTTTATTAAATAATGAGGAGTTATTTATTTAAATAAATAAATGAGGACTTATATTTTACAATATACAGAAGTTAATCAACCATCTAATCAAATATCATAAATATAAAAAATAGCAATTATAATAGAATAAAATATTAAAATATTAATTACGAAAAACAAATCGATTAAAGTTAAACTGAACCTATGTTTAATTTGCGAGTCTATGTAAGGCAAATATATTGAATTATAATTCCCATTCGTCACAATCAACTTTACATTCTAATGTATTTTTGCTACATCCATATCTATACTTTTGATAAACTTTATAAGCTCTTCATTACATTTATTAAATATATTATGAGGTGGTTCAGGTCAATTACCTTCTTTTTAAAATTATGTTCATTATTAAATTTGATCTATTTTGATTAAATGTCCAACAGTCATAAACTATATGTAAAAACGATTGTGTAGTAGTACTGTCATGTCTTGGGCTATGCCAAGGTTTTTTCATTTACTACAGTCTGTCAGTTTGTGTTTTATTTGTAGGTGCTTGGTGCAGTGTTTTTGTTGTAGGGTTGTGCATTCTGGTCATTAAATGTCTATGTTTCGGGAATGTATGGCATGAGTCTGACAAGAACAGACGGTCTCTATTGTTAATATTTATTTGAGATGCCGCTACAATGGCGATTCATCTATAAACATGTTTGAATATAATTTTACAAAATTAAATATATATTAACATTTTTATTAACAAAAATTTTGTACAAATGTACAAAATAAATAGAATGGACAAAACTAAATATAAACTGTTAGTATATTTATTTATGAGGAAAAAATACAAAATAAAAATAAAACAACAAAGAAAAAAAAGATAAAAGAAAAACTATAGGTAATCTCGAAGGAGGCAAAACTTATATTCCACAGTGCTTGCTATATGTAACTTTCATAATTGTAAATAATAGCTTTTATATTTCATCAAATAGTCCATTATTTCTTAAATACTTAAAAACATCATCTATAAATTGCTACTGTCGGCCAGTAGTTCTCATACATTTGTGGGTCATGGCTACGTTGTTACTTGTGTGCAGTCAGTCAGTATATGTTTTGCAGTCAGCGTTCTGTTGCAGTAGCTGCATATAGGTTGCAGTGGCCGCCAATTTCGAGCTATTCGAACCAAACTTCACGTTATATCCGGAAAGTCTTGTATCACCTAGAATAGGCTCTGGGGACTATTTGTCTGCTATCATTCTCGATCCCCGAAAGGGAGTGGGGTTATCTTAGCTAACCAGAATGCCTTGACAGAAGTGATGTTATAAGATGTTGAACTAGAGTATGCGTGCCGACGAGCGGTCTGTGCTGCTACATAGATGATATGATCAGCATGGGGGTTTATCAAGATGGAGTACCCCCATCTCTGCCAGTAGCTGTCAACGAGTTCCTTGTCCTGCCCTATGACCCTCCCCTCTGACCCTCCCCTCCCTCTAGCGGCTATTCTTACTGCGTCTCTCTCACTAACTACGCTTATCACATCTCTTATCGCCTCTCTTGCTCTAATCGTTTACTACTTCCTTGTAAGATCTAAAGCAAGTGTTGTAAAGGCACAAATATTTCTGTTTTCACAATTCAACCGAAGTATCCTTTAAGTAGATTTCCCATAAGGTAAATCAGCTATTGACGCTATGTTTGAAATATTTCTACAGATGTCCATTGAAGAAAATAGGGTCCGTTCAAAACTATATATAGATGGTGTTGTTTTTTTTTGGAGGTTTGGTCAATGTTGGTGAAAAAAATTGCCGATATTAGAGTGTAGCAGGAGGTTTTTATGCTATTTTTACTTTCCAACACTCTAATTTAACAACAATGTGCAATATTATAAAGTAGCAATTGTATTTTTACAGCCCTGAAGAAGAGAAAATAAAATTCTCGAAATATCGGCATAAACTAAGATTTTTCACCAACATTGACCAAAACAACACCATATATAAATATAACCTGGTCGAAAACATTAACACAATTTTATGTATATATATATATATATATATATATATATATATATATATCTTTTACCGCTCTAGCGGTCCCAATTTTTAGCAGATTTCCCTTAAGGGAAATCAGCTATTGAGATTGTACTCATGCCAGAATTTTCGAAATCTTTCTTCAAATGTTCATCGATCCTACCTAGTAGATGACGAAAATGAGGTCCGTTCAAAACTGTATATATATATATATATATATATATATATATATATATATATATATATATATATATGTGTGTGTGTGTGTGTGTGTGTGTGTGTGTGTGTGTGTGTGTGTGTGTGTGTGTGTTACCGCTCTAGTGGTCTCTATTTGTTTGATCGTTACCAAACTATATTTAGTTGGTTCGTGTAAAAAGAAAGATCAAGTTCGTTAACGGCTGAAATCGGACCAGTGGGTTTTTAGGGGGGAGGATTTTCGAAAATTCGAAATACCTCCTTTATTATACGTCGGATGGACAAATTGTACAGAATCAATCTTACTGCTAATTTGCTATAAATATTGTTATATACATTTTCCTCTATCTTGAATATTAACCGAGATATTTGCATTTTTATTAAATCTGGGCGGCTAACGGACGAGTGACTTTCCAGCCAAAAAAAAGTTCGGCCGTTTTCTTAACTGCTCGGCCCTTGAAATTTCTCTACTGTAAAACTTCACGTGGGTAATCTGTTTAGTTTACGCAGCCCTGCGTGACGGACTTTAATGTAAACCAAAAGATCAAGTTCGTTAATGACTGCTTCCGATGAGTGGGAGTGGTAGTTTAGAGGGAGGAATTTCGAAAATTCTTTTATCATGCGTAAGTATTGTATAGAACCTATCTTATTGGAAATATAATGTTCTATAAATGTTGTAATATTTGTTTTTTTCACTATCTTGATTATTAACCAAGATATTTGCATTTTTTTTAGTTTTGGCCTTCAGTAAACCTCCATCCTTTCTTATGTTATATCATAAAGCACTTAATTTGAAGCTTAAATACTAACTATTGTTCTCATTGAACTGTTACTTTTTGAGATAAATGCAAATTCGTGTCTCACGTGGGAAATCTGCTTAGTTTACTCAGCTCCTGAGTGACATATTTTTTATAGCAATTGTCATTTCTTGAATTGATAACACATTTGGAAAGTCATAAATTTTGGCGGCAAGTGAGGGTATTACGGAGGGAAGGGCTATTGTGTAGGTGAAAGGCATGGCGTGGAAATCGTACCGTGGCGATGTGATAACAATGCACCTTTGTCAGAGATTAAATGATATCTCTGATAACGTGATCTTGGGAGCAGATCACTAACCCCGACTCAGGGCTACATCTCCCCACGTTTTACCATTTTAGCCGATCAGCTATTGACGTTGTGCTCATGACTATAAATTTGGAAAAAAAATGACTTCAAATGTTCACCGATCCCATTCAGAAGATCACTAAAATGAGGTCCCTTGAAATTTATTTACTTCTCTCTTAGGATACTAACAAATATTTTTTAGCAGATTTCCCTTAAGGGAAATCAGCTATTGAGGTCGAACTCATGATACGGTTTTCGGATTATTTCTTCAAATGTCCATCGGCCATACCCAGGAGATGACGAAAATAAGGTTCGTTCAAAGTTTTATATATTTATTTGTCTGTTAACGCTCTAGCGGTCGCAATTTTTGTTTGATTTGATTACCAAACTCGGAATTTAATCGTTTTATGTAAAAAGAAGATCAAGTTCGTTAATGGTTGAAATCGGACCAGTGGGAGGGGGAGGGGGGGTTTAGAGGGGAATTTTTGAAAATTCAAAATATCACCGTTTATTATGCGTCGGATCGAAAAATTGTGTAGAATGAATCTTATTGCAAATTAAATTTACCATAAATATTGTTCTATACATTTATTCTGTATCTTGAATATTAACTGAGATGTTTGAATTTGTATTCTGCGTGTGGTCGGCAGGAATCGGCTATGTTCGGACTTTCCGCCGAGAGCTCTGGCGGCCGTTTCCGTAACTATTCGTCCCTCGTGAATAGGTTTAGAGGTTTCTTACTACTACAGTTGTTATAAAGCAGATTTCTCTATTGTAAAACTTCACGTGGGAAATCTGCTTAGTTTACGCAGCCCCTGCGTGACGGACTTTTAGTAGATTTTCTCCAGGGGGAATTAGCTTATTAAGGCTGTACTAATAATGGGATTTTCGAAACATTTCTTCAAATGTCCATCGATCCTACCAAGGAGATGACGTAAATGAGGACCGGTAAAAATTCTGTATATTTATCTGTTACCGCTCTAGCGGTCGCAATTTTCAGCCCTACATCAATACACTGTATTTTACATATGTTAAAAAGTCACATTTTTTAAACAAAAGAATGAATTATTGTATTGTATGACTATGTAACGAATGAAAATTTATTGTGTTTCTATGAAAATAAAGAGGTATAATTGAATATATTACAAGGGGGAATTTCAGAAATTCAAAATATCTATATTATTTTTAGTCGGATCGACAAATGCTACAGGGGAAATCTTGTTGAACTAACAATTAGTTTTTTTTTATTTAGATTTTTTCGTAACTCAAATATTCAGCAAGTTATTTTTCTGTGTTTACTATTTTGCAGACCTCCATTAAATTCGTTTCTTCAGACAAAGAGCTATGATTAAATGCTGGCGTTGTTCCCATTTTAACCTTTATGATGATCGTTAGTCATGACCTGGACATATGTTGATCCGATATATTCGGGGAAATGTTAACAGTCTGAGGCGGTGGACTAGGAGTTGCTGCTAGTCCTAGATCAAGGATAGACAAACATAAGGCCTTCTATATAGTCCGTATGCTGTACACATGTTTCGCTCGAGCCTCTTCATTGCTCTTACAACCCCGTCGGCGCATTGTCTCTCAAACCCATTTCCGTTTCATTCTGACAAAACTTCTGTCACCCAGGGGGCAGGGAAACTAAACAGAATGCCCACGTGAAGTTATACGGTAGGTAAATCTACATGCTGGTAACACATAACACCACAGTGAATATTAAGTGATTAAATACAAACGCCAACGAGAAATCTTTCACTCAATTTACATGTTAATAACCTCCTCAATGGAATGCGTCTGAATTGTAAACAAACAGGTCAGCCAACCTTGCTAAATAGACACATAGAGATATTCTTCATCGGAAAGTAAAATGTGCAGATTTCCCACGTGAAGTTATACAATAGAGAAATCTCCTATACGAGAGCCGAACAGTTACGGCAAATGGGCGAACTAGCTTTTGGCGGGAAATTCCGTCATTCGTTATCGGCCCACAATTAATAAAAATGCAAATATCTCGGTTAATATTCAAGATAGAGAATAAATGTATAGAACAATATTTATAGTAAATTTAATTTGCAATAAGATTTGTTCTATACAATTTTTTGATCCGACGTATGGTAACGGAGATATTTCACATTTTCGAAATCCCCCCCTCTAAACCCCCCTCCCACTGGTCCGATTTTAGCTATTAATGAACTTGATCTGTCTTTTTGCATAAAACGTTTAAATATCGAGTTCGGTTACGATCAAACAAAAATTGCGACCGCTAGAGCGTTAACAGACAAATATATATATAATATAATATAACAATATATATATAATAGAATATAACAATTAATTTTATTGAAAACTATTTGATATATCTACGGGTAGTACTGTAATTTATCACGAATCAGAATAATTTTTAATCCCTCAGTCGCTGGAATTGTTTAGTTCTTGGACTACTAAAATTTATTGTGATTCATTATAAATTGCAGTACTAGATGTTGTACATAGTTTTCAATAAAATGGATATGTTATACTCTGATATGTTTCAGTAGTTTTTTTTCTTTCCGGTGAAGAATTTGACTCTCTGCCTGATCAGCTCTGAGTGGCTGGCAGACCTATTTGTTTATAATTTGGAAGCCGTTTCCGTTGGGAACTTTCTCACCGCTGGATTTACTCACAGTGCTGTTAGCAGTATGCAGATTTCTCTATTGTAAATCTTCACATAGGAAATCTGCTTAGTTTACGCAGCCCCTGCGTGACGGACTTTTTCCTGTGGTGGCGATTCTGTGGTGTTTGATAATTTTATCTAAGATAGCGCATTTAAATAATAATAATAATAGTGCTGAAGATGGTAAACGGAAGCGATAAAACTACCAAAGTCATTTAGATAGTACACCATAGGTATTTATCCTTTGAAGGGGGCTGTATTTAGTGGTTTTTGAATGGCGAAGAATAGTTACTGAAGAAGACTGCTTATTAACCGAAAAAAGAACGAAGTAGGATTAAGGAGCAAGAACCAGTAGGGTTAATGGAAGTAGCGATTAGGATTAAATTACAGAGGACTGGGACCTCCCAGCTGGAAGGTTCGTGTTACAATGGCTTCGGCAATCTTCGCCTTTCTTCGCTAGGCCTCCCGATCTTATACCACTTATTGAAAAGGGGCTGCGTAAACTAAGCAGATTTCCCTAGTGAAGTTTTAACAGTAGATAAATCTACTTACTGATGCCACAACACCACCGTCAATATTAAGTGAATAAATACAAGCGGGAAGCTTCTGAAATGAAAGCAAACAGGTCTCCCAACACCGGAAAGAAAAACAATTACTAACTATATCAGAATATAACATATTAATTTTATTCAAAACTATTTACTATGTGTAGTGTTGAAATTAATAATGAATCACAATAATTTTTATCCCAATCAATCAAATTTTTGTAGTCCAAGAGCTTAAAACGGGGGCAACCAGAACATATTTGCATATATCTCATATTATGCATATTATACATATTTGGGATTTTTTTATTTATTTATTAATTAACGTCCACTTTATGTAACTAAGGCTAATTGGTACGGGTTTTATACGGTTTACCACCCTTTTCTACCTAGGGCGGGACTAAGGATTTCCATTAATGAATTTCGTCTAAATAAGAGGCGGGAATCGAACTCGCCACTCCAGGTTTACCATGTGAGATTAAGGCAACGCTTTAACTCGCATGGCTAACCTGAGCCCCTTATTTGGGATTTAAGCTTCGTTTTTTATTTATTTATTTGTTTGGTGTCACGCAAGTTTAGCGATTTACGCCCTTTATGGCATAACCAAATGGTAAAATTTCTCCAAATTGTTGCATCTAGTTATTAAATTTATTGTTGCTGCTTGAAGATAACAATAGTGCACAATGAAATAAAATAGGAACTAAAAGAAAAAACTATTAAAACAGAAAACAAAAATTATTGAACGAGGAAAGGTATGAAGAGGAAACAGAAACCACACATGAGTAATTGGTAAAACACCAACACAAAAAAAAAGAAAACGTAATAAAAACAAAATATTTTTATAAAAGTTATTAAAAATATAATTAGTAATTTATAATAAATAAACACACACACACACGCACTTTTAATTAAACCTTTATGGGCTATACTTCACTGGAAATAAGAAGAGTTTGGGTACTATATTAAACTTCGTTGTTCATGATATAATAAGAGCTTGTTAATATGACGTGAGTGGGAGTTAGATTTACTGAAGGCTGAAAAATAAGAAATTCAAATATTTCGGTTAATATTCATGATAGCGAACATATGTATATAACATCATTTATAGTAAATTTAATTTGCAATAAGATTGATCCTATACAATTTTTCCATCCGACGTATAGTAACTGAGATATTTCGAATTTTTAAAATTCTCCCCTCTAAACCCCCCGCCCTCCCCATTGCCCGATTTCAGTCATTAACGAACTTGATCTTTCTTTTTGCATGCAGCGACTAAATATCGAGTTTGCTAAGCTTAATTTTGAAGAATATGTGTCGAGATGGGATCATTAGTGTGTCATAGCATCATGTGGGAAGTCTGCTTAGTTCGCGCAGCCCCTGCGTGACGGACTTGCTAATACAGTGCCGACTTGTTCGAGGCCCACCTTGCTGTAAGCTGGTGCCAAATAGCACGATACTGTTCTACATAGCATTCTCTAGCATAGTTCACCTGCTTTGTTACAACTACCTGCCGACACACTTCAGAGGCGGCTTAGCCTTTCTGATTCTGCTAATACTCCAACAGGTAGGTACACGGGGCTGCCTCTGGGTCATCGGCCCTCTCTTCCATTCAAGAACATCCACAACTTTTATTCCTCCTTTCAATCGCTGTTCTAAGTGTTCCTGGAAAGCTATTTGAAAAGAATTCAACAGTTTCCATTACAGGCCTTTTCAAGTTTCCCTCCCTTTGACCTCCCCACTCTTTCTTTTTTATCCATAAACGAATTCGATCTTTAAAGATTTAACTGCTTCAGCCGACACTGAGGTTGAAGCAGTTAAATATTGTGTACGGTACAGATAAAATGACCAATATGAATTAAAATAAGGATCAATAAGAAGGCCAAGTCCTCTACTGGTTTTTTAATATAATGCAGAGTGCACTTTCGGAGTCAACGCTCCATCCTCAGTGCCTGCTGACAAACACAAACCTCGAGTTAATTTAACATTCACAGCATGGCCAAAAGGCAAAATAAACAACAGTCATAAAAAAACAAACACAATATAAATAGTAAAAACAATGTTAATTCTTAAAACTAGTCAACTAATAAAAATATAAAATCTAATCCTAGTCAACTACTATAAATTAAAGCCGAAACAATCAAAAAATTTAATAACAAGTCAAATAATAAAAACAAACAACGGTAAGCATATGTCAAAAACTATAAATAAAATTAAAAACTAAAAAACTACCTAAATTTCAGATTTATATCACAGTGGGTGAGAACCTCGGAAAAAACTACCCAGAGGAACTGTAAGAAACATCTAAAAAATAAACAAAAACCCCATACTAATAATAGAGAGAAGATGAAGGAGGTACCTGATTAAAGCTGCGTTGCCTGGACCACGACTGCCGGGCGACTGAACCTCTGCCCCCGTAGAGAAGACAGGGCCCCGTCACCGACATGTCGCAGCCTTGCCACCTCCTCCTTATTAATATTCCTATCTCCATTCGCCTCTCTGTCCAGCCTTATATGCACCCCCTCAGCCGTATTTAATCTTTTGCCCTTCTTCTCCTCATACAGCAATTGATACTTTATGCTGGACATGTCATGACCCTCTTTCCTGGCGTGTGTGGAAAACTCAGTGTCGCGAGTGATGTGCTCCTTAAGACGCGTCCTTATCTTTCTACCACTTTGCCCCACATAAGAGGCATCACATCCCGTGCACGAGATCCTATACACGCCAGATCTATCCAGGGGGTCCACATAGTCCTTAACAGGGGGCAAACAGTTTTTCAGGGACAGCTTACTCCTGTAGGCAGTAGCCAATCCAATTTTCCTCAACCTGGATCCTATCTTTTCTGAAACCGGGCCCAAGTCCGGGATGGAGACAGGGAAAGACTTATTTTTCTTCTTTTTGGCCCGCTCTTCAACCGTGGCATCCTCCAGCTCCTTGGCTAGCTTCCTCTTCAATCGGCGTTGGATAAGCCTGTCCACCAACTGTTCCTCGTGAATGAAAATCTTAATCACCCCATTGATTATTATGAAAAATCGTAATTGGTGAGCTTATCCCACAACGTATTTGCATATCTTACAAAAAAAAGGTCTATAGTAAACAGTATTTGATATTAAACATGGAATAAAACGTTTCCTGAAATATTGACTCTTAGCTATCGTGTAATGACTAAAAGTGGAGGTTTTCTGAAGGCTCGAAATCAAACAGTGCGATTATAAAGAATAAATGCATAGAAAAATCTTTCCCAACACGATTGGTTTTATACGGTTTTTGAACCGACTCATAGTAACGGGGATATTTTGAATTTCCGAATTCCTCCTCCTCTCGCGGGCCTTATTTTTGCCGTTAACGAGCTTGATCTTTATTTAAACGCGAATAACTTATATACCGAGTTTGTTAAGGATCAGACAAAAATTGTGACCACTAGAGCGGCAAAAGACAAGTGTATGTGTCTATATAAATCATTTTGGACGGACCTCTTTTTCTTCATATAGTAAAATAGGTCTGATAGATATTTTTGTGGGGATTTATGAGTACAACCTCAATAGCTGAACAGAAATCTGCTAAAACTGGCAGATTATTATTTCGGTAAATACTTCTCTTAGGCAATTGCCTTTTATAAAATGTTGATGAAGGCAGAACAAGGTTATTATTCGAGGCATTTAATTCCATGAATATTCATATTTTTTAAAATTAAATTCTTGTGTTTTTTTTTTTCTTTTCCCGTTAGATTATTTTTAATATATGTGGGCAATTTATTGAAAGGCAGTGAACCGCCATTCGGTCCTTGAGAGAAATTGTCGCCAGCCATATTGGTCTATAACTGTATTAAATTCTGCCATGAATCATCTGGGCCTTGTTATATCCCTACAGCTTCCATAAAGGCTGTCTCATCAATAAATTATTTATTGGCACTTCACACCTAACATTAGTGATTTTCTTGCTTCCATAAACACCCTCCAATTATTAGTAGATTTGCCTCGAGGGAAATCAGCTATTGAGGTTTCACACATGACGCGACTTTCTGAAAAATGTCCTCAAATTGCCATTAATCCTTCCTAGTAGATGACGAAAATGAGGTCCGTTTATATATATATATAATTTGTCTGTAACCGCTCTAGCGATCGCAATTTTTGTTTGATCGTTGCAAAATTCAATATATAAGCGTTTTATGTAAAATGAATGATCAATGGGACCAATGGGAGGGGGGGTTTAGAGGGGTGGATTTTTGGAAAATCGAAATATTTACGTTACTTTTCGTCGGATCGCAAAATTGTATAGAATTAATCTTATTGCAAATTAAATTTACTATAAGTATTATAAATATACATTTATTCTCTGTCTTTAATATAAATCCAGATATTTGCATTTTTATTAAGTGTGTGGGGATAATGGACATGACGAGATCGGCTATTGTCGGTTTTCTTCGACGGAAACAGCCGAACTAGTTTCCGGTTGTTTCCGTAAGTGTTCGACTCTCGTGAAATTGGTTTAGAGGCTCCTCTAACCTTTAACTTTGTGAGATTTATGCAAATACTTCCTGTTGATCCCCCCCTCCTTCTTTAGTTCTTAGACTTTTACAATTAGAGTTATTAATATATAAGTTATTCTGATTCTGTGAAGAAAGTCACAGGGATTCCTTGGTTCCAGTCAAATCTTTGTGAAGAGGGTACTGATGATGGAGCGTATGCCCTGAAAGCGCTCTGTCGCAACGAATAAACAACACTGAAGGAACGTGGCGTTTTTTTCTTACCTGAGATTATTCCTTCACCATCCAGCACATCAAAAACGGATAGTAAACCATTCTCCGGCAGATCCGGCTAGTGGAAGGTCATAGAGAAAGATGTAGCCATTAGTTTAGTTGCCTTTTTGTAGCAGAATGTCTCCTGATGAGCCGTCATATGGGCGCAAAACTAGTAGAGAAATAAAAATTATTTTTAATAATCATTTGAACTCTTTATTCTTTTGTTGACTTCGCTCCTTACTCTACCCCTTTAGGTTAGTTAAAGCAAAAACTGCTTAGTTTACACAGCTCCTACTTTTCACCCTTCGGTAAGCTGTCGCTGCCAACAGCCTGAGTTTTACTTTATGTAAACGAGTCACTAAATATCTCATGTCCTGAATTCATTCCTATTTGAGTTTACATAGGTTTATTAGTAGGGTAGAAATAGGGAATAGATGGTGAGATGAGATGGCCTGTGCGTTATTCCAGGATTTGGGAAAACTGCTCATTTTACGCCCCCCCCCCGCCGTGAATCCCTGTTCGCAGATTTCCCTTAGGGGAAATCAGCTCTTGAGGTTGTACTCATGGCGGAATTTTCGAAATTTTTCTTTAAATATCCATCGATCCTACCTAGTAGATGACGAAAATGAGGTCCGTTTAAAACTGTGTATATATATATATATATATATATATATATATATATATATATATATATATATATATATATATTTGTCAGTTACCGCTCTAGCGGTCGCAATTTTTGTTTGATCGTTACCAAACGCGATATTCAAAATATTTATGTAAAAAGACAGATCAAGTTTGTTAATGGCTGAAATCGGACAGGTGTGAGGGTGGTTTAGGGGGCGGGGATTTTCGAAAATTCGAAATATCTCCGTTGTTATGCACCGGATCAAAAAATTGTAAAGAATCCATCTTATTGCCAATTAAATGTACAATAAATATTGTTATATACATTTATTCTCTATCTTGAATATTAACCGAGATATTTGCATTTGCTCGACTCTCGTGAAATTTCTCTATTGTAAAACTTCACCTAGGAAATCTGCTTAGTTTACGCAGCCCCTGCGTGACGGACTCATTTTGCTATTTCGATCCTGATGGAATAGTTTTTGCTGATTATACTCCTCACTATGATTAATAATACTTTATAAATGGCCGTTTATAACCTTCCAAATTAGGGTCCTTCATTAAGTTTTTCGCAGAATTATGTAATTTCCAAAAGTGATTCTATTTATTTCCATGTGTCGTTAGCGGCTTCCCGATGATGAAAGATGCCGCGACAACTCCATGCCTTCATTTCCCTGGAATTCCTTTCCTTTCCGGCAATAGTTGTGTAAATTGCTCCGGTGATTGAGTGAAAAATGAAACCTCGTCATGATGACACGCTTCGAAAATAAATAGGCGGTAATAAACATAATGGAGTAACATAATAGATAGCAGGCGGCGTTATTTCTGTGAACTTTTGAAGTCTTTTAATTAAACTGTGCTTCTGGTCATTCCTTTGTCTGACTGATCAGTTTAGAGGCAAGAGTTAAAGCTTTGGTCTTGATATCACATGGCAAACCTAGAGTCGTAAGTTCGATTCTCTCCGGGGCACAAGAAATTTTTGTATTGACTAACTCATGAAATAAGATAGTCCGCCACGCAGGGTTAGCTAGCAGATTTCCCACGTGCGTAAAATGTTAAAGTTCAATGAGAACAATATTTGGTATTTAGGCTTCAAATAAAGTGCTACATAATATAACAGCTTATTGTTGATATGACATGAGTAGGAGTGGGGTTTGCTGTAGGATGAAAACTATAAAATACAAATATCTCTGTTAATAATCAACAAAATGGAAAAATGTATATAACAACATTTATAGATCATTACATTTGCAATAAGATGGATGCTTTACACATTTTCGATCCGACTCATAACAACCAAGATATTTCCGTTTTTCGAAATTCCTCCCCTGTAAACCCCACTCCCACTGGTCCGATTTTAGCCGTTTACGAACTTGATCTTTATTTTTAGATAAAACGCTTAAATATCGAGTTTGGTATCAATATATCTATATATATATATATATTTGAATTGACCTCATTTTCGCCATCTCATTGGTAGGATCGATGGACATTTGAAGATGTTTTTTTGAAAATCACATCGTGAGTACTACCTCAATAGCTGATTTTCCCCAAGAGAAAGGCGAAGAAATGTTTGAAACCAGTGATATCTCCACCGATTTAAGGGATACCTACTAAGAAATCAGAGATTTGTGTCTTGTGTTGGTGAGCGTTGTTCCTTCACGTTCTTTACAATGTTATTGTTATTTGTATGAGTAACACCTGTGGTAGCTTCCGGTTGTACCGCCCGTAACGTTGCTGAAATCGCCCGCCAAACCGGTTGCCTGACAAGATTGTTCTGTTCAATCGTTAGATTTCGTAGTCTATCGCCTTATTTGTTCGCGAGTGGGGTGTGAACATCAAATCCCTCTTTCCAATATCATGTTTTACTCCCTAAATCATTCGGAAATTGTCTCCGTTTGTTTTTGTATTTTCTTTTATTAACTTATAATATAACTGCCGTATACTTTTTATTATTTATAAACAGAAAGAATTTTTGTTTTACAAAATGGACTAGAAATACATTATTCCACTAATTTCTAGCCAGGGTGGGATTTTAGGACGTTATTTAATGAATTTCGTCACTAAATAATTTCCTTTGCCCAGGCGAGAATCGAACTCTCCACTCTAGTTTTACCATGTGAGATGATTATTTTATTTTGTTATTGTTTCAGTTTGTATTAACTTAATTGTATCCATTTGAAAAACAGAAGAAATTCCTAATTAGCAGGTTTCCCTTAGGGTAATTCCTCTATTTAGGTCGTACTCATGATGGAATTGTCGAAAAATGTCTTCAAATGACCATCGATCCTACCCAGGAGATAACGAAAATGAGATCCCTTCAAAACTTTATATATTATTCGTCTGTTACCGCTCTAGCGATCGCAATTTTTGTTTATCGGTACCAAACTCGATATTTAACCGTTTTATGTAAAAAGAAAGATCAAGTTCGTTAATGGCTGAAATCGGACCAGTGGGAGGGAGGGGGATTCTTGAAAATTCGAAATATCCCCGTTATTATGCGTCGTATTGAAAAATTGTGTAGAATCAATCTTATTGGAAATTAAATGTACTATAAATATTGTTCTATTCATTTATTCTCTATCTTTAATATTAACCGAGATATTTGCATTTTTATTCTGTGTGTGGTCGGCAAATGTCGGTTATGTTTTGGACTTTCCGCCGAAAGCTAGTTGGGTCGTTTCCGTAACTGTTCGTCCCTCGTGAATTGGTTTAGAGACTCGTTACTACTACTGTTGTTAGTAGGCAGATTTCTCTATTGTAAAAGTTCACGTTAGAAATCTGCTTAGTTTACGCAGCCCCTGCGTGACGGACTTTTTACTTTTTGAAGTAAGCACAGATATTCAAATAATAATAGCGCAGTTCCTACGTGACGGACTTTTGTTGTAAATATTGCCCTTCGGTTTATAAGACTCGGTGTTTGTTGTAGCATTTTAATGTAATTCTGCTTCCCCAAAATGTGTATAATACATTTTTTGATTTTCAGTTTCCTTCCCATACTTTTTTTTTCTATTTGCTTCTATAGGTTAAATGGACAACATCCGTGATTTTCCTTTATGGAAGAGACTGTTTAACAAAAAAAGCATCAGGGAAATTTCAGATAATTACGCTTGAGTCAAAAATTTTGGAATGCCTCTCCCGGTAGCCTGCATATATCGATCAATGGGGGGCGCTTGCCTTTAAGATGAGACTATGACATTGAAGTAACCTTCAGCCTTACTGAATTGTTGACAAGAGATACGTAAGAACTGTATATGAACTAATTGATTGCGACATTTCTGAACGACATTCATAATAAACATTCAAGTTAATGACGCATTGTCGTGAATGCTATATACCCGGAGATACATTCTTGAAAGCATTCTTTTCCATGCTGCTCTAGGAAGAGCAAATATTATAAATTGTATTTATTTCTCTTTATTTTAATAATTAAATTGATATTACCATTTAATCACGCATAACATTATTAAAAAAAAAAAAAAAGAAAAAAAAAAAAAAGAAAAAAAAAAAAAAAGTAGAAGAAATTATATGTTGAAGGAAAATCTTATACAGCTTCCAAGTTGCTTTTATTTATTTTACTTAATTATATTCAGCTTTATTATAGCAATTATGGTGTAATAAGTTTATAATTATTCAGCCAATTAATTTCTCATGGATATGGAGGAAGTAGTGAGTCAGTTTTATGGGTTATAAAAAATATGGTGTTGCATCTCCCAGCAGGCAGGATGGAGGGCTTCATACACCAGCAACCATCTTGCCCGTATCCCGTGAAATTTTCTCTCCTTCAAATGTGTTTCGTGCCGCTTATCTAGAAAACTGCTCGTCAACTCTAGGAATTTATCACTTCACGCGAGAAGGACTCTTATAGTTCCGTTCTAGCATATATTTCTTGTAGGGGAAACCAGCTATTGAAGTCGTACTCATGGCCTGATTTTCAAAATTTCCTCAAATGTCCATCGATCCTATCTAGATGACGGAATTAAGGTCAATTCAAAATTCTTTCTCTTACCATTCTAGCGGTCACAATTTTTGTTTGATCGTTAGAAAACTCGATATATAAGCGATTATTAATAAATAACTAAACGCCGCTGGAATCTTTGTTATTACGAGTTGGATCAAAAAACGTGACATATTGTGATGTTTTTATTAAAAATTTAATTTTCTATTCGCTCTATAACGCTCGCGTGGATGTATGTGATGAAGATATGAATTTTTTTGGAAAACGTCACCTGTAACAATTTATATTTTATCTAAATTTCAGTTATTATAAATTAATTTTATTCATCTTAGAAACACATTTCTTGCTACCTATTTATTTATTTTTATTATATTTTGTTTAACATTTTACTTGGATTTCCCTATTGTCCAATTTGAGACTATGTTTCGTATTTCAGTTCTCACATTTTATCTTTTTGTTCGTTCCTTTGTTATGTATTTCGTTTTTTCTTGTGTCCCATTTATGTTTCCGTTCGAACTTTGCTTGTGTGTTCAATTTCTGTATTTTCGTCGCAACTGCGCGTCACCTTCTTTGACAACATTCTGAATTGAAAAAGTACTAATGTAAAAATAATCTTCACTAGTATTGTGACAACCATATTTGGTATTTCCCCTCTAGGAAAATCAGCTATTGAAGCTGATCAATCATATTGCATATGTAATGATCTATTAATGTTGTTATGTACATGTTTTCTCTATCTTCAATATTAACCGAGATATCAACATTTTTCAATGTTCAGCTTTCGTTAAACCTTCCCACTCCTACTAGTGTCATATTAACGATAAGCTGTTATAACATGAACCACTTCATTACAAGATTAAATGCTAAATATGGTTTTCAGTGAACTTTTAATTTGGTTGATACATACAAATATGTTGCAATGACGTAATCAATTAAGATTTATCGTTCCTCACTCGAAAATATTTATTTCATCCATACCATACTCGATATTTAGCCGTTTCAGTCAACAGTATAGATAATGCTTGTTATTGGCCGAAATAGTTTAGTGGAAGGGGGACTCGAAAATTCATAATATCTCCGTTATTATGAGTCTGATCGTAAAATGTTACAGAACCGATCTTGTTAAACTATTGATGCACTACAAATGTTATATACATTTTTTCGTAACTCAAGCATTAAGTAGTTATTCTTAATTTCTCGTTGCCTGCCTTCAGTTACCCTCATCAGTGATTTATACAGCACATGGGAAATCCGCTTAGTTTACGCAGTTTGTACTTGACGGACTTTTTCTTTTGCTTTTTGTGAACACCTGATGAATGAGTGGATCTCATTTAAATAATTAATAAAAGTCCGCCACGCAGGGGCTGCGATAGTTAAGCAGATTTCCCGCGTGCGTCACGCATTTGCATTTATATCAAAACTTATAAGTTCATCGTGTACAATATTTGGTATTTAAGTTTCAAATAATGTGCTTCACAATATATCTGCGTAATGTTAATATGGCATGATTAGGACGGGAGGTTTACTGAAGCCCGAAAACTAAAATATGCAAATATCTCAGTTAATAATCAAGATAACGAAATTACGTTTATAACAACATTGATAGAACATTACATTGCAATAAGATTAGTTCTATAACATTTTTCTATCCGACCTATAATTACGGAGATATTAGAATTTTCGGAATTCCTCCCCCTCTAAACCAACTTCTCACTTGTCCGATTTTTAACGAACTTGGTGTGTCTTTTTACATAAACCGATTAAATCCGAACCAAAATTGCGACCTCCAGAGCTGTGATGGGTTGATTATGATGGAGACACGAGGGTTGGGTGAGTCATAGGTTGATGCAGCATTATGACCCGTCATTGATATGCACGGCTTTATGCACCGCCCGCCTTTATAATGGTCGTAATGTCTGGTAATAATTTATGCTTGCCTCATATAGGCCTTTATGAAGGCCAACAGCCTTTAATGTCTCTCTCTTAATTGTCTTTTATAGGCATCATTAACGAATAGGCTTATTGTGAAGATAATGCGTGTTGTTTTATATGTGCAGCAGGAGTGAAAAATAAATGTATTAAAAAGTGCGATACCTTAACTTTTTTTTATATCAATAAAGTTAGACATTAAATTAAGGTCTTCGTCAATTTTCCGTGTGTTCAAATTTATTGCCAACGATTCGCTGTACAAATTCCCAACGACCTCAGAACTCCAAATGGTTCCAAATTTTAGTCCCTAACCAATACACACACAAACACACACACGCATATGTACTTATTTCATTTCCCACTTACTACATGTCGCTGGAAGATGGGAGGGCAGATTAAAGTTGTAGCCTGCATACTGATACTGCCTAATAGTCTATCATTAGTCAGCTGATGCAGGCTGCAGGCTACCGAGGGATGGAATTTTCTCCGCTCGTCCCTTTACTGGTGTGAATAGAATTTTTCTCACGGTGCTTTCATTGGCGCATTGTCTCGCGCAGAAGGCAACGGAAAATCACTCCACGTTCTTATTTATTACCGATCGTTCGTGACATTTGGTAACTGATCTCCTGAACAAGTAAACCTGATTTTACAAGGCAATTGGAAGGTCAGAAGGAGATGCAGTGGTTTCCCATTGTCATATGCATCAGACCATCTAGCAATAAAGGCATCATGAGGAAAGTTCCATTCACACCAGTAAAGGCATGAGTGGAGAGAATTCTATTCAACCACAGAGTTGTTAGATAGCCATTCCTCGGTAGCCTGCAGCCTGTATCAGCTGACTAATGATAGACTATTAGCCAGTATCAGTATGCAGGATGCAACTTTAATCCACCCTCCAGTCTTGCACCACTCACATATCGTGAGAAATAAGACTTGGAGATGTATATATAGTTGATACTGATCTAACGTTACCTGACTCTGTATTTAAGCGTTTGATGTAAAAATAAAGACCCAAGGCTCGTTTAACTACAGAAATAAACTTCATCGAGTGTCATATATGTTATTATATCCAAGTTATGATTATTATTATTTATTATTAACGTCCACGTCTTGCTACTTTGTCTAAATTGGGCCAGTTTATCTACCACCCTTTTCTTGGCAGGTTAGGACTAAGGATTTTATTTAATGAGTCTCTAAATGAATTCCTATTGTACAGGCGGGAATCTAACTCACCTCTCTGTTGATCTTTACATAAAACTTTTAAATATCGAGTTTGGTAACGACCAAGCAAAAATTGCGATCGCTAAAGCGTTAAAAATATCATTTTGAATGGACCTCATTTTCCTGGGTATGAAGAAAATTTTTGAAAATGGCATCATGAATATGGCTCAGTAGCTTAATTCCCTCAAGGGAAATCTGCTAAAATTGTAAGACATTATATATAAATATGGGTAGATTTTTGACGGACCTGATTTCTTGATATCCTGGGTTAGATTGATTGGCATTTGAAAATCGGTGTAGGAGTACAACAACTGACTTTTGTTAAAGGAAACAATTTATATATACATGGAGGTACAAAATAATGCAAGCTGCTTTATGACCAATTTCATCTGAACCTTATCAATTTGTAATATTGATAACGGCTTAGGTAATAACTGCCTGTGATGGTGGATCCCTATTGGATGAGAGTGGTGCAGTAGTGGGGGAGGGATGATCCCAGCCATGAGATTTATGTATCCATTATTACTATATCTGATATATTTATTGTTATGGCTATACTCTTGGTTAGCTCAGTTAGTCACGGTGAAGTGTTTTTTGAGCCGTCCAACCCGATATAGGGCCTAACCTCTAGAATAGGACATATGTTATATAGTTTAGGGCAGATGTCCTTCCGATCAGACGGGATAGCTTCAAGGTCTTCTCCTTTTGTGGCCTCTTCTGTCAAACGTACAAAAAAAAAAAAAATGTGTCCATTCGAAACGATTGGTCATAGTTGTCAAGCTCTGAGGCATTATCAAAGAGTAATGAAAAGTAGCTCTCCCTCTCAGGAAACCTGACTCCTCTTCCAATTTATGTGTGCATTTACAACAGTAGTAACTCCGGTACACACCATTGAAATTGGACTCGACGCGAAAATAGAAATTTTTCTGAATTTCCATCGATTCTAAGCAGGAGTTCACGACTATGATGACCTTTCCAAATTGTAGGTTTTTATTTAAATTAGTTTTAGCAGATTTCCCTGTAAGGAAAATCACGTATTGAGGTTGCACTCATGACGTGTTTTTTGAATTTTTTCGTGAATCGTCCATCGATCTTACCAAGGAGATGATGAAAATGAGGTCCGTTCAAAACTGTATATATATATATATATATATATATATATATATATATATATATATATATATATAGTCTGATAAGGTTCTATAAAAAGAAGTCTATCTATCATTTTAGCAGAGTTCCCCTTAGGAGAAATCAGCTATTGTGGCTGTACTCATGGCGCGATTTTCGAAAAATTTCTTCAAATGTCCATCGATCCTGCCCGAGAGATGATGAAAATGAGGTCCGTTCAAAATTATATATATATATATATATATATATATATATATATATATATATATATATATATATATATATATATATATATATATATATATATTTATATTTGTCTGTTAACGCTCTAGCGGTCGCCATTTTTGTTTGATAGTTACCAAACTCGAAATGTAATCGTTTTATGTAAAAAGAAAGATCAAGTTCGTTAATGGCTGAAATCGGACCAGTGGGAGGGGGGGGTTTAGGGGGGGGGATTTTTGAAAATTCAAAATATCTCCATTATGCGTTGGATCGAAAAATGGTATAGAATCAATCTTATTGCAAATTAAATTTACTATAAATATTGTTCTATACATTCATTCTGTATCTTGAATATTAACCGAGATATTTGCATTTGTATTTTGTGTGTGGTCGGAGGAACCCCGCCATGTTCCGGACTTTCCGCCGAGAGCTCTGATGGCCGTTTCCGGAACTATTCGTCCCTCGTGAATAGGTTTAGAGATCCCTTCCTACTACAGTTGTTATTAGGCAGATTTCTCTACTGTAAAACTTCACGTGGGAAATCTGCTTAGTGACGGATTTTATTTGTTTGATCGTCAGTAAAATTGATATTTAAAAGTTTTACGTAAAACTGAAGATCAAGTTCGTTAAATTCTACCAGTAGGAGGGGGGAGGGGTTAGAGAGGAGGAATTTCGAAAATTCTTAGTATCTCCGGTATAATGGTTCAGATCGTAAAATTTCTATAGAACCAATCTTATTGTAAATGTTATGTACTATAAATATTGTAATATACATTTTTTTTTTTGCTATCCCTAATATGAACCGAGGTATTTGCTTATTTTAGTTCAGTAAACCCCCACTTTCTATTCACGTCATATTAACAATAAGCACTTATAAAATTAACTATTTCTTGCCCCTAAATACCAAATATTGCTTCCTTAACACTATTTTGCGAGATGGATGCAAATGCTTTACGTAGTGACGTCATGAATTACGTCTGTTGGACGTCTTTTCTCAAAAACTGTCTATATGATCTATACCATAATCTACATTTAACCGTTCATCACTAATGTTCGTAGTCGTTAATAGCTGAAATCGGACCTTTTCGTGGGGAGGAATCCAAAAATTCAGAATTTATACGTTATTATGAGTCATATTTAAAAAGTTACAGAAATAATTTTAGTTAAGCTACTAATGCTTTACAATTGTTATTCTATACATTAAGTGAGTTATTGATACTTCCTTGTTTTCAAAAAAAGTCCGTCACGCAGGGGCTGCGTAAACTAAGCAGATTTCCCACGTGACGTTTTACAATAGATAAATATACATACTGGTATCACCACCGTGGAGTTAATACAATAATAATAATAAAGGGAATAAATACAAACAGTAACAATAAATCTTTCAGCCAATTTACAAGTTAATTATATCTCCAACTCAAAGCGTCTGAATTGTAAACAAACTGGGCAGCGTTGAATAGATAGGATTATTCTAAACCGGTTTATGAGTGGGGGGTTTACTGAAGGCCGAAAACTGAAAAATGCAAATATCTCGGTTAATATTAAAGATAATGAAATAACATGCATAATAACATTTATAGAACATTACATTTGTAATATGATTGTTTCTGTGTAATATTTTGATCCGAAGCATAATAAGATAGATATTAAAAATGTTCAAAATTCTCCCCCTGTAAAACCCCCTTCCCCTTTTCCATTAACGGCTTAACAGACATATATATATATATATATAGATATATATATATCTATATATATAATGTTGAACGGGCCTCATGTTCGTCATCTCCTAGATAGTTAGGATCGGTGGACATTTGAAGACAAATTTTGAAAAACGCGTCATGAGTCCGACCTCAATAACCCAGTTCCCTTGATGGGAAATCTGCTAAATCTCTCTCACTTCTTGCTCAGAAATAGAAAATATGTGGAATTGAGATCGTCAGGGTCTCTGTGTACACATATACAATGTATGCCTGAGCAGCGTGGTAGGACACACCTGCTGTCGAGGTGGTACTGGGGTAGGTGGTGAAGGTCATTGCATGCCTTCTATATGCACCTAGTGGATCATGCCGGTGGCTCCACCCTGTTTACTCTAATCAGACAGGCCATAGCCCAGCGATGATGATAACGGCTGCATAGCACGCTATAGCACACCTCTGTCAGGACGGACCATGGGACGGGGTTGGCCTAATTAAGCACATTTCCCACGCCTATATATATGTATATATATATATATATATATATATATATATATATATATACTAGCTCAGATATCCGGCTTCGCCCGAGAATTCATTTCAGGCTGAATGGTGATGGTATTTTTTTGGCAAGGCTTTACTTTGCACAATATTTTGACATTTTCCCTCTCTAGTGTTTAGGGTTAATACCCGTCCTTTCTTTGGATTTGTTAATAATAAAATTAATTTTTTTATGTAAGACTTAACTGTCCTCCATATTGTAATATGTCCCGTTTCCTGTGCATTATGCATAGATTTAAATTATTAAGAACAAAATATTATAATAGTATATTATAATTTGAATTAATTTTTCCTGGTGAGGTACCTGGTAGTTCATATTGAAAATAATTGTTGAGCAAATTTCTCTAAATAACAAAATAAACAACTTTTGTTATGTGCATATTTGCCGAAACCCCAATAGGAAACGAAATATCACTATTTTTAATTTCAACCCTCCCTTATAACCCCCACTCCTGTACGTCTCAGAGAATATTAACATAGCCTAAAGTCTAAGTTGGGTTAGTAGTAATATACATACCAAGTTTCATAAAATTCGGTTCAGCCGTTTATGCGTGAAAAGGTAACAAACAAACAAATAAACAAACAAACAGACACCAAAGAAACAAAATGCAGTTATGGTGTCTATGACATGTGAAACGAAAAGTTATCGTGAACTTTCGCTAAAAAAAATCAATGTACAGATTTCCTGATAGGCTAGCAAAATTCAGCAATATTATTTATTTATTAGACAAGAAGAGCAAGAATTGGGAATACGTACCAAATAGCATATGAGAAAAGTCCGTCACGCAGGGGCTGCGTTAACTAAGCAGATTTCCCCACGTGCCTGTATTTGTGTTCTATACTAATCATTTTCCTTACGATTCGTAATAACCTCTGCACCCCTTCTTCTCCTGCTCGTATTTGAGCCATTCAAGAACTCAAAAGATTTACATAAAAGGTTTAGACGAGTCAAACATAAATTCCATTGTGACATTGTCTTTATAAGTACAAGTGCAATAGCTCATTTTCCACACGGCAAAACCCCTAAAAACATATACTAATGTACGATAACTTATAATGATTATTATTACGGAACAAACAGACTTTTTATTTCGTCGGAGGGCACCGAAATTGAATTAATTACACATGTACAAGCATACATACATAAACACGCCTCTAATTTTAAGCCAGCTATTTTTTTTTTATGAATAAAAAAACCAATTGAGCAATCACGGTATGAAGATATAAAAAAAAGATATCATAATAGAGAAATTATTCAGAATACAACAAAAAGAGTTTGTAAAGCTTGAACTGAAGCAAGTATAAGACCTGACGGTATAATTAAAGTGTAAATATTTTATAGAGAACTCGATTAAAAATAAATATACCTGATAATTATTCAAGCCAAGATACAAAAAAGAAGGAAAAGAAAGACCCTGTAACTACAAAAACTATTGATTAAGATAAGTGTTAAAATCAACAAGAGATGCCTGTAATTACTACACCGAGGGCTCCAATTATCAACAGGAAATTAATTTTACATTTAAAAATTAAACTATAACATCATTCAAGTTTACAATAAAAAAAGTCCGTCACGCAGGGGCTGCGTAAACTAAGCAGATTTCCCACTTGTAGTTTTACAATAGAGAAATTTCTGTACGATTTTTCGATCCGAAGTATAGTAACGGAGAAATTTCGAATTTTCGAAAATCCTCCCCTCTAAACCCCTCCCTCCCACTGGTCCGATTTCAGCCGTTAACGAACTTGATCTCCCTTTTTACATAAAACGACTAAATATCGAGTTTGGTAACGATCAAACAAAAATTGCGACCGCTAGAGCGGTAACAGACTAATATATATATATATATATATATATATATATATGTACAGTTTTGAACGGACCTCATTTTCGTCATCTACTAGGTAGGATCGATGGACATTTGAAGAAAAATTTCGTAAATTCCGTCATGATTACAACCTCAATAGCTGATTTCCCTTAAGGAAAATCTGTTAAAACAGTTTTAGAGATCATAATTTTAACAATATTGGTTCTATAAAATTTTAAGATCCGACACATTTCAGCGGAGATATTATGAATTTTCGAATTCAAAACACCCTTACTTCTGGTTCGATTTCAGCCATTAACAAATATGATCTTTATTATTGAATTTTAGGATATAATATAGATTATGGTATAGATCAAATAAACATTTTGGATTCAAGAAATAAAATCTTAATAATGCCATTATCACACAATGTTCTTTCATGTAGTAAAGAGCTGTTGAAAACAAGATTTGGTATTTAACTTTATATTACTAAAAGTGGTAAATCCCCACTCCTGACCTGGGACATTTAGAGGGGGTGGGATTCGAAAATTCAAAATATCTTCTTTATTATGAGTCGGGTCGAAAACTTTAGTACAGCAGATTTCGTTAAACTAATGGTACTTTACGATTTTCGGTCTATATATTTTTTTCTAACTCATCGGAGGGAGATTTTATTTTCTTGTTTTCTGCCTTCAGGCAACCCCCTCTTCTACTCATAAGATTTTCTATTTACTAATCTTTATTAATTGTCTTTATTACTATTATTTAATGATTATTTTTTGTATTTAATTTTTTATTTGTTGTTTCAGTTTTTGTTATTTTTCTATAATTTTGTTTTCATTTTACATTGTGAAACTTTGAGCCAAGTCGCCAAGATGCGGCTGCTCCTGTATAAATAAATAAATAAATAGTTTTCAATAAAATTAATATGTTATATTCTGATATACTTCAGTAATTGTTTTTCTTTCCTGTGGGAAATTGGCACACGTGTTTGTTTACGTTTCAAGTGCTTTCCCTCTGGAGGTTTCTTATTATCGTTTGTATTTATTCATTTGTTGTTGATAGCGCTATTGTGTTAGCAGTGTGTAGGTTTATCTATTGTTAAACATCACGAGGGAAATCTGCTTAGTTTACGCAGCCTACGTACTGCGGTACGGACTTTTTTTACATTTGAATTTTACTACGGGAGAAATAAAGAATAGATGGCGAGTTGAGATCATTCTGCTCGGTTTAAGCAGCCCTAACGGATATTCGATGGGTTTAGGATGCGAACTAGTGTATTAAGAAGAGAGTTCATTGTCGGTCTGCCATATGTGTGTGATGTCACTACATGGCTAACTGTATTCTTGAATTATATACAATCGTCTACTCCTACGCCAGGCCCTGTCTAGAACTGCTGATGGTCATCCACATAGCAATAAACAGGCACCCACGGATCTACGGGGAACGCGTCTTCGCCATATCTTCATATCCTACCTAACCTATACTTTTAGTCCCACCAGATTATGGACTTTGGGCATGCGCGCGTGTACATGCATGTACCCACATAATACGAAAACCCACCTCACACTCATGTGCGTGTGTGTGTATATATATTGTATATGCTTGTAACAGTCGCAGTTTTTGTCTGAACGTTACCAAACTCGATATTTATACATCCAATGGTAATTTGACGATCAAGTTTGTGTATCACTAACTTCGGGTCCGCAGGAAGAGATGGTTTTAAAAAAGAGTCCGTCACGCAGGGGTTACGTAAACTAAGCAGATTTCCCACGTGACGTTTTACAATAGAGAAATTTCACGAGAGCCGAGCAGTTAAGGAAACGGCCAAACTAGCTTTTGGCGGAAAGTCACTCGTCCGTTAACCGCCAAGATTTAATAAAAATGCAAATATCTCGGTTAATATTCAAGATAGAGAAAAAATGTATATGACAATATTTATAGTAAATTTAATTTGCAATAAGATTGGTTATGTACAATTTTTCGATCCGACGTATAGTAACGGAGATATTTCGAATTTTCGAAAATCCTCCCCTCTAACCCCCCCTCCCATTGGTCCGATTTCAGTCGTTAACGAACTTGATCTTTATTTTTACATAAAACGACTAAATATCGAGTTTGGTAACGATTAAACAAAAATTGCGACCGCTAGAGCGGCAACAGACAAATATATATATACAGTTTTGAACGGACCTCATTTTCGTCATCTACTAGGTAGGATCGATGGACATTTGAAGAAAAATTTCGAAAATTCCGTCATGAGTAAAACCTCAATAGCTGATTTCGCTTAAGGGAATTCTGCTAAAAATACGAATTACTCACTTAATATTTGGAGTTGCGAAAAAAAAGACGAAAAACTAGAACAATTGTAGAGCATCAATGTTCTAAGAATATTAGTTTTGTAACCCTTTATGATCCGAATCATAATCACAGAGGTATTTTGAATTTTCGAATCCCTCCTCAACCATTTCTCCTGTTCCTGGCCCGATTTCAGCCGATAAAAAGTCCGTCACGCAGGGGCTGCGCAAACTAAGCAGATTTCCCACGTGAAGTTTTACAATAGAGAAATCTGCCTAATAACAACTGTAGTAGTAAGAAACCTCTAAACCTAAAACATTATTTAGGGCGTAGTAACCCAGTAGTTTCTAGCCCCAAAAAACAGTTGACCTAACCTCTAAACCTATTCACGAGGGACGAATATTTATGGAAATGGCCACCAGAGCTCTCGGCGGAAAGTCCGAACAACCTACTGGCGACCACACGCAGAATACAAATGCAAATATCTCGGTTAATATTCAAGATACAGAATAAATGTATATAACATTATGTATAGTAAATTTAATTTGCAATAAGATTGGTTCTATACAATTTTACGATCCGATGCATAATAACGGAGATATTGTGAATTTTCAAAAATCCCCCTCTAAACCCCCCCCCTCCCACTGGTCCGATTTCAGCCATTAACGAACTTGATCTTCCTTTTTGCATAAAACGATTAAATTCCGAGTTTGGTAACGATCAAACATAAATTGCGACCGCTAGAGCGTTAACAGGCAAATAAATAAATAAATATATATATATAGTTTTGAACGGACCTCATTTTCGTCATCTCCTGGGTAGGATTGATGGACATTTGAAGAAATGTTTCGAAAATCGCGTCTTGAGTACGACCTCAATAGCTGATTTCCCTTAAGGGAAATCTGCTAAAAATATGGTCTTTAGGGTTGACTGAAACGATTAAATGTTGGTTATGGTATAGATCAAATTAACATTTTCGAGACAAGGACGTAAAACCTTAATAGATGACGTCATCGTACAACAAATTTGCATACATCTCGCATAATAACGGTCTCTTTAAAAGAGTATTTGGTACTTTAGCTTCGAATAAATATATTCATGTTATTATAGCTTATTGTTATTATGACATGACTACGCAAACTAAAAAATCCAAATATCAAATAAAAAGTATTAAAAGGAGATATTCGGAATTTTCGAAATTCCCCACCTAAGCCCGTATCTCCTCGTTAGGATCGATGTGCATTTAAGGAAATGTTTCGAAAATCGCTTACATCATCAATATCTGGTTTGCCTTGAGGGAAATCTGCTAATTAACGCAAAAGAAATATTGCAGGTCATAGACTTATTAAAGAATATATCAATGTGTAATCGTAGAAATAATACAAGATTCTCCCGTAATTTCTATTAACGGATAATAACGTCTAATGAAAAATTGTTGTATCTGTAAAATTTGGGGTTCTGCACTGTTTTAATACTGTGTATTTGTTTTAATTTAATTTGGGGTTCTGCACTGTTTTAATACTGTGTATTTGTTTTAATTTAATTTTGGGGTTCTGCACTGTTTTAATACTGTGTATTTGTTTTAATTTAATTTGGGGTTCTGCACTGTTTTAATACTGTGTATTTGTTTTAATTTAATTTGGGGTTCTGCACTGTTTTTTAATTCTGTGTATTTGTTTTAATTTAATTTGGGGTTCTGCACTGTTTTAATACTGTGTATTTGTTTTAATTTAATTTGGGGTTCTGCACTGTTTTAATACTGTGTATTTGTTTTAATTTAATTTGGGGTTCTGCACTGTTTTAATACTGTGTATTTGTTTTAATTTAATTTGGGGTTCTGCACTGTTTTAATACTGTGTATTTGTTTTAATTTAATTTGGGGTTCTGCACTGTTTTAATACTGTGTATTTGTTTTAATTTAATTTGGGGTTCTGCACTGTTTTAATACTGTGTATTTGTTTTAATTTAATTTGGGGTTCTGCACTGTTTTAATACTGTGTATTTGTTTTAATTCTCATTTGCCTATTTTTAATTGTCTAACATTTGGAAGGCATACATGTTATATACCTGTGCATGGTGTGTTTAGTTAACAAGCGGAATTTACACGCAATGTGCAAAGGAATAAGAAACAAATAATACACACACACACACACACAAACACACACACACACTATAACTAGTACAACCTCTATAGCTGATTTCCGAAATAATACTTAAATAAATTTATTATTGATTTAACATAATTAGCAACCTTTTAGCAAATTTAAAGTATCTTTTCTTTATGGTCTTTTTCGGTATAACGAAGTTTGA
This sequence comes from Riptortus pedestris, assembly GCA_019009955.1. Lineage (NCBI taxonomy): Eukaryota > Metazoa > Arthropoda > Insecta > Hemiptera > Alydidae > Riptortus > Riptortus pedestris. Next base: position 252,320,362 of record CM032228.1, read on the forward strand.
ATGAGGTATACTGCAGAAACTCCTTATTTTTGACTGTAATAATATGATAATCTATGATTATGCTATATATAAAAAAAAGATACATGCACAGGAAACGGGTAATATATATAAATATTGTGTATTTTGTAGAATTAAATACTTAACAAATACTTTTATTATTAACTTATCCACAGCACACCGGACTCGGATGTAAATCCTAAGTATTGGGACGGGAAAATGTAAAAATATTGTTCAAAGTAAAGTCAAAAAAAAAAAAATACCATTATCATTCAGCTGAGCGCATCAAATGAGGCGAAGCTGGGTACCTTAGCTAGTATTTTATAAAAGTAAATAAAACTATGTTTAGTAATAATTTATAATAAATAAAGAAGAATTTATTGGACCTTTTAGAAAATTTATTTTAGGAGAAATAAGCTATTGAATTATATAATAAATATATAGAGTTAAAGCCGGTGCATCTTAGGAGAAGTCAGGTGCATTTAGCTAGGCTTCAGCTTTTGCCATTTTTTGCCGCGAAAGGGTTAGAATAATAATGAGCGTTCTACTATAAATATCGTGGGGGTACGTGATGTTTGAATGGTTGAGGCGGGAAGTGTAGGCAAGAGACAGCTGTAGAATATAAAGGAGGTGTAGAGTAGCGCGATCTAGTATTCAGTAGCATAAACACACAACAACTATGGACATGCAATATACACCTGCATTTTACTGTATTTGAGTCAGTACAATAATTTCCAAAGGGAACTCATTCCATATTCCTCCAGCCGTTGTAATAATACTAGCCGAGTTTCTCTCAAGTTTTACTGCAAATTCTATTCTTAAGTTATGCATTAGAAGCGAAATTATTGACTGCATAACATAGGGAATAGATAGTGCGATGACTTCATTTATGGATCTACGAAGCTGGATAGATGTGCTATGTTCATCAACATGTCTTGAATGTTAGCAGATTTCCCTTAAGGGAACCAGCTATTGTGGTCGTGTTCATGACGCGATTTTCGAAACATTTCTTCAAGTGTCCATCAATCCTACCTACATGACGAAAATGAGGTCCGTTCAAGTTCATTAACGGCTTAAACCGGACTAAACTGAACCAGAGGGATGGGGGGGGGGGGTAGAGGTGGAGAAATTTCAAAATTCTAAATATCTCCGTTATTATGAGTCTGATCGAAAAATTGCACATAACCAATCTTCTTGCAAATGTAACGTTCTATAAATGTTGCTATATACATATATTCTCTATCTTTAATATTAACTGATATATTTACATTTTTTTAGTTTTCGGCCTTAAGTATGCCCCCACTCCTACTCACGTCATATAAACAATAATCTGTTATATAATGAAACAATTAATTTGAGACCTAAATACCAAATATTGTTCTCATTGAACTTGTATTTTACGATCAATGTAAATACGTGGGGAATTAGCTTAGTTAAGCAGCCCCTACGTGGCGGACTTTTTTGTAGGTGACAAAAATGATTTATATATTTGTATGTATATAAATATTTTTCTGTTCACTTTTCTTATATTTCAAATATTATTAACCGAAATATGTGCATTTTCAGCAGATTTCACATATTTGATACGACGCATCATAACGGAGATATTTTAAATTTTCGAAATTCATCCCTTTAAACCTTCTCCCACTGGTCCCATTTTACATCTGATCTTCATTTTTACATTTACCATTAAATATCGAGTTTGATATCGATCAGATAAAAATAGCGACCGCTAGATTGTTAACCGGCATATACATTTATATATAAACTTTTCAATGGACCTCATTTTCGTCCTCTCCTAGGATCGATGGACATTTTAAGTCATATTTTTGGAAATCCCATCATGAGTACAACTTCCACAGCTGATTTCCTCCCTAAGGGAAATCTGCTAAGAAAATCCTTAGTCCCACCTTGGCTTGAAAAGGATAGTAAGTAACCTGTACATAATCCGTTGCCAGTATATAAAAGTAGTGGATGCTAATAAATAATAATAGATGTAATAGATGAGCTGGTGCTCCTTTCGGCCAATATACATGATGCCTTGAGTAATGCAAGGTGCGCACGTATGCATATCTCGGCTGAGTATGTAGAGTGGGCCATACATACCTAGCTCGTTCTATCAGCAGCAGATTACAACTTCCATGTATTGCCGACATCTCTCTATACCTTCACCATATACATATCACCACCATATGTATAAGGCCGAGCTTCCTCTTTTGAATGCACATTTCCTACACTCTTCAATTTTGCTTTCAACTGATTACCCTTTAGGGTCTAGCTGGCAAATGTAACATGATCAGTCCTACTACCATTTTTATTAAATAGTTAAAACCATTTTTTTACCTTCAACACTGGGGTGTCCACTTAATTACATTTCCAGGTTTTTTTTTCTTCCCTTTCAGTTTTGTTGTTGTTGTTGTATAGGGCTTAAAGGCAATAAAACTACCATATTATCATCGCCCTGTAATATTTATAATTCACATTTTGCTATCCTCATCCATATCGCCATTTTAACAATATAAACGAGGATACAAACAATTGCACTTTAAATTTCATTGTATAAACTCGTGTTTTTTTACAAAATTAATCAATTTATCGAGTTCTTTCGGGTCATCTCCAAGGGCCACTTCTATATTATTGGAAATATTGTATTTGTTTCTAATATCTGTATACTTATGACATTCCATTAATATGTGATATATAGTCAGTTCTGTGTTACACTTCTCACAAATCGGTGTTTGATCTTTTGTCATAAGATAGCCATGCGTAAGTCTTCTAGATCTAGCACAGACCCTAACCTAGACTTAACACTAAAAATATAATAATAATAATAATAATAATGAGAATATTCGAAAATCCCAAAACCTTTCAGTTTTGGATGTCCCATAATGTGGTTCAGTGGTTACATTTTGTGGAAAACATTGGCGATAAAGTGTGCGAATCTTTGTTTCTGGCAATATATATATATATATATATATATATATATATATATATATATATATATATATGTGTGTGTATATATATATATATATATGTATAATTTTAATCGGACCTGACTTTCGTCATCTTCTAGTTGGCTAATCCTCCATAATCAAGTTATGAGTTTATTTTGACATGTTTGTTTCTGTTTTTTTGTACGGACAGGCAGAGCTGTTTTATTTATTTTCTGTTACGGAGTTGTGTTTTATATTTTGGCTATTTCTTTTTTTTAATGTATTTTGTATTAATATTGTCTTTATTTTATATTTTAATATTATGTGGGAAGTTTATGCTCAGTAAAAACTGGAATATAATCCATATCGGGGGGAAATCTATCCGTTATGGGGTTTGTGATTGTGACATGTTTAGGGGAATTTAAACATTTTCGAACAATTCTTGCAGTATCAAGGAGTACCCCTTGCTGTGCTTCTTTTATAATTCCTTTTATAAACGCAATGTTACTGGATGGTCAAAGAGACAGTACGTAGATTCAAGAAGAGACCAAGTCGTGCTCACAAGACTACGTATTGGACATACATACCCGACACATTCTTACATAATGAACAAAAAAGACAAGCCTACTTGTACTCATTACAACACTGGACCAACTATAAAACACTTACTAACAGAATGCAGATTACGAGCTTACTTAAACATTCCACATGACTTGAACCATCTACTGACTGAGGGTAGCCCACATATTAACACAATTCTGACATATTTAAAAACAATAGGGCAGTTTGAGAATATTTAATTACATATTTTAAAATTTTTAATGTGTGTGCATGCTTATATGTTTTGTTGTGTGTGTGTGTGAGAGAGAGAGAGACCTATTTAGTTTTTGTTTCAAAGTTATCAAGTTTTCTTTTCACTTATTTATTTACCGACTGTTATTTCTATGTTATGTTCGTGTTTCTTCTTTTGTTTTGTGTTGCGTTCCCTTAGTTTTGTTCTATATATTATTTCGTGTTCAATTATCTGTTACATTGTTTGTTGTTGTTTTTTGTTTCTGTTTTGTTTTCCCCACGTCTAAGAAGAGCAAAGTCGCCATAGTTGTGGAGCTCTACGTAATAATTAAATAAAATTTTATAATTGTTGTTGGCAGATTTAAATTCTTGGTGCCTGCTATCGTTGTTTTTGGCACGAGTCCATTTGAACTTACTAAATAGGCGTAACTATGGCAGATTTCAGTTTGTATACTTCTTTCAGCTCGATAGCCAATTCTTGATATTTTCTTAATTTTTCGGGATCTTGGAATATTCTCATCATCATTATCATTATTATGTTTAGTCTAGGTAAGGTCTGTGCTAGACGTGTTATGCGAGTCACCCCAGCTGGGAGTAGGCTCACAAATTTTGACCCATGTTGTCAATCTCAAAGGGTGTAGGGAGCCCAAGTGTATAGACGCTGTTTTATTTATTTTTTATGGTTGTAATATATTTGTTAATGGAGTATTTGATTTATTGTAATAAATTATCGAAAATAAAATTTTTATATAGGGTCGATGGACATTTCAGAAAATGTTTCGAAAATTGCGTCATGTGCACAACCTCAAGAGACAGATAACGAGTGACCAAACGGATTTTTCCTTTGCGATCTGAAAGCCGACATGTTCCTAATTACCTACTAATTTACTTCGTACAAGGAAGTAAAAATTAGAATATCGCCCTAAGGGAACGTATAGTTAGTTAATAGTGAGGCTGTGCAACAGATGAGCATAGTGATAGACTGCCGGAAACGGGACTGTCAGTAGTTTTTACAACCTTTGAGATGTTCCTCTCCCCACATTTGAGGGCTAGGAGAATCTATGTGGAGTGACGTCAGCCTCCTCTGACTACACTACTTAACCCAATTACCCGCCAACGCTGTGACACATGTTTACGATTGCTCTATATTCTCGCATTAGTCGAGCTATTAAGGGGAAACTAATGGGAAATAGCTCTCATCTCTTTTCCTACCGGAGTATGGCGCCTACTAAGTAAACAACAAATAAAAATCCTAGAGGAGGGAGGGATCTCAGGTTAGCCGTGTGAGTCTTAATCTTATATGGTAAACCTAGAGTGGCGAGTTCGATTCCCGCCTGGGCAAATAGAAATTTATTTAGTGACCAACTCATTAAATAAAAACGTTAGTCCCACCCTGGCTAGACAAAGGTGGTAACCTGTAGATAGCCCGCCCCAACTAGCCATAGTAGCACAAAGTAAATAAATAATAAAAAATCGTATGTGGAGGAAAGAGAGGTGGGGACATATGGGGGCTGTAAAATGTCTTAAGTACCCTGCTTAATGTTCAACCAGAGGTGGCTCGTGTATAGGCACTGTGGAACTGCAGCACCCCCAATTTCCACTTGATATTATCTATAATATTTAATATAATTAGGCTTTTTTTCTTTAATTCTTTCTTTATACTTGTATAATATATAATCCTTAAGCTTAATGCAGTAACCACCACCCAGTTTATGAAAAAAGATACAAAAATCTTGATTGTGAGCTTCACAGTTCCAGCGGCGAGGTGTTTGACTGTTGTGCGCATGCTCACACTGGAAGCTCTACGCGAGGCTGTAAGGGACAGAGAGCACTGTCGTCCCCGCAGTGCTCTGACCCTGGCGTGCGGGATTTTCTGGAGCAGCACCCCCACTAGTTTTAGCTACGAGCCGCCAATATGTTCAACTTACAATGAGAGAAAATATGTACAAAATAAAAACTTTAGCTCTGTACATTTCCAACTGATTATATCATATAAGGGAAATCAGCTATTGAGCTTGTATTCATGACGCGATTTTTAAAAACATTCCCTTAAATGACCATCGATCTATCTAGAAGATGACGAGAATTATGTCCGTTCAAAACTATATATATATATATATATATATATATATATATATATATATATATATATATTTGTCTGTTTGCGCTCCAGGGGTCGCAACTTTTGTTTAATCGTTACCAAACTCGATATTTAATCGTTTTATGAAAAAAGAAAAATCAAGTTAGTTAACGTTGAAATCGCACTGTGGGGAGGTGTAGTTTACAGAAGGGGAAGTTTGAAAACTCGAAATATCTTCGTTATTATTCTTCGGATCGAAAAATCGTATAGAACGAATATTATTGCTAATTTAATGCTCGGTAAATATTGTTATATACGTGTTTGCTCTATCTTGATGTTTATTCGTGATATTTGCATTTTTTAGTTGTCGATCTTCGGTAAACCCCCACTCCTACTCATGTCATAGAGTCATACTAGATAGTGTTGTATTGTGAAGCACATTATTTGAAGAATAAATACCTAATATTGTTCTCACCAACACTTTTACGTTTTGAGCTAAATGCGAATACGTGTCGCGCGGGGGAAATCTGCTTAGTTAACGCAGCCCCTGCGTGACGTACTTTTTCGCACAGAAATAGAGATTATCTGGTGAGATGAGAGCAGTAGTGTATCATACCACCACATGGGATATCTGCTCTGTTTCCTAAGCCCATGTTTGAAGGACTTTTGTTGTGTATTTACGAATCTCCTTGGAGTTATCCCAGAGTTCCTTGGATACCCCTACCGCCAAACTGTAGGCCGGGAGACGCGCGTGTTGGTAGCCAACTGCAACGGGTGGAACAGGTGGCTGCCTTTAGGGCTCGTCCTACCCGTATAAATTCTCCCAAGAATGAGTGCTGGCATCTTGCAGCAGGACCGTATCCTTTGTTTGGAAAGGAGACATTTTCATCTCCGGAGGGCTATTCAGCATGTCAGCTACACGTTGACAGCTGCTCCAGATGACACTGCGCACATCGCAAGTCGTAACACTTGAAAGGGTTAATAAGTCGCATTGTCCGGGAAGATTGATGATGCTGCGGAGTTTGAAATACTTCGTTAAGAGCCAATTTCCAGTAGATGTCATTTTAGCTCTTCGATAAAACTCCTGTTTCTAATGCTTGTCACAACTGCGCACGTCACCTCCTTTAACAACACTCTGGATTGAAAATTTAAAAGGAATAATTGGAGAAATCACGAAGGTATAATGAAAACAATATTTAGTATTTTCCTTTAAGGGAAACCACCAAATGAGGTCGTAGTCAAGACTGATTTTCCACAAATTCCCATCAATCCTACCTAGGATATGCCGAAAATGATTTCCTTTGAAAACTATATTTATTTTTAGCAGATTTCCCTTAAGGTATATCAGCTATTGAGGTTGTACTCATGACGGAATTTTCGAAATTTTTCTTCAAATGTCCATCAATCCTATCTAGTAGATGACGAAAATGAAGTCCGTTCAAAACTGTATATATATATATATATATATATATATATATATATATATATATATATATATACAAATCTCTACATATATCAAATTGAGGTCGCAATTTTTGTTTGATCGTTAAAAAACTCGATATTTAGTCGTTTTATGTAAAAAGAAAGATCAAGTTCGTTAACGGCTGAAATGGGACTTGTGGGAGGGAGGGGGTTGTTTTGAAGGGGGATTTTCAAAAATTCGAAATATCTCCGTTACTATACGTCGGATCGAAAAATTGTATAGAAGCAATCTTATTGGAAATTAAATTTACTATAAATATTGTTCTATACAATTATTCTCTATCTTGAATACTAAGCGAGATATTTGCATTTGTATTGTGTTTGTTGTCGGCAGGAGTAGGCTATGTTCAGGACATTCCGCCGAGAGCTAGGGCGGCCGTTTTCGTCACTAATCGTCCCCCGTGAATAGGTTTAGAGATTCATTACTACTACTGTTGTTATTAGGCAGATTTCTCTATTGTAAAACTTCACGTTGGAAATCTGCTTAGTTTACGCAGCCCCTGCGTGACGGACTTTTTCTGTTTCCGCTCTAGTGGTCGCAATGCATCTTCGGTCGTTACCAAACTCAATATTTAAACTTTTTACGTAAGAATAAAAATCATGTTTGTAATCAACCGGTAGGAGTGGGGAATCTTGAACATTTGAAATAACTCCGTTATTATACACCCGATCGAAAAAGTGTATAGAACCAATCTTATTGTAAATTCAATGTTCTATGAATGTTGTTTTATGTGTTTTTTCAGTATCTTGATTATTAGCCGATTTTTTTTAGTTTTCATCTTTCAGTAAACCCCCCACTGCTACTCATGACATATGAATAAAAGTCCGTCACGCAGGGGCCACGTAAACTAAGCAGATTTCCCACGTGAAGTTTTAGAATAGAGAATGTAGTAGTTACGAATCTCTAAACCAATTCATGAGGGACGAAGAGTTACGGAAACGGCCGAACTCGCTTTCAGTGGAGTCCCGAATATAGCCGACTTTTGCCGACCACACACACAATACAAATACAAATATCTCGGTTAATATTCAAGTTAGAGAATAAATGTGCTTAAACACCAAATATTGTCTTCATTTATTGATTACTCTGTGAGATTCATGCAAATAAAAAAAAATTATTTGTTCTGTATCATACTTAATATTTAACTGTTCAACTCTAATATTCATATTCATTAATGGCTGAATTCGCACCAGAAATTTCAAAATATCTTATTTATTATGAGTTGAATCGAAAAATTGTGCAGAAGCTTTCTTGTTAATATATTGATGATGCTCTTCAATTGTTCATGTTTACATTTGTTCGTATCTCATATATTGGAAGAATTATTCGCTTTTTCATCTGTTCATACTTATTAAATCCTCACTTGAACTCATTGCATCTCTTCTTATAAATGGAGAATGTACAGAGAGTTGTGATTAAGCGTGTGCCGTGCACCCACGTGGGAAATCTGCTTATTTTACGCAACCCCTGCTGTACCCATTTAAACAAATAATGTGATATGACGTCGGCTGCAAGTTATTTGCTCAGTTTACGCATCCCGTGCGTGCCTGACCGACATTTCTTCCGCTCGGCGTCCTTGGCCATTCCGGCTTATGGTTATATTCGTCACTAGGTTGGGATGATTTCATTGGTCCCTGATGCAAGTTGACGGCTGAATGGCGCAGATAATTACCGATCAGGAGATTGCGGCCCACTCCTGTTTGCTGGCCGATTTTCTGCTTCGCCCCCGCGCGCGGAATCAGTTATTCAAATTGGCTCAAATTTATTTCACTCTCTGCATTCAAACATGGACTTTATGATTCATAAGTGAAACCCCTTTGGAATATTGCGAGTTCAGTTCGTAATTCCGTCCAACTGATGGACTAATGGTCAAGGGGGATTTATTTATTTGCGTGCATCGCCTAACCATCTGGGTCATGTTAAACGGTCCGTCACTCAGGGGTTGCGTTAATAAGAAGATTCCTGAAGTTCTCGTTTGGCACACTTGTTCGTTCATCTCGCCATATATTCTCAAAATCTTATTACAAATCCGAAGAGTAGATGTGGGAGCTTACTGAAGACTGAAATGAAGTAAGTAGGAACAACTAGCTTAATGTTTTAGTTACGGGAAAATGTGTAAGATCAGAATTGTAGTGCATGTCACTCTCTGTGACCAACACTCCAATCTCTTAGTGATTACCAGTATAACCTCAAGTGAAATCTCTTCGTTCTTCATTCTAACCGTTTTAATTGGATAATCTCATAGAAAGAAATTTTCTTTTGAACCACTTTGTTCTACTATTTCAATCCTGCATCGGTACTGTCTGTTAAGGGAATTAGATTAGTTCACCGGGTTTGGACTGTAGATAGCGCTGCGTCACTTGGTAGTAGAAACCGTTTAGGTGTATACAGAAATTAATACAACATCGTAACTAGGCATAGACAGAAAATAACAGATCGTCTCTAGATCGACAGAAAATAATACAACTCCGTCATTAGGTGTATACAGAAAATAATACAACATCGTAACTAGGCATAGACAGAAAGTAACACATCGTCTCTAGGTAGACATACAATAATACAATGTCACCAGGTGTATACGCATGGTATGACGTCGTCACCAGTCAGTAGACATTATACACGAAAACGTGACTGGCTACAAACTGTCCATACAGCAAGTTCACCAGGTATAGGCAGAACATACAAAATCGTAACCAAGTGTAGACAGATGATAATGGAACATTATCACCAGTTAATGACTGTATATACAATAATAAATACATCGTCACCAGTTAGTAGACAGTATATACGAAATCGTGACTGGCTTCAATCTTTACATACAAGGTTGCCAGGTATAGACAGAAAATAAAAAATCTTTGTCAATGTGTTGACTGTATAGCATCATCTACTGACGTTGACTGAAAGTACAGCATAGTCAGCCTCCTGTTTCTGTTTTTAACCTTCGGACAACGTTCGAATCCACATATAGTGTGGTGTAGCCGGAGCTGTTGTTATCCTCGCCCGGAGCAAGGAGCCGATAGGAGGCCGTGCTAGATTGGAAGCTATAATTCGGCCAAGATGCCATCATGCTATTCCCCGGATTAGCATGAGATTGCTAAGTGCTAGATCGCCTCCTGGTATTAGGCCCACCTCCTTTCGGCCAGTGTGGTCTCGCCTCCATCTTCCTTCCTATTCATAATCAAAGGTCATTATCTTCTCCATAACTGCTAATGTTTCCTCGATGCTATTTTTGGAACGTTTTACGTCAGCTTATTTTCATTTTAGAAGTTGTTATCCGTTGCTCAAAATTTCAGTCTCGTCATATACTGGGAGTGACTCCAGGAGATATGGATAGAAAGGTTGTCAAGGTATTCAAGAGAATTCCTATAAGGTAAATATGTTTAATGATTTTCAGATAAATAATTACGTTTGTCCATTCGGTGAAGACCGTCGTTACTGGCTGATGGTCGAGTACAGTTGGCATTGTGCTCTAGTGTGATGGTACCATCTTCAAGCCGTCTAGAGTTGTACAGGTTCCAACTCTTTATTTGAATTAAGCCTGTTGTAGAGTGACTTTGTAAAAACTAACCGGATTCCCCGAGTGCCATAAACCATATTGATATCCTACCGTCTGTTCTCATTTTTTTCCGGTAATATGACGCCTACGTAAACAGGTTTTGAAATTTAAGCTGGGCATGGCCTGTTTTGTTTTGTACCACAGCTGCTCGGAGTGAAAATCGCAATAATAGGAACAGGTGTTTACGGAAGACTAAATAAAAGTCCGCCACGTAGGGGCTGCGTAAACTAACCAGATTTTCTAATCGTGTAATATTAATAATAAGCCGTTATATCATGAATCACTTCATTACAAGGTTAAATAAGGAATATTGTTTTCATATACGTTCTATCGACCCCTCCCTCTCTTCTTCTTTTGTTCTTGGATTACTAAAATCTCAGTGATTGAGATAAAAATTATTCTGATTCATTACAAATTACTCCACTAGCTGTAGTAAATAATTATCAGTAAAATTAATATCTATATTCAGATATATTTCATTAATTGTTCTTTTTTTTCGGTCGAGAATAATTCTTTCTATTCAGCGCAGCAAAATTGCATACCCTGTTTGTTTACAATTCAGATGCTTTCTTTTGTAGATATTATGAACTTGTATGTTGACTGAAAGATTTGTAGTATTACCAGTATGTTCTGTTGCAAACCTTCACTAGGGAAATCTGCTTAGTTTACGCAGGAGTATTGTTCATACTCGACACCTCAAGTCCCTTACTGCTTCATATGCAAAGTTCGACAGCCGATTCATGTTCTGCCCGCATTATTATGCACCATGGAGCATTGAGCATGGTTTATGCACCTGGTGCATTGCTGATAGATAGGAAGGTGTGTTTGCATTGTTCTGCCGACGGACACCCATCGGCCAACGGTACTCCAAATGGTGCTGCACTTGTACTGCCAATGTCCACACCTTGAATACTGATCCAACTCTCTCCGTGTCTGGTCCTCTACTCGCTCTGAATTCTTGATACGGGCCTTGTGTCTCGTGCCGAGCAATTGGTATTCCTTAGACATTCTAATGTATAGATTTCGTTGCTCCTCTTATATATAAGAAAAACCGTCTTCCCGAAAAAGCAGATTTCACATGTGAAGTTTTACAATAGAGAAATCTGCATACTGGTAACAGAACACCACCGTGATTAAATACAAACGGTAATGAAAAATCATTCAGTTAATTAAAATAAATTCCTAACTGAAACGGCTTCTTAATTGTAAGAATAATTTATATTTTAATAACTCAAATTTTAGTAGTCTAAGAACTAAAGAAGGGGGGAGGGGCGGATGAACAGAACGTATTTGCATAAATCTGACAAAGTAACGAAGGTAAGGTAAGGTTAGAAACGACAGGTAAGGCTAGAAGCTACCACCTGAGCTGATCAGTTGCGGAAACGGCCGACCTAATCCGAACTATACCCGACCAGAGACTTCATAAAAATGCAAATATCTCGGTTAATATTCAAAATAGAGAATAAATGTATATAACAATATTTATAGTAAATTTAATTTGCAATAAGATTGGTTCTATAAAATTACCGATCCGACCAATTACCATAATAACGGAGACATTTCGAATTTTCGAAAACCCCCTCTCTCTCTAGTCCAATTTCAGCCATTAACGAACTTGACCTGTCTTTTTACATAAAACGGTTAAATATCGAGTTTGGTAGCGATCAAACAAAAATTGCGACCGCTAGAGCGTTAACAGACACACACACACACACATATATATATATATATATATATATATATATATATATATATATATATATATAATTTTGAACGGACATCATTGTGTCATCTACTGGGTAGGATCGATGGACATTTGAGAAAATTTTTCGAAAATCGCGTCATGAGTACGACCTCAATAGCTGATTTCCCTTAAGGGAAATCTACTAAAACTGTCACTCAGGGGCTGCGTAAACTTAGCAATTTCCCTACTGAAGGTTAATAATAGATAAATATACATACTACTAACACACCACCGTAAATATTAAGCGAATAAATACAAATGCTAATAAGAAATATTTCTCCTCTCGGAGAGAAGCGTCTCAATTGTAAACAGTTTTGCCAATGACTCACCGGAAAGAAAACCAATACCTAAAACATATCAGAAAATAACATATTCATTTTATTGAAAACTATGTACGACATCTAGTGCTGTAATTTATAATGTATCAGAATAATTTTTACCTCAATCAATCAAATTTTAGAAGTCCAAAAATTTAAGACGGGGGGGGGGGGGCAAAAGAACATATTTACATCTATCTCGTATATTAAACGTCTCTGGAAAACAATATTTGATATTTAAGATTCGAATAATGTGGTTTATTATATAACAGAGTATTGTTTATGTGACATGAGTCGAAGTGGGGCTATACTGTAGGCTGAAAACTGGAAACTACAAATATCTCGTTAATATTAGAGATAGAGAATAAACTTATATAACAATATTTATAATACATTTAATTTCCAATAAGATTCATTCTATACACAGTTTCGACCCGAATTATAGTAATAGAGATATTTGGAATTTTCAAAATTCTCCCCCTCTAAACCCCCCTTCCCCTTATTAAATATCGAGTTTGGTAACGATCAAACAAAACTTTCGACCGCTAGAGTGGCGATATATACGATGTATATATATATTTAGTTTTGACCAGACCTCATTTTCGTCATCTCCTAGGTAGGATCGATGTACATTTGAAAAACAAATTCAAAAATTGCGTCATGAGTACGACCTCAATAGGGGATTTCCCTTAAGAGACTTCTGTTAAAAACCGTCACCCAGGGGCTGCGCAAACTAAGCAGATTTCTCACATGCTAGAACAGCACCGTCCTTATCAATTATTCCCTTTTTGGTAAACCTGCTAAAAGGGCGGGGGCGGGAAATGATGGAAAAGGTCATTAAGGGGGTAGCTTTAAGGCTTAACTGTTTTGTATCCAAATGCCACCCCTATTTAGCAGATAAGCCCACTGATATATGTCCTGGGGGTATTTGCGTAGCACCGAAGGGGATGAACAGCGAAGCAGGTGGTGTACAGGACCCCTCATTATGCCAGGGCCTAACAGCACTCTCTATGTCCAGCCAAGCAAAACACAAACACTTTTTTAAACAAACACTTTCGGAAATAGCATTTTCACTAGGGGAGAGTACCATTGCGAATTTAGATGTGGTCAACAGATAATCCCTTTTCTAATAGAGATATCGATGATAAAAAAAAGTCCGTCACGCAGGGCCTGCGTAAACTAAGCAGATTTCCCACGTGAAGTTTAGTAATAGAGAAATTTCACGAGAGCCGAACAGTTAAGGAAACGCCCGACCTAGCTTTTGGCGGGAAACACTCTCATCCGTTATCCGCCCAGAAAATACAAATATCTCGGTTAATATTCAAGATAGAGAATAAATGTATATAACAATATTTACAGTAAATTTAATTTGCAATAGGATTGGTTCTATACAATTTTTCGATCCGACGTATGGTAACGGAGATATTTCGAAGTTTCGAAAATCCTCCCCTTTAAATCCCCCCTCCCACTGGTCCGATTTCATCCGTTAACGAACTTGATCTTTCTTACATAAAATGACTAAATATCGAGTTTGGTAACAATCAAAAATTGCGACCGCTAGAGCGGTAACAGACATATATATACATACAGTTTTGAACGGACCTCATTTTCGTCATCTACTAGGTAGGAACGAAGGACATTTGAAGGAAAATTTCGAAAATTCCGTCATGAGTACGACCCCAATAGCTGATTTCCCTGAAGGGAAATCTGCTAATAGTGACACCTTGTATATTAATTTTTCTGCAATTAGAGATAGTGGTGTCTAAATGTACAGAACAATTTGCAAGGTGAGTGCAGCTTCATTGGTCTATTCTTTTGATAATGCACATTTGGTTGTGCTGGCTGTCGGCTACAGAGACACTGCTGGGACACATATATTTTCATGTGTGCACTATCCTTATTCCTTGTGTTTGGTATTCAGGATCACTAAGAAGGCCTTGTCTTCTAGTAGTGTTTTAATTTATGCAAAGTGTACTTTCAGAGTCAGTGCACCATCTTCAGTGCCTGATTTGAGAAGTGTGGCCATAAAACGGTCCGCGGGGCGGTTTTGGCCGAGGATGCATTGCTTTAATCAGGCACTAATGATGAAGCTCCGACTCTGAAAGTGCACTTTGCATAAATGAAAGCTCTGGTAATAGAGGAGAAGGCCTTATTAATTGGCACCTCTACCGTCCAGCGTTTCGAGAGTTTGGTATTACTTTATTGTGAAAACATTTGGATTTAATAAAAAAAGTTTTATCTCTTGGTGCGAACATTTATTTCTTTTGATAGAGACGCCTTTGATACTGTTCGGTAAGCCTTTGTTGTTGAACAGTCTGAAGCAGGAGCGAACGGAAGACTGCTGCGTGTTGCCATGACCTTCCATCTCTAGCGGAACAACTCAACAGGTGTGCTACTGACAACAGTATGCTACTGGCGAGGGTCAGAGGGAGTCTAATAAAATCACAGGTAGCGGTCTCGAGGCCCCTATAACGGAACCCATCCTTCCACCTAAGTCACTCTAGGGTTGTCACTCCTAGCTCCATAGAGATAAGCCATCTATCGCTCTTATCACACGGATAACAGTTTAAGGCGGGAGTTTTACCCGGGCAAAATCTATGCGTTTTCTTTGAGCAGTTTTCCCTTAAGGCAAATGAGCACACAATCCCAGCTAGCCAAAAAGCCAGTCACGCAAGGGCTGCGTAAACTAAGCAGATTTCCCTCCTCAAGTTTAACAATAAGTAAATCTACATACTGGCAGCAAAACCCCAAAGTGAAGATTGAGTGTATAAATACAAACGGTAATAAGAAATATTTCAGGTGTGTCAATAATTTCCGGACGGGAAGCAAACAAACTCTGAAATGCAACCAAGCAGGTCTGCCACCTCACACCGGGAAAAAAACAATTACTAAAATATATCAGAGTATAACATGTAGTTTTGTTGATAACTATTTACTATATCTATTACTGTAATTTATAATGAATCAGAATAATTTTTATCTCAATCAATCCAATTTTAGTAGTCCAAGAACTTACTACAGGGGGGAGGGTCACAAGAGAATATTTGCATGTATCTCGTATAATAAAGGTGACTTGAAAACCATATGTGGTATTTAAGCTTCGAATATTGTGGTTTATTATATAACAGAGTATTGTTTATGTAACACTAGTAGACGTGGGGGGTTGCTGAAGGCTGAAAACTGAACTTGGAATTTTCAAAATTCCTCCTTCTAATCCCCCCTAACTCCCGGCCCGATTTCAGCTATTAACTAACTACTGATCTTTATTTTCCATAATGCATGTTAACAGGTCATGTTTTATTATTGTTATCTGTCCATAATTCGAAAGTTATGAGAGGTTTTTCTTTAGAAAAAGTTTGCTCCCATGACAGTTTGATAAAACTCACATGTAAACTTCTCTTGTCTGACCTAACGTTATTTAGGTCATGTTTGCTTAGGATTAATGTTGCTAGAGATGAAATAGATAATAGAACTAGAGACATAGCATTTGGGAAAATTTCTTAGTTAACGAATCACCTGCTTGGTGGACTTTTAGCAGATTACTGTACTACGGATCGAAAAATTGTACAGAACCAATCTTATTGAAAATTAAATTTACTATAAATATTGTTATTAGGGCTAGGATTCCTATGTAAATACATATTTGCTACTGACTTCGATATCACCTTATATCAACTCATAGTATATGTTTTAACGCAATCGGGATCAAATTAAGCCAATTTAATTTTACATATTATTACATATTTGACTAAATTTACATATTTCTTACATACTTTGGAAATTTTTACATATTTTACTCCATATTTGTTAATTTTTAAATTTTTCTATTTCTTTACAACAAAACTGAATAACGAGTGCATGAAGAAAATATTTTTTTACAAGAATAGGCCCTTGTATTGCCACTGTTGATTGCTTCTTAGAACCAAACCCTACAAAACAATTCTGAGATTCCATCTCCCTTGGTTTTGGCTCTGAATAAACAAAACCAAACCTATTTCATAATTAGTGTTTATTTGTGAGTGGTAAAGTACGTGCCACTCTTGTCAAACACGATTTGAAAATTATATTATGTGATTAATTCAATTTTCATTTTTGTCGAAATGGGGAAAGTCGCAAGGAAAAACAAAGAACGAGTTCTTCAAAATATCTTCGTGAGTTTCCAAACGAAACATTCTGGGGCTATTCTGAAATAGCCGCTTTCCGAAACGCTCCAGTTACATCAGTTGACGTCGAACGCTCATTCAGCAGATTCAAGTCGATACTAAGTCCCAATCGACGTAGTTTTACGTTTGAAAATTTGAAAATGCATTTAGTCTCAAACTGTTTTCCTTACAGTGATTAAAAAGTTTTTGTTTTTGTATTTTTATGTTTAAAATAAAACCGTTTTTGTATTGTAATAAAAAAAATGAGAGTACAAACTGTTTTAGAAGGTTATTCACTGTTTACATATTTCACTAATTTTACATAATTATTTACATATTTGTATCAAAATCAATACATATATATTTACATATTTGGCATTTTTAATTACATGAAAATCCTAGCCCTAATTGTTATGTATATTTTTTCTATATCTTGAATATTAATCGAGATATTTGGATTTTTATTAAATCTTGGCGACTAACGGACGAGAGTGACTTCCCCGCCAAAAGCTTGTTCGGCCATTTCCTTGACTGCTCGGCTCTCGTGAAATTTCTCTATTGTAAAACTTCACGTGGGAAATCTGCTTAGTTTACGCAGACCCTGCGTGGCGGACTTTTTTTTTAATGAGCAACTAGAACAACTGTAAATGTCGGAATGTTGATATAATTGTACTTTAATTACCGGACGGGATTTGGTTAATTAAATAATAGGAAGGGACTTACATCGGACTGGAATTAATTATTGTAGTGAGTATTCCTCTCACACTCATCACGGGTTTGATGTTACTGTTAAATACGGCTGTGAGCTATTCATTATTCAGTTTCTCACCATTTAGAATAATAAACCCAGTCAGGGTGCATTAGTAGCTGTTGCCATGAATAGTTGGATACAGGTTTAATTAGTTACACCCCCCCCTCCCCGGTTCTCTAATTACATGCTGTAGCAGGTGATAGCTCTCGTCAACTGGTGGTCGTTGTTTCCAAGGAAACACACAGAGGAAAGAAAAGTCCATCACGCAGGGGCTGCGTAGACTAAGCAGATTTCCCACGTGAAGTTTTACAATAGAGAAATTTCACGAGAGTCGAGCAGTTAAGGACGCCTGGCCGAACTAGCTTTTGGCGGGAATGTCACCCGTCTGTTAGCCGCCCAGATTTATTAAAAATGCAAATATCTCGGTTAATATTCAAGATAGAGAATAAAGGTATATAACAATATTTATAGTTAATTTAAGAATTTTTCGATCCGACGTATAGTAACGGAGATATTTCGATTTTTCGAAAATCCTCCCCTCTAAACCTCTCCCTTCCCACTGGTCCGATTTCAGCCGTTAACTAACTTGATCTTTCTTTTTACATAAAACGACTAAATATCGAGTTTGGTACCGATCAAACAAAAATTGCGACCGCTAGAGCGGTAACTGGCAAATATATAGATATATATATATATATATATATATATATATATATATATTATATATATATATATACACAGTTTTTTGAACGGACCTCATTTTCGTCATCTCCTGGGTAGGATCGATGGACATTTGAAGAAAAAATTTCGAAAATTCCGTCATGAGTACAACCTCAATAGCTGATTTCCCCTGAGGGAAATCTGCTAAAACGATTAAATGTCGAGTTTGGTACCGATCAAACAAAAATTGCGACCGCTAGAGCGGTAAACAGGCATATATATATATTTATATATATATAATATATATATATATATATATATATATATATATATAGAGAGAGAGAGAGAGAGAGAGAGAGAGAGAGGAGAGAGAGATACAGTTTTGAACGGACTTCATTTTCGTCATCTACTAAGATAGGATCGATGGACATTTGAAGAAAAATTTCGAAATTTTGGTCATGAGTACCACCTCAATAGCTGATCTGTAGCTGCTAGAAGGGTCAGGAGGACGTCAAGTGGTTTTCGCTTGCCTTCTACACCCCAATATCTAGCGATAAAGTCACGCAGGGTGAACTTTTAGCAGATTTCCTTTAAGGAAAATCAGCTATTGAGGTCGTACTCATGACGCGATTTTCGAAAATTTTCTTCAAATATCCATCGATCCTACCCAGGAGATGACTAAAATTAGGTCCGTTCAAACCTATATATATATATATATATATATATATATATATATATATATATATATATATATATATATATTTCTCTGTTAACACTCTAGCGGTCGCAATTTTTGTTTAATCGTCACCAAACTCGGTATTTAATCGTTTTATGTAAAAAGGAAGATCAAGTTCGTTAACGGCTGAATCGGACAAGTGGGAGGGGGGTTTAGAGGGGGGATTTTCAAACATTCGAAATATCTCCGTTATTATGCATCGGATCGAAAACTTGTATAGAACCAATCTTATTGCGGATCAAAAAATTCTTAAATTTACTATAAATATTGTTATATGCATTTATTCTCTATCTTGAATATTAACCGAGATATTTACATTTGTATTCTGCGTGTGGTCGCCAGTAGGCTATGTTCGGACTTTCCGCCGAGAGCTCTGGCGGCCGTTTCCATAACTATTCGTCCCTCGTGAATAGGTTTAGAGGTTAGGTTAAGTGTTTTTTGGGGCTAGAAACTACTGGGTTATTACGCCCTAAATAATGTTTTAGGTTTAGAGGTTTCTTACTACTACAGTTGTTATTAGGCAGATTTCTCTATTGTATAACTTCACGTGGGAAATCTGCTTAGTTTACGCAGCCCCTGCGTGACGGACTTCTTTACTTCTCATGACTTTCGGCCCCTCATTTTATAAATGCCGATCCTCTTAACTAATAGAATTAATAAGGAACGTTCTACTACTGGATGACAGGTAGTGACCACGTGTTCTCTTATCTGGCGGGAACTATTTTGCCCGGGAGTTTCTCCCTGTCACTCCCTTCAGGGAGGTTGCGTAACTTTCATATTCCTAGGAATTCCATTGAATCAGTGGTTGCCCCTATTGTTGCCAGGGCTTATGTCAGGTTTCCCTTCGGGTGAATCGGATTCTGCGTCTGTACTCATGACGCAATTATGGGAAAGCCTCCAAAAGTACGCAGCTCCTGCGTGTTCTAAACTTTATTCCTTTCGATTCGTCTCATTTCCGCAATGGTTTTTTTTTCCCGGGAGATTAGGCCCGGAGTACGGAGCACTTCCCGATTTACAGGGTATGGGCGAGCTGAGCTATTTGGCCCGGAACTAACCCCCGATTTCCTGGTGGCGCATTTCAGATCGGCCTATTGCTTGACAGGGTTTACTACCTAGAGTTTCCCGGTCGGTGTTGCTCAACCCATTGATACCCATCGTTAATGAGGTTCGACAAAAATATTTTCCCCTTAAGAGATTTTCAAGACTCACCAAAACTATTTATTTTGAACCCATTTTAACAGATTTCTCTATATATATCCATCGATTCTACATAGTAGATCATGAAAAAGAGACAGTTCAAAATTTTATTGTACAAATTTATATACAATTTGTGGGGCTGCTGAAGTCAATCCCTAGGACAAGAGTACAACATTACATATTGTATTTAGGCAGCTAAATAACTAAAATAAACACAGTCAGCAACCTAAAAGGTGAATGTCACTAGATATAAATTAGAAACATCATTATTGTAATAACATGATCTGTCGATCTATAATATCACTGGTCAAAGCCAAAATTAAAATATATGGTGGGAAATAATATTTGTATAAATAAATATTTGTCTGTTAACGCTCTAGCGGTCGCAATTTTTGTTGGATCGTTGCCAAATCCGATATTTAAACGTTTTACGTAAAACTAGAGGCCAAGTTCGTTAATGGTTGAAATTCGACTAGTGGTTTAGAGGGAAGGAATTTCGAAATTTTGAAATATTTCGGTTATTATAATTAGAGTCGGAAAATTGTTCATGATCAATCTTATTGCAACCCAAATTACCTAAAAATGTTATTATACACATATTTTCTCTATCGTAAATATTAATCGAAATATTTGGATTTTTTTTAGTTTTCAGCCTTTAGTAAACCCCCACTCCTACTCATACTAATAATAATAAGCTGTTATATCGTGAACCACTTTATTTTAATCTTATATACCAAATATTGTGTTCAAGAGACCTTTATTGTGCGAGATACACGCAAATTCGTTGTATGATGACTCATTAATTAAAATCTTACGTTATTGTCTCAAAAATGCTTATTTGATCTATACCATAATCGAATTTAACCGTTCCAGTCAAAATACTAAAGATCATATTTGTTATTGGCTGAAATCGGACCAATATTCACAAATATGTTCTTTACAGTGAGTCGGATTATAAAGTGTTATAGAACCATTCTTGTTCAACTATTGTTGCTCTACACATTGAAGGTTTGCTGCAAAAAGGAGGTCTTTTGTCCCAAATAAAATTTTTCCCTGTAGGTTTTGGGAAAACAAAATAAACGTTTACGAGAAAATTCATAACAAAAGTTATGTAAAAAATATTGCTGTTGCTTACTTTCAGTTATGGTTATACTTCACATATTAGAACCAATTTTCATTCAAAAAATATCATCCAAATTTGGTGGTACGTGGATGATCCTTGGAGCTACCTCCTTTTTGCCCAAAAGAATGGAATATGAGGAATGGAGGATATGTTATGTCTTGGAAAAATATATATATATAAAATAAATAGAATGCACTATTATATGTATTTTTTATTTCAAAGAAAACTGAAAATAAAGCCAACAAAAATATTGGTTTTTTAAACAGAAAATAACATCATTATAACGAATAACATAAAATACGAAAGTAAACATCATTATAATGAAAATAACATCATAACGATTGGAGCTGCATCCTTTTGGGGCCAAATAAAAGAGGTTTTTTTTTGGCACAAAGAAATTGTTTTATAACTCCCAACAGCTATGGGATGGAGAACCCTCCTTTTTGCAGCAAACCCTTTCAATGTTAGTTATTGTGCAATTGTAGCAGATTTACCTTGAGGGAAATCAGCTATTGAGGTCGTACTCATGGCGCAATTTTCGAAAAATTTCTTCAAATGTCCATCGATCCTACCCAGGAGGAGACGAAAAATGAGGTCCAGAGGTTCAAAACTATATATATATATTTCTCTGTTAACGCTCTAGCGGTCGCAGTTATTGTTTTATCGTTACCGAATTCGATATTTAAACGTTTTATGCAAAAAGAAAGATCAAGTTCGTTAATGGCTGAAATCGGACCAGTGGGAGGGGGGGGGGGTTAAAAGGGGGGATTTTCGAAAATTTGAAATATCTCCGTTACTATACGTCGGATCGAAAAATTGTATAAAACCAATCTTATTGCAAATTAAATTTAATATAAATATTGTTATATACATTTATTCTCTATCTTGAATATTAGGGGCGGATAACGGATGAGAGTAAAACTTCACGTGAGAAATCTGCTTAGTTTACGCAGCCCCTGCGTGACGGACTTTTTTCTCTTTTGTCCTACCCTCGTTTGGATTAAGATAGCGGTGCAGGGAAGTTAATTGTGCTGGCAGCGAGTGAAGAAATGTGAGCTTGTCAGCTCCTGAAGAAGAATGCTGAAGAAAATGTGGACTGAAACCTCTTATTCCCTCTAACGGGTTCCCTCACTCCATCTCTCTCTTCAGGCCTCGCAGGTTCCTTGTCTCCTTTATTGTTATAGTCACTATTATATTATTGCACTATAATAGTTATTAGCAGATTTCCCTGAATGGAAATCAGCTATTGAGATCGTGCTCATGACGCGATTTTTGAAATTTTTCTTCAAATGTCCTTCCATACTACCTAGGAGATGACGAAAATCCATCACGTCAGAGGGCTGCGTAAACTAAGCAGATTTCCCACGTCAGTTTTACAATAGAGAAATCTGCCTAATAATAACACTAGTAGTAACGAGCCTCTAAACCAATTTCACGAGAGCCGAACAGTTACGGAAACGGCCTAACTAGCTTTCGGCGGAAAATCCCTAATAGAACCGACTTCAGCCGATCCGTGTTACGGCACTCTTTCTAAAAATGACGTATGTTACCGCTCTAGCGGTCGCTATTATTGTTTAATCGTTACCAAACTCGATATTTTGTCGTTTTATGTACAAATAAATATCAAGTTCGTTAGCGGTTGAAATCCGACCAGGGGAGGGGGGGGGGGGTTTAGAGGGGGAATTTTGAAAATTAGAAATATCTCCGTTACTATAATTCAGATCGAAAATTTGTATAACACCAATCTTATTGCAAACTAAATTTACTATAAATATTATTATATACATTTATTCTCTATCTTTAATATTAATCAACATATTTTAATTATTCAATTTTCAGCCTTTAGTAGTCCCCCATTTCTACTCGTTTTACAAAAAACAATACTCTGTTATATAACAAACCACGTTATTCGGAGCTTAAATACCAAATGTTGTTTTTCAAGGACCTTTATTATACAAGATATATGCAAATATGTTCTAGTGACATACCCCCCCCCCCCTCCCCGTCTTAAATACTTGAACTTCTAAATTTTGAATGATTGAGATAAAAATTATTCTGATTCATTATAAATTACAGTACAAGATATAGTACATAGTTTTCAATAAAATGAATATGTTATTTTCTGATATGTTACAGTTATTTTTTTTTTCGGTGAGCCTTTGGCAGACCTGTTTTTTTTTTCAGGCGCTTCCCGCAGGGAGGGGAAAGATTTCATATTACCGTTTGTATTTATTCACCTGATATTCATGGTGGTGTTGTGTTAGCAGTATGCTGGTTATTTTACCCAGCCCCGTCGTGACGGACTTTTACTTCTGCTTAGCTGTCCTGCTCAGTTCGTCCATGGTACTCTTGCCGAATTAGGATTTTAAACCAATCTCCGGGATTGGATTATAATCTCCTTCTGAAAGTGCTTTTCGGTTCATTGTGTCATCGTTAACATCCAGAGGTTTTGTAGTTGCAAACCGTTGGGCTATTTCGGAAGCTGCTCTTTTAGGACATGTCACTGGATGAAAATAACCTGTTGAAGTTGTTCTTATGATAATGTTGAGAAAATTAAATACATGAATAATCCTTCACAGAGAGAGTCACGTATTTGGAAAGTGTGATGTAGATCAAAGAAGCCGACAGAAGGTCTAGGTTCTACTAGACCCGTCCAGCCCAGCTTCGAAGGGACCAGACAGTTCCCCTTTGATGTAACAATATGTTGTGTCGAAAACATTCTTCAAAAGTCCATATATCCTACTCAACAGAGCTGTTGACTAAAGTCGTATAAAACCATTCTTGTTAAACTATTGATATTCTATGCAGTGTTACGTAACTCAAGTATTAACCGAATTATCCATGGTTTCGTGTATTCTGCCTTCAGTAACCCCCTTCCCTTCTACTCATTGGTTATTTACATATAAATAGAGAGTATGTGCTCTGATGAGATCACAAGAGTGTTAAACCAGCCCATGGGAAATCTGTTTACTTTACGCAGCCCCTGCGTGACGGACTCTTAATGACTCCTATTATTATACCATTTGTCAGCTTTTCAGGCATCGAGTTGTATTGCGGATGTAGAACCTTCCTTTTTCTGCTGAACACTGTAGGAACTCGATTCGCCGCCATAACAAGCATTTAAGACAATGGTTTCAATGGAGGCATTTCTTGTTTCCTTTCTGCCAATCCCATAAAGAGATATCCTAGTGTCGCCAACTTGGAGAGATGCGCACAAACCTTTCCTTTTTTACCAGATTTCCCTTATGGGAAATCAGCTATTGAGGTAGTACTCATGACACGATTTTTAAAAATTTTCTTCAAATGTCCTACCCAGAAGATGACGAAAATGAGGTCCGTTCAAAATTGTATATATGTATATATATATATTTGACTGTTAACACTCTAGTGGTCGCAATTTTTTTTCAATCGTCATCAAACTCGGTTTTTAATCGTATTATGTAAAAAGAAAGATTAAGTTTGTTTATTTATTTATTAACGTCCACTTTTTGCAACTTAGGCTAATTGGGATCAAGTTTGTTAATGGCTGAAATCGGACCAGTGGGAGGGGGGTTTAGAGGGGGGATTTTTGAAAATTCGAAATATCTTCCTTACTGTATGTCGGATTGTAAAATTGTATAGAACCAGTCTTATTGCAAATTGAAGTTACTATAAATAATATTATATACATTTATTCTCTATCTTGAATAGTAACCGAAATATTTGCATTTTTATTAAGTGTGTGTGTGGCAATTGTCGGAAGTTTCCAGATTAGTTCGGCTGTTTCCGTAACTGTTCGGCACTAGTTCTCTGTTCTTGCCTTCTAATCATTTACTTTGTGAGATATGTGCAAATACGTTCTGTTGATGCACCCCCCATATTCAAGATGGAGTTGTGTTACCGGCATGTAGATTTCTGTATTGTATAACTTCACGTGGGAAATCTGCTTAGTTTACGCAGCCTCTGCGTAACGGACTTTTTTTGTATCCAATCCTGCTTTAGAAGATGTTTGGCAGATCTTCCTTTAAGGAATATCAATTATTGAGGTTGTACCTACTCCTTTTCGAAAAACTTCTTCTGATGTCCATGGATCCTACCTAGGTATACACAAACACACTATATATAAATATATATAATGCTTTAGCAGTCCTAAGGAAATCAGCTCACATCAGCATTGAGGTTGTACTCATGACACGATTTTTGAAGTTTTTGAAAAATTGATAAAAGTCTTAAAATATATTTCTTTTTAAACATAAATTTATATTTTGTTATAACATATTCTCTTTTCTTTGTTTCAGGCCCATGTTGTCTCGGCTTTTGAGCAATCACTTTCAAATATGACACAACGGCTACAGTCCCTCACTGCCACTGCTGAGAAAAAAGTGAGTTACTTCAAGTACTATTATTATGTTAAACATTAAATGACCAAGCAAGCATTAATAAATATATTTAAACTGATCGAATATGTTTAGTGTGTCGAATTCAAGAGTTGTTATAAAAATATAATTAAGTTAACTGCAAATAAAGCAGGCGAAATTGGATAAAATTCTTAATTTTCAAGGGGGGGGACTCTACTTTTTACGACTCATAAGTGATTCTCTAAATGAGCTTCATAACTCAAAATGTAAAATATTTATAAGTGGAACATATAATGCAAACTTAGATTCATTACAATGCATCTTGTTCCATAACTTCTGACACACTCAGAAAACTGAATTTATATATTTCAATTTGTTCACCATTTTATATTACCTTGTATATGATTCTTCTTTTTTACTTCCTTGTCAAACAAAGATCGTACTGTAATCGGAAAAATCAGCTTTCTGAGTTCTATCTTATAAAGCGTTCTACTTATGATTTTGTTCATAATACGAGTACAGTGTGATTAAGGGAAGCAGCTAGACATTTTTTTTCAGACCTCAATTTCTTTCTTTTTTATAAATGAAACATTAATATTGAAAATATGTTTCCTTTCATTTAATACTTGTACTACCCATTCATAATTTTGAGTATTTGTTTCAAGGACTCCGAATTGCTCGAGCTGAGACAAACTATTGAGCTGCTGAGGAAGCAGAGCGTCGAAGCAGGCCTTACCTCCCAGGGCCTTTCTCCGTCTCTAGTACGGAGGCATACCATAAATACGACAGACATAGGAAATGGTAAATCTTAAATAATAATTATTGCTTTTAGTAGTTTGGTACTTATTCCTACAAATTAGATTTATTGGATTTCCTAGAGGTTTAGCTAAACACTCATTTTTCTAGAATCTAACAATATTTAATTATATAAATGAAAGGAATATTAAATATTATCCATGAAAATGAATAATCTGCAGATACTAAATCTGTCTGATTCTAATTAAGACAAAATATTAAGAGATATTGACGCCAGACTTGGAAACAAATTATTTTTGATAACAAATGGTGGATAAACCAGGCCTGGGCTGTATTTCAAATGAAGTATTTTAGAGAACACAATAAAAAATACATTTTTTGTATATTAAGATAAAACAAAGTACATTTTTTTCTTTTATATATGTATTTATTTATTTGAAGGGCTGTATTTACATTATCTATTCAGCAGGATTGATGGACGTTTGAAGAAATTTTCTGAAAGCCGATAGAAAGTCTACTTAAAAATAAGTTTATTTGTTAAGTAATTAATTGAAAAAAATCAACTGCTGAAGAAAAAGTATTATATATTGTATTTCAAATATAGAATACTTTTTTATTTGAAATACTTGGTAATGGAAATATACTGTAATTAAAAAGAAAGTACTTGGTGTATTAAATACTGTATAATGTTTATACCAATACCTTTGGTTCATTCCTGGTATAAAAAAAAAGAGATTTCTCACATATTGGAACAACAGTGCTGGTTAACTCACATACAATTTTTTAATACAACTCAACGAGGTATTTGTCACCTTTCCATTTATCCCACTCCCCTTCCATAATCCCCCTTGGTCCTGGTTAGACAATAATTATTAATGAGACAACCTTTAGTTTTTCGATTTTCTATTTCTCTCACAGTTTTCATCTCTTATAAAATATAATACCTTCAAAATATCTTCTTCTTTTTTAAACTTAGTCTATTTGGTAGAGTAATGATCTATGTAACTATTGTTCCAGAGAGCAACATCTCGAGGCAATTATCAACAGATTCAGTGTCTAGCCTCAACTCACTCAGTTCTGCTTGCAGCCTCTCAAGTACTCCCGTCTCCCAGGAAACGGAGAAGAAGAAGAAACGAGGATGGGTAAATATCACTCACTATACTAACTGTGGCTCTAGTCTTATAAAATGTAACACATTTTATTGGGTGTTAATTATTTATTTAATTTTCTTAATTTCGTCTTGTCAGTGTCCTGAAAGAATTTGGTAGTATGTGGAAATGTTAATGTTATTTTCTTTAAATTATTTAGATATTTGGGTGAACTTATGTATTCATAAATTTCCTCTTCTTAATTTGATGCTGTCATAACTAAAATCATTATGAAAATGGAGTAAGACAAATGCTTCTAGTTGAGTGACGGAAGATGAAAAGTGTTTCGTCCCTGTAATTACAACCAATTAGTTCAACTGTTTCTGGTTAACTAAGTATTATTTCAGTTAAGAAAATTAATAAATTACATATTAAAATTTACTATTAGTTATTGATTACTATTAATTATTAATTGCTTATGCAATTAGTTAATTTTTTTAATAAAGCTGAGCTTGAAGGTGAAGACTGGGGCCTCTTTCTCAAATCATTATCTTGGATTCGTTAGCAATAATCAACTATCATATTTATATATAGTTTTAAATTATTAGTGATTGTTATTTTAAATTTTAATATATGTATATATTTGTAAACATTGTTTTTTTTTATTATTTATTTTACTTATCCTTTTTTTTCTTTATATTTTTATTTTATATTCTTATTTTATTTTTATACATATACTAGCGGACCTGACAGACATTGTCTTACAAGATATTTCAAGCGATTAGGATATTAAATTTAATAATATTATGTTTAAAACAGAAGCTACTTTTAATAACACAAAAAAACAACTTTTGTAATGTGTACGTTTGCCTAAAACAAATAGAAAATGAAATATCTCGAATTTTTTATTCAGGCCTCCCTTATAACCCTCACTCCCGTTTGAACCTAAAAAATTGAATATAGCTTATAATCATGGAAGAATTAATGTTAATTTACATATAGAGTTTTGTTAAGTTCCGTTCAATCCTTAGAACCCAATAAAATTGTTGCCTCCCACTTTAATATTTTAGTGTATATCTCGTTTATACTCTAAATAACAAAATAAACAACTTTTGTTATATGCATGTTTACCAAAAAACCAAATGGAAATGAAATATCGCTATTTTTAATTTCAGGTCTTCCTTATATCCCCCACTCCTGTTGGTCTCAGAGAATATTAATATAGCCTAAATTTTAAGTTGGGTTAGTAGTAATATACATACCACGTTTTATAAAATTCGGTTCAGCTGTTCATGAACGAAAAGGTCAATTTCAGGTCTTCCTTATAACCCCCATTCCTGTTCGTCTCAGAGAATATGAGTGTATGTATGTTGTAAAAGTTCTCCCAAACATGAAATCTGTTTCCTTTTAAATTATTCAAAGAGATGTATTTAAAAGTTGTTTTTGAGAAAGTGTTACGTATTGTGTGCTTAAGTGGTGCAGATCTGAACTCATGTGTGTTTTAGGGTATTTGATGTTTTCATTTGAAGATCTTGATGATGTTTTTTTTTTTAACTTTTTATTCTTTATTTTGCTGTATTTAGATAGCTTATAAAATTAAGAATTTATGTTGGCTGTTTCAGTTGAGGAGTTCTTTCAATAAAGCTTTCTCGAGGACGAAAAAGAATCGTAATGGCTCCGTATCTTCAGACGCTGAAGACAGAGTTGATATGTCTGCACCGCCCAGCCCACTCCTAGGAGGCCACCACGTCAACGGGAGTGAAGCACATTCACCTACTGAGTATGTTCTTATGGTTGTATCATTGTTATAACAGTAGTACGAAACTCTTATTACTTACTTTTGTACAAATTAAAGGAAGTATTATAGTCAACAAATTTTTCAATTATCAGATTTCAAAAAAATTATCCGTTTTGACACTCTAAACTCATTTCGATCTCTTTCAGAGTAATGCCTGTACATATCTCGGATTACTTGAGAGTTTGTTAAGTAGGGGCTGAGTAAACTAAGCAGATTTCCCATGTTAGTGATCTCATATTACTGCCTATTCTGACTAAAGATAAGAAAATACAAATTTCTCGCTTAATATTTGAATTAAAAAAAAATGCCTTGAAGGACACTTGTGGAGCCTCAATCGTTTAACAACCTTGGTTCTGTAACTCCATAACAAATATGATCTTTAGTTTTGTCTGAAATGGTTAAATGTTGAGTATGGAATAAACCAAATAAACATTTTCGAGACAAGAACATAAAATAGTAATTGATTACATTATCCCACAAAGAATTTCTCTGTATCTCACAGAATAAAGGCCTCTTTAAAAAAAAAAAAAAAAAAAATTAGTATTTAGGAGTGATAGCCAAAAACTAAAATATGCAAATATCTCGGTAAATATTCAATATAGAGAAAACACGTATATAACAATGCTTATAGAATATTGAAATTGCTATAAGGTTGCTTCTATACAATTTTTCAATCCAACTCACAATAACAGAGATATTTCAAATTTTCAAAATTCTCCACCTCTAAACTCCCCCTCCCTCATTATCTGATTTCAGCCATTGACGAACCTGATCTTTTTTTTTTTTACATAAAACGATTATATATCAAGTTTGGTAACAATCAAACAAAAATTACGACCACTAGAACATTTATAGACAAATATATGTATATATTGGTAATAAGGATTTTGTTTTTTAGTATTCTTTGAAAATTAAAAAACTTCTATGTGACACCACATGTCTTCCTTCTACTCCTATTAAATCTTCTCTGCTGTAATTTTCTAAAAGTGTGTTTCTATCCAGTTGTTATAATGCTTAATTTTCCATTTCATAGGAATGACAGGAGTGAATCAGGCCCAGAAGTCGTTGAGGAATTGAAAAAGCAACTGAGGGAGAAGGATCTAGTCCTGACAGACATCCGCCTAGAAGCTCTGTCCTCAGCGCATCAACTGGAATCTCTCAAAGATACGGTCATTAAGATGAGGGTCAGTTGATATTTTTTTAACTGAATAATTTGTGGATTTGGTTTTTTCAATTAGAATATTTGTCTGGAATTTGATTTTATTATATTTACATTATACAGGGTGTCCACCTGAGATATCCTCCTCCCTTATGTTTTTATTATGTGAGTGGATCTAAGTTATTTTGATCTATGTTGATTTTATATATATATATATATATATATATATATATATATATATATATATATATATATATATATATAACCCAATATTTTTTTCATATTTTCATGGCAAGGGTCACCAATAAAAAACATTTTTTCATGTAAACTTCATTGATACTGCCCTACATGTTTCGTGGTTTATATACCACCTCTTCAGGGGATCTCCCTTTTCAAAAAATAATAACATTAATTTAAAACCATTAAAAATAAGCAAAAACCTATATTAATTCTTTACTTGTTAGAGTACTAATGAGAGCCTTCTTATTTTTCATACTGCTTTAACATTTCTGCTTAACAAATATCTATATCAGTTGGAGTATTTTTGGCTTCATTAACTAAATTACAGTTTTATGTCTAATTTTATTTTTTTCTCTGTTTGAAATAGAAACGCCATGCATATATTCTACTTCAGTTACTACACTACGTCTTTATCTTGATTTGGTTTTAAAATATTAAACTTATCACTCAAAGCTAAAAAATGCATAACCTCCTTTGGGATCTCTTTGATTGTTAAATTAGCCAGCCAGTTTTTATTTGTTGAAAGTTCTTGGAGAGAGAGTTTATTTCTTAAATGTGGACTTATTTTAAAACTGTTTTTATTTTTTTTAAGTTTTTTATGAAAACAATTATAAAAAAACTATGTAAATTTTATATCATGTAAGTAAGCACTTATTAATACTCTATCTAGTAAAGAATTATCATAGGGTTTTGCTGAATTAATGTTTTTAGATTTTTTTAATTTATGTTATTATTTTTTTGAGAAGGGAGAGCCCCTGAAGAGGTGGTATATAAACCACGAAGGATGTAGGGCAGTATCAATATAGTTTATGCAAAAAAATGTTTTTTATTGGTGAGCTTTGAAACCTTTATTTTTTATTTCGTATTCGGATTCTATTCAACATTTCATGAACAACAGATCGGTTACTTGAAATTATGTGCAAAATAAGACATAGTTAATAATTCTACTAAATCGAGTTTTTTTTGTCACCAAAATCATTCAAGTTTTTTTCAACTCCTAAATCTGTAATTTTTTTGTAATTTGGTTTAATGTCAGTTAGGTTGGAACTCTTGGATATGAAACTGATGAGCAAGTGCTAAGCAATCCAATTATTTTGGTTATGAATCTTTATTTTTTTTTAAGAAATAAAACTTCTTCTTTTATATTAGAAATTATCTTTGACTGAGGTTATTTATGTTTTGCGTAGAATGAGATGGTTAACCTGAAGCAGGACAACGAAAGGCTGCAGAGGCTGGTTACGAGTAAGTCCTTGACTTCATCGCAAAGCTCCCTCCCTCGGAACGACAGCCTAGAGAGGAGGTTCAGTATGAACGATGCTATTCCAGGTTTGTCCATATTCTTCAAATTCAAAACTTATTGTTTAAATATATTCTTTGAAGCTCTGGTTAGCCGTGTGAGTTAAAGCGTTGGCTAAACCTTGAGTAACGAATTAGATTCCCGTATGGGCAATAGGAATTTATTTTGGGATGGACTCACTAAATAAAATCCTTAGTCCCATCCTGGCAAGGAAAGGTTGCTAATCTGTAGATATCCCGACCCAATTAGCCTTAGTAGCAAAAAGTGGGCGTTAAATAATAAATATAAATATATTTCATATGGAGAGATGGCAGAATTTTTATTCATGAATACAATTTTTAGTGAAATCACATGTGGGGATATTGTGATATAATTACAGTGATGAATGTAAATATGAATAAAATCATATTTACATATTTAATAAAATTTTTGTCTTATTTATTCTTTAAATCTGATTTCTGTTTAATTCATTTATGATTTTTTTTAGCAGATTTTCCTTAAGGGAAATCAGCTATTGAGGCCTTACTCATGGCGCGATTATCAAAATTTTTTTCAAATGTCCATTGATTTTACTTAGGGGATGATGAAAATGAGGTCCGTTCAAAACTATATATATACACACACTCAAAAAAGTTTCCATACAAAAAAAAATTTGATTTAAAGTGGGAAACATTTAGAAAAAAATTCATTTATTGATTTATTTTTACTTAACAATTTGAAGTATAGAAAATATCATAAAAATTGTTCACAATTTGTTTATAACTATATCATAATATAAATATTAAAGAAAATTAAGACAAAAAAGTTTCCGTACATTAGGAAAATATTACACAAACATTTTATCAGCCACTTTTCAATACCTTGTGGAACCACCTTTGGCCCTCAAAACTTCAATTAGTCTACCTTTCATACTGTGGACAAGTTTTTTGGTTACATCGCTGCTAACTGAATCCCATTCTGCCAAAAGTGCTGTTTTTAGATCTTCTTTCGTTCGAACACCATGATTTCTCATACGCCGTCCCATTTCATCCCATAAATGTTCTATGGGATTCATGTCTGGTGATTGGGGAGGAGTGTGCAACTGCTTTGGAACATTGTATATTAGCCATTCTTTTACTTTCTTGGCGGTGTGCTTTGGATCGTTGTCCTGCTGAAAAATAAAATTTCGCAAAAGTCCAAGTTTTTCTGCTGAACTTTTTAAATTGTTCTTTAGGATATCAATGAATTCATACTGGTCCATTATCCCATCAAGGAAAACAAGATTTCCAACTCCAGAAGCACTCATACACCCCCAAACCATTACACCTCCACCACCATGCTTAAAGGTTGGCCTCAAATTTTTTGAAAGTAGAGCTTCATTGCACTTTCTCCAAACGCGACACCTTCCATCTGGTACTAAAAGGTTGAATTTTGATTCGTCCGAAAATATTACAGTATCCCAGAATGATCTGGCTTATTGGCATACTCCATGGCAAACGCCAACCTCTTCTTTTTATTTTGTTTGCTTATAAAGGGCTTTTTCCTTGCAATTCGTCCGTGAAATCTTTCTCTTCTCAGGACATTTCGGACAGTTTCTGGATTAACTTGTACTCCGTAATCTCTTTGAAGTCCACTAGTTAAGGATGTTGCACTTCTATGAGGATTTTCTCGCACTTGTTTGAGTAAATTGCGTGTATAAATCCTGTTCAATTTTCTGGGGCGGCCCGAACGAGGCCTTTCCTCCAATGTTTTTAATTCACCATGTCTTTTCAACATGTACTGCACGGTTGCATGCGATTTATTTAGAGTGGTTCCAATTTTTCGAAGAGAAAATCCATGATTTCTTAACCGCACAATTTGGTCACGAATGCACTGCTCTACACGCATGATGATGATTCAAGTGAGGCTAAACCTTAACTAAAGATTGAAACTATTATTGTGATTATGGTTTGGGATTAAGTAAAAGCATTGAATAGAATTAGCAATAAGATATCATTGATGTATGGATACTTTTTTGACCTCAGGATTAAAGTTGTTTACGTTCTTGCTATGGGATTAGTGATCCAACATTGACTTGTTATCATGTTGATGTACCTTTGTCCCAACTATACCTCGATACTTAATAAAATGAATATAATTAATGTATAAATAACAAAGATGGAAAAAATGAATTGTATGGAAACTTTTTTGAGTGTGTGTGTTTATATATATATATATATATATATATATATATATATATATATATATATAGGAGGACTTTCAACAATTCAAAATATCTCTGTTACTATACGTCGAATTGAAAAATTGTATAGAAACGATCTTATTGGAAATTAAATTTAATATAAATATTGTTCTATACATATTTTCACTATATTGAGTATTGTGTGACAGACTTTTTTTCCACATTCACCATTTTCAGCAGATTTCCCTTATAGGAAATCCGCTATTGAGTTCATACTCATGACGAGATTTTCAAAAAATTTCCTCAAATGTCCATTAATCCTACCCAGGAGATAATGAAAAAGAGGTCTGTTCAAATCTATATATATATATTTTTGTCTGTTAATGCTGTAGTGGTTGCAATTATGGTTTGATCATTACCAAACTCAGTATTTAAACGTATTATCTAAAACTAAATATCAAAGTCGTTAATGGCTGAAATCCGACCAATGGGAGGGTTTATATGGGGAATTTTGAAAATTCTTAATATCTCCGTTATTAAGCGTTGAATCGAAAAATTAAATTATTGCAAATATAGTGTTCCATAAATATTATGTATAATTTTTGTATTTTATGTATATGTTATGATCTATTTACATTTCATGCTTTTCAACCTTCAGTAAACCCCTACTCCACCTCATCTCATATTAACAATAAGCTGTTATATTATGAAGCACAATATTTGAAGCCTAAATACCAAATATTTTACGAACGCGGGAAATCTGCTTAATTAACACAGTCCCTTCATGACAGACCTTTTCCTCAATATTGCATTTAATTTTATAATTTTTCCCAAAATCACATTTCAATTTATGATTTTCACCTTAATTCTGACCACTTCAATCCACCCACAGTTCTCTAAGTACCCTATGATAATCATTTTAAGCCATTGTATTCTAAAATATCTAATATGTTCCTTAAATTTAAAGTATTGTTTACATTCATAGAGGTCTATTCAATATTATATACATGTAGGTCTTTTACACATATTTAAATAGTCTTAAAGACCAAAATCATTTTTTTATAGTATAATTATGTTTTTATTTTTTTTTACAGATTCCAAATATGATGTGTTTGCGAGCGATCCAGATGGGAAACGAGTTACTTTATCAGTTTACCTTGGCTGCCATGGATCGTACCATCGATACATTGAAGAGGGAACGGAAGCTGCTATTGCTTCCATCTCAATCAGTGGCAAAACCAAGTGGGAAATGCTGGACGCCATGGTCAGGAGGGCTTTCAAGGTTTCTACATTTTTCTGGATTGTATTCTAGAATTTATGAAAATTGCTCTTAAATGGAATAGTATTTAATGTTTTATTCTTATGCAGTGAATTCTGAACTTCGTGATATACAAACTTTTCTCAGAACATGTATGTTAAGTTATAGTTTGTCAGGAGGCTACATTACCGACTCTAGTTTAAATAGAAATAACTATTTTTTCATTTGGAGAACACAAATTTATTTTTTAAAAAGTAACACGTTTTTTTTTTTAGTAATTATAACATCTTGTGTTTAATCGTAATAATAAGTTATGGTTATTAAAATTATAGAATTTGCTAGACTATACACTTATTCATGTCCACTTTGTGCTAATGCTCAGGGTTAGCCATGTGAGTTACAGCTTTCGCCTTAATCTATCTCACATGGTAAACCTAGACTGGAGTATTCAATTCCGACCCTAGCTAGTGAATGGTGGTGAAGTGCAGATAACCTGCCCCAATTAGCTATACTAGCAACAATTGGACGTTGATAAATAATAGTAAGTCTGATTGGGATCGGTTGCCTTGAAGTTACCATTATTTTGTGGCCAGAGTTGGACTAAGGATTTTATTTGATGAGTTTGCCACTAAATAAATTCCTGTTGCCCGTTCTAATAAATTTCCTGTTCATAAAGACCAATGCCTTAACTCATTCGGCTAACCTGTGCCCTTTGGTTTTATGAAAAACATCCACTTTAAAGGCTCGAGTCACGCACATGCACTCATCCACAACTTTCTCATCAAAACCCAAAATTCATTGAGCGTTTTACTTTGATCTGTATGACAAATGTAGTTAATACATTAGAATATAATTTGTGTTTCAGGATTACTTAGATCGTATCGAGCCTATGACATGCCTTGGCCTGGGTCCTGACTCGGTGTGGTCTTACCACCTGGGCGAGGTGGTGAGGTACAAGGAGCCCAAAGCCCCTCCCGAACTGCTGCCCTGCGGCTATCTAGTAGGCGAGGATGTCACTCTAAGGATCTGTCTCAGGGGTGCTCTGCATCAAGGTGCTCTAGATGCTCTAGCCTTTGATACACTCGTCCCTAAATCCATCATTCAGAGGTACATACACTAGATATTTGTTTCTTAGTAAATTTCATTTAAGAACCTATATCAGAAAAAAAATTTACAGATTTTCTTTAAGGGGAAATGACCTATTGAAGTTGTAAACATGATGCACTTTTTAAAATATTTCTTCAAATGTCCATCAATCATGTTCTATAAAAAATCCCTGAGGAAGTTTCGAAAATGAAAGAACCTATAATATCTCTTCTAAAAACTAACACATTTCTTGCATTATAATAAGTAAACAATGTTGATGTTTAGAATACGTATTTAAAGTGAAGTGAATGTATAATATAGAACAGATATTCAATGAAGTGGAGTGAATGCATAATTGTAGGCAGATATCGAATAATGTAGTGTGAATGTATAATATAGATAGATATTCAATGAAGTGGAGTGAATGTATAATGTAGGCAGATATCGAATAATGTAGTGTGAATGTATAATATAGATAGATATTCAATGAAGTGGAGTGAATGTATAATGTAGGCAGATATCGAATAATGTAGTGTGAATGTATAATATAGATAGATATTGAATAAAGTGGAGTGAATGTATAATGTACACATATATTCAATAAAGTGAAAAGAATAAAATGTAGGGCAGAATTTTAATAAAGTGGAGTGAATGCTTAGTTGTAGACAGATATCCAATAATGTGGTGTGAATGTATAATATACGGGGTGTGGCTATTAAATAACGAGACTGATGCTGTAAAACATTTTATTTTTATTTCATACATTTTTACTTATTATCACCTTCAATATACACCCCTCCTTTATCCCTACAACGCTCCATGCGAACCTTCCATTGTTCGAAACAGTGCTGGAAGTCTTTTTCTGTCAGCTCCTTCAGGACGCGTGCCGCTTTCTCTTTCAAAGCTTCAACAGACTCAAATCTTGTTCTTTTTAATGCAGATTTCACCTTAGGAAACAGATAGAAGTCGCACGGCGTAAGATCCGGCGAATAAGGCGGATGGCCTAACAATGGGATGCTGAATTTGGCTAGAAACCTCTTAACAGACAATGCGGAATGAGCCAGCGCATTGTCTTGGTGGAGAACCCATGACTTGTCCTTCCACAATTCAGGTCGTTTTTTCCTTATTCTTTCGCGGAGTTCAGCAAGAACGTGAAGGTAGTAATGTTGATTAATCGTTTGACCTTCAGAAACCCAGTGAAGGTTCACAATCCCATGAATATCGAAAAAAACAATCAACATTGCTTTGAATTTTGATTTGCTCATTCATTTTGATTTTTTGGCTCTCGGTGAAGATGGGCTCTTCCACTCAAAAACACGTGCACACGATAAACATTCATTGCCATACACTTCTTTCAATAAATTATAAGTTTCAGTAGCGGTTTTTCCAAGTTTCACATGAAATTTCACAACAATTCATTGCTCTACTGTTACACTTAACATTTTTCCGGCGAAACAAAAAAACAACTCTAATGCAAACGAAGGCTACGGCTGTACTGATTTGTTTACAGAAGCAAGAGGCACTATATTCGAAAGAGGAAGCTTCACAATAACCGCTTTTAGTTGCTGGTGTTTGACGCATGCGCACTTCTTCTGTAGCAGCGTCAGTCTCGTTATTTAATAGCCACACCCCGTAGATAGATATTCAAGAAAGTGGAGTGAATGTATAATGTAGAACACATATTCAATAAAGTGGATTGAATGTATAAATAATGTAGAATATATTTTCAATAAAGCAGAGTGAAAGTATAAAGTAATTTTTAAGAAAATTGGTCCTTTCCTTCATTATGATACATAAAGAAGTATTGTTGATTCACTGTTATTCCAAACAAAATTAAATCCATTTAATGTTTTAGGTACGTCTCATTATTAACTGAATACCGACGAATTATACTCTGTGGACCAAGTGGAACAGGCAAATCATACCTAGCGAATAAGCTGGCTGAATTTCTCGTCACTCGGGCTGGAAAAGAGTCGACAGCTGAATCTGTAGCAACATTCAAGTGAGTAATCTAAAACGAAATACTAAATAAACTGTAAGTTTTCCATCTCCATTTTTTTCTATATAAGGAATAATTTAATTCATTAAGTAGCATAACTTTCTTTGTATATATAAAATTGTAACCTCTGTCTGTACATTGAATTTTTTCGTGAAATTTCATGATAACTTTACATTTCACATGTCATAGACACCATAACTGCATTTTGTTTCGTTCGTGTATGTTTGTTTGTTACCTTTTCACGCATAAACGGCTGAACCGAATTTTATGAAACTTGGTATTATTTTACTACTAACCCAACTTAGACTTTAGGGTATATTAATATCCTCTGGGAGGAACAGAAGTGGGGGTTATAAGGGAAGCCAGAAATTAAAAATAGGGATATTTCGTTTCCTATTGTTTTTTCAGCAAATATGAACATAACAAAAGTTGTTTATTTTGTTATTTAGAGTAACTTTTGTTATATACACTTTTTTTGTATACCGAATTATAAACGAGATATACGCTAAAATCTATAGCGGAAGTGAAGAAGTTTATTTGGCACAAAAGAGTCAACTGAACTAAATAAAACTTGGTATGTGTATTAGCACTAACGCCTTCATTATTATAAGCCATACCAACATTTCTAGGGACGGGCAAGAGTGAGGGTTGTAAGGGAGGCCTAAATTTAAAAATAGCGGTATTTCGCCTGAAAAAAAAAAATTCGCGATATTTCATTGTCTATTTGTTTTTCGACAAACGTGCACATAACAAAAGTGGTTTACTTTGTTATTTAGAGTTACTTTTGTTTTATACATTTTTTCGGGAACAATGTATGAAGCAAGTAATTAGCGTAGAAATTTTGATATACTCAACAATTCTTTCCAATATGAACTACCATGTACCTCACCTGGAAAAATTAATTCAAATCTATGTATAATTTTGTCCTTAATAATTCAAATCTTTGTTTAATGCACAGGAGACGGGAAATATGACTATATGGAGGACAGTGAAGTCTTTTCCAAGAATTTTATTATTAACAAATCCAAAGCAACGACGGGTATAGACCCTAAACACTGGGGCGGATAAATGTCAAAATGTTGTGCAAAGTAAAGCCTTGCTAATAAAATACCTTCACCATCCAGCCTCAAATGAATTCCCGGGCGAAGCCGTGTATCTGAGCTACTATATATATAAAATGCCTGTTGAGGATGTAATTGTATTCTATAAGGTCAGGTCAATAAAGCTTTTAGGAAATTTGCATAAGTACCAGAAAATAAGTCATTGGAATTACTATTAAAATGATATACGATAAACAACAATAAATGATCTATTTTCACAATTTTATCATTTAAAATTTTGTATAATAATGTTTTTATTTATATAATAGACTTATGTTTATTTATATATGAATGAATGAATGAAAATTAGCCTTTATTATGCCTCAGGTGCCATAAACAAAATAGTTCATTAATAACATCAATTAAATATTAATCTACATAATTTTGAGCTTACAAAATTGTTATATATTTACTGCTAATATAAGTAAAAATGAGCAAAACTGTGATGCAATAAGTAATTAATTACATCCTCAATTGTGTAGTTAGCATTATTCTATTAATTAAGGGCAGTGAGACAACTTAGACATTATTCATATATATTTATAACAAAAAAAAATAATAGTATATAAGCTATTTGTTAATAATATTCAAATGCATGTAATGTACTATATTATATGAAACATGTAGGAAATAAAGTGCCTCTCTGAAAGTTTACTTATTCAAGCTAAACACTTATTTGAAGTATTATAACAGTAGAGTCGCCATCTTGAGTGCAATCACCCTCAATACCTTTATGGTTTTTTAACTCGTGAATCTTTTATTATAAAACATTAGACTACATACAAACATTAAACAAAGCCCACAAGTAGACTAACTCGCCAAATCAGCTACTCAAAAAAGAACTCACGACAACACATACTGTACACACCAAGATATTCAAGCCCAAGCAAAACATATGGTGCTCAATTCATGGTAGAAATCTTGGTTTGCCACAACTGATAACAAACATTGAGAACTGAAACATATACTTGGTGAATGGCCTTCCTCAAAAAGGCTAATTAGAATAGAAGTAGTTTTAACGAAGTTGAGAATTGGCCATTCACGACTGACTCACACTTACTGGAGAAGAGGAACCCTACTGCCAACACTGTAACTGCAGACTTACTAGAAAACATATTCTAACTGTCTGCTATCTAAGGACTCGCATAGACCTACCATACACTTGGACTGAATTACTACATGACCGTAGCCAGTATATAGACCGCGTGTTACACTACTTGAAACATAACATTTTCAAACAATTACAATGTGGAACAATACTAAAAATATTTGCAGAAATGAGCATACTTACGTAAATATAATAAAATGATAATAGGAATTTCATCGCTAAATAGCCCCAGTCGCGAAATGTGATTATTGTATGAATAAATAAATAAATTATAAAACACATTATCGTAGCAAAATGAAACTGTTTTTACCAACTTCCTTCTCTTTTACGTAATTTATATATAAATGTACAAATGATTTTCAGTGTCGAGCACAAAAGCAGTAAAGAGCTCCGTCAGTATTTATCGAACATCGCAGAGCAGTGTGAGACTAATGCTGCCGATTTACCGTCTGTCATCATCTTGGATAACCTTCATCAGGCATCATCGCTAGCTGAAGTATTCAATGGATTCCTCAGTGCTAAATATACAAAATGCCCGTACATTATTGGCACGATGAATCAGGCAACTTGTTCCACTACAAATCTTCAGCTCCATCATAACTTCAGGTATTTTTTGACTAGTCTTGCTCTGTGTTATTCATTTACTCCGTATTATACATTTTATACGTCAAGATTTTAACTTTTTATGTAAAAATAATGACCAATTTATGAGTTATTGGGTGACTTGAAGGGGGTTTTAGAGGGGGCGAATTTCAAAAAGTTCATCATGCAGAGGCTGTGTAAACTAAGCAGATTTCCCATGCGTTAATATGACACATTAATAATCTCATCTCAGCATATAATCTCTATTTATGTGCAAAAAGTGATGAGTAGTGAGAGGGGGGGGGTTATTGACGGCAGAAAACTGGAGTCATGAAAAAATGCAAAGAACAACAATTGTAGAGCGTCAATAGTTTAACAAGATTGGTTCTAAAACATTTTCCGACCCGACTAAAAATAACAGAGATATGAATTTTCTAATTCAAAAGAATTTAAGATGGGGGGGGGGTTCATAAGAACATATTTGCATCTATCTCATATAATAAAGGTCTCTGGAAAACAATATTTGGTATTTAACCTTGGAATGAAGTGGTTCATGATATAACAGTTTACTGTTATTAGCACACGAGTAGGAGTGAGGGTTTACATAATGATGAAAAATAAAAAATCCAAATATCTATATTAATACTCATTATATGGAAAATATGTATAGAACAATATTTATAGTAAATTTAATTTGCAATAAGATTGGTTCTATACTACGTATAGTAACAGAGATATTTTGAAATTCCTCCCGTCTAAACCCCATCTCCCCCTGGTCCATATTAACAATATGGCATGAGTAGGAGTAGGGGTTTACTGAAAGCCAAAAATTATAAAATCCAAATATCTCAGTTAAAATTCATGATACAGAAAGTATGTATAGAATAACATTTATAGATCATTCAATTTGCAATATGATTGGATCTATACAATTTTTCAATCTGACATAATAATGGAGATATTTCGAAATTCAAAATTGTTTTCCAGAGACCTTTATTATATACGACAGATTCAAATATGTTCATGTGACCCCCCACCCCTCAGCCTTAAATTCTTGGACTACTAAAATTTGATTGATTTAAATAAAAATTATTCAGATTCATTATAAATTACAGAGCTAGATATACTAATTAGTTTACAATAAAATTAATACATTATATTCTGATATATTTCAGTAATGGTTTTTCTTTCGGGTAAGTGGTTGGCAGACCTTTTTGTTTATATTTCAGACGCTTCTGGTTGGTAGCCATAAGGGAAATCTGCTATTGAGGTCGTACTCATGCTGCGATTTTTGAAATTTTTCTTCAAATGTCAGTCAGTCCTACCCAGATGACGAAAATGAGGGTTGTTCAAAACTGTATATATATATATATATATATATATATATATATATATATATATATATATATATATATATATATTTGTTTGTTACCGCTCTAGCATTCACAATTTTTGTCTTATCGTTACCAAACTTGATGTATAATCGTTTTATACAAAAAGAAAGGTCAAGTTCGTCTGGGGGAGGGGCAGTTTAGAGGTACAGAATTTTGAAAATTCTTAATATC
This sequence comes from Riptortus pedestris, assembly GCA_019009955.1. Lineage (NCBI taxonomy): Eukaryota > Metazoa > Arthropoda > Insecta > Hemiptera > Alydidae > Riptortus > Riptortus pedestris. The sequence continues at coordinate 252,363,407 of CM032228.1, forward strand.
TCCTTTATTATGCATCAAATCAAAAAATTGTATAGAAGCAATCTTATGTCAAATGTAATGTTCTATATATGTTGTTATGAACATTTTTTCACTATCTTGATTATTATCTGAGATATTTGCATTTTTTAGTTTTCGACCTTTAGTAAAGTCCCACTCCTACACATCTCATATTAACAATATTCTATTATATTATGAAGCACTTTATTTGAAGCTTAAATACCAAATATTGTTCTCATCAAACTTTTACATTTTGAGATAAATGCAAATACGTGACACACATTGGAAATCTGCTTAGCTAAAGCAGCCACTGTGTGACACACTTTATCTTATTATCATTTGTATTTATCATTTATTAATCACGGTGGTGTTGTGTTACCAGTAAGTAGCTTTATCTATTGCTAAACTTCACGAGGGAAATCTGCCTAGTTTACGCTGCCCCTGACGGACTTTTGTTACAATATTTAGAGACAAGTAAGTCTTTATTAAATATTATTGTATTTAAATAAAACCATATATTTTCAGGTGGATTCTTTGTGCTAATCATATGGAGCCAGTGAAGGGATTTCTGGGGCGTTACCTTCGAAGGAAGTTGATAGACACCGAATCTCGAATGGGCTCCAGGAATCCAGAGCTCCATAGGATAATGGACTGGGTTCCTAGAGCTTGGCATCATCTCAACCAGTTCCTAGAGTCACACTCTTCATCAGATGTCACCATCGGTCAGTTCGTATTTAATTAGTTAAACCTAGCATTATTATTAGCGCCCGGATCCCAGTAGGCTGGTTATTTGGGTGTGCATAGACCACTCTCTTATCTTGGGACAGGCCCTTCCTGAACATAAACATTACACATCCACTTTTTGCTACTATGGCTAATTGGGTAAACATAAATACTAGGTTGTTACAAAAGTCCTTGTGCATATCAAGTTGTTTACATTGAGGTCTCTAATTTAATCCTTATTTCATCTCTGACGAATACAATTCTTATGTCAATGTTTACATTAACTAATCCTCTAATTATTTATGTACGCCAACTGTCCCTACCTTTCCACAAAAATTTGTCATCCGCGGCCTTCTTAGGCATTATTGGAAAAAAAGGTTTTAGTGCAAAGGCCTCAGCCGAGGAAATTTGTGTAATGGAAGGGGAAAGTGTGGTGCATCGAAACACGGAAAAATGGATATTTTTAAAAAACCCTACCAAGCGCAAACAGTGGGTTCAGCAAGGCCAAGCGGCTCAAGCAGAGGTACGCCAAGATAGATTCGGAAAAAAGATTATGCTTTGTGTTTGGTGGAATTATGAAGGCATTTTGCACTTCGAGCTGGTTCCAGAGGGCAGGGCTATCAACGCTGAGCTATACTGTGAACAGCTCGATAGGGTATATGAAGTTTTAAAAGTGAAATACCCCGCTTTGATTAATAGGAATCAAGCGTTATTTCAGCAAGACAACGCCCCTGCTAATCGCTCACGATTAGTTAAAGAAAATTTTTCAGAAATGAATGGGATTAGCCTCTTGCCCCACCCTCCTTACAGCCCAGACGTCGCACCGTCTGACTATGGACTTTTCAGGTCAATGGCACATTTTTTGAAAGGTCAGCGCTTCGAAAACTTCGATGATGTCAAATCTGGATGCGATGAGTTCTTTGCCTCGAAAACTGCAGAGTGGTATCATCATCAAATACAACTTTTGGCTGAAAGATGGGTTAATGTAGTTGAAAATGATGGCCTTTATTTTGAAGAATAAATTTGATTTGTAAATTTTGTACTGACATTTGAATAAAATTAATTTTGTGAACAAGGACTTTTGTAACAACCTAGTAATGTGCTAACTTTAGTAATTAACATAAGTAATGTACGGGGCTCAGGTTAGCTATGTGAGTTAAAGCGTTGGCTGAATCTCACATGGTAAACCTAGAGTGGCAAGTTCGATTCTAACCTGAACAAAGGACTTTATTTAGTGACAAACTCATTAAATAACACCCTTAATCAGACCTTCTTTGGAAGTGGGTGGTAACCTGTAGATAACCTGTCACAACTAGCAGTTACTAGCAAAAAGTAGACATTAATAGATAATAATAAGAATAATGTACTAGAAGAATGAAAAATTGATGAATAACCACCAATAATGATATATTCATTTAACTTTCTTATAGAGTACACATTCTGACTGTTTCTTGGCTTCAATTCTTTAGAGTGTAATAAAAGTCTTTTAATTTGATATTATTTACAGATTTCCCTTTAGTGATTGGCTATGCAAATTCATTTAAAATTAACAATATATTTTCTTTATTGTGAGAGGTGATTAATTCTCAAATTCCTTTAAAACATAACTAAATATTTATTTTTAATATTTAGGGTGATTAATTTTCGAATTATAACAATTTCTTTAAAAGTATAACAATATATTTTCTTTATTGCGTTGAGCGATTAATTCTCGAATTATAATATTTTTTGAAAAGATATAACAATATATTTTATTTATTGCGTTGAGCGATTAATTCTCGAATTATAATATTTTTTGAAAAGATATATCAATATATTTTCATTATTGCGTTGAGCGATTAATTCTCGAATTATAATATTTTTTGAAAAGATATAACAATATATTTTATTTATTGTGTAGAGCTATTATTACTCAAATTCATTTAAAATATATCAATATATTTTCTTTATTGTGTGATGCAATTAATTCTCATTTCTAGAGCATTGAAGTTTTTGAATAGTTGCTTATTCTCATCATATATTTCTTTATGAAAAATGGTTGGGTATGTTCCAGATGGGATGTTGCCCATCCATATAAATCTAGTCAATCCAAATATCGTAAATAGGTTTATTTTATTTGTATTGAATGTTGTTGTTCTGTTTGCAGGTCCACGACTATTCCTGTCTTGCCCTATGGACGTCGCTGGTTCGCAAGTGTGGTTCACCGACCTGTGGAACTATTCAGTAGTGCCATACCTGCTGGAGGCCGTGCGTGAGGGTATCCAGGTCTATGGGAGGAGGTGTGATTGGGAGGACCCTGCCTCCTACGTCATTCACTCCTACCCGTGGGCTGGAGAAGCTGTACACTCTGGCCCTGATGCTCTCATCAGGTACGTTCATAATCACTTTCTACAATCTTTTAGCTCTTTTTTCTCATTTTCTATGCAATTTCTTTTAAGGAGCTTTCTCTTAACTGAAATCAGCTATTGAGGTTATACTCATGACACGATTTTCAAAAAATTGCCTCAAATGGGCATCGATCCTACCTAGGAGATAACAAAATAGTCCATCACACAGGGGCTGAGCAAGCGAAGCAGTATTCCCACCTTTGCCACTTTTATCACTTATTTTAAAAAGAAAAAGTTCAATGAGAACAATATTTGATATTTAGGCTTCAATTAAAAAGCTTCATAATATAACAGTTTATTGCTGATATGGCATGAGCAGGAGTGGTGGTTTATTGAAGGCTGAAAACTTAAAAAATGGAAATATCTCCATTAATACTAAAGATAGAGAATTAATGTATATAACAATATTTATAGTAAATTTTATTTGCAATAATATCGGTTCTATACAGTTTTTCGATCCAACACAATAATCGAGATACTATGTATTTACTAGATACTAAACCCCCTCTCTCACTGGTCCGATTTCAGCCATTAACAAACTTTCTTTTTCATAAAACGATAAAATATCGAGTTGGGTAATGATTAAACCAAAATTTCGACCACTAGAGCTGTAACAGACAATTATATATACAATTTTAAACTGACCTCATTTTCGTCATCTCCTGGGTAGGATTGATGGACATTTGAAGAAATACTTTGAAAATCATATCATGAGTACAACCTCAATAGCTGATTTCCCTTAAGAGAAATCTGCTAAAATGAGGTTCATTCAAAATTATATATATACACTTATCTGTTACCGCTCTAGCAATCAAAATTTTCCCATTACCAAACTTGATACATAAGTGTTTCATGCAAAACTAATAGTTGAGTTTGTTAATGGCTGAAATCAGTCCAGTGGGAGTGGGGATTATCGATAATTCAAAATATCTTTGTTACTATTTGTTGATCGAAAAATTGCAAAAAATATGTTTTTGTTAATCATGGAAAACTCTATAAATTGTGTTCTTTGCCATTTCTTGATTTGATCCATAAACTGAGATATCATAAATCACTTTTAAATGAAGTCCTACCAAATATTTCATTTGTTTAATTTGATAGGAGTACAAAAAATGTCTATCACACAGGAGCTGCTAAACTAAGCAGATTTCTCACGTGTGCCACATATTTGCATTTATCTTGAATAGTAAAAGTTCCATGAGAACAATATTTGGTATTTAAGCTTCAAATAATGTGATTCATAATATAACACCTTACTGTCAATATGACACGAGTAGGAGTGGGGGTTTACTGAAGACCGAAAACTAAAAAATGCAAATATCTCCCTTAATAATCAAGATAGAGCAAACATACATAACAAGCATTGCATTTTCTATAAGATTGGTTCTTTACTTTTTTTGACCCGACTATAGTAACGGAGATATTTCGAAATTTCACCCTCTCCCCCATCCCACTGGTCCGATCAGCCATTAAAGAACTTGATCTTTCTTTTTACATAAAATGACTAAATACCGAGGTTGGCAACGATTAAACAAAAATTACTACTGCTAGAATGTTAACACCACAAATATATATATATATATATATATATATATATATATATATATATATATATAAATTTGAACAGACCTGATTTTTGTCACCTCTTGGGTAGGATCAATGGACATTTGAAATTTTTTTTTCAAAAATCGCGTCATGAGTACGACCTCAATAGCTGATTTCCCTTAAGGGAAATCTGCTAAAATGTAATGTGGCCACCACATCGGAGTTTTTACAATACTTATAGTTTCTTCTCTAATATATTTTGCAGGTTAAGGCCAGAAGATGTGGGTTATGAAGTGCAAAGCGCTACACCAGCAGTCAGCACTACCACCAAAACTGCTCAGGGCACTACAGCTGATCCTGACCCTTTGGTAAGTAGTAACAACTTTAGAAAATGTTTCCTCCTAATTTATGGTTTGCTCGACACTTTGTTGTATATTTTAGTAGACTTCCCTCAGTTCTCTCTCGATCCTTATATGTTTAACGCATTTCTTCCGCTCCCTGCAATTTAATTAAGATTGTTCAATTGCAAGAGGGCAGTTATCACAGACTTTAAAATTTGGTGGATGATTCCCTTTCATTAAGTATAATTAAATCATAACAGTTGTCATTTCTATTTCTAGTTATTACGATTTCTTCCATTTTGTTATTCCCGCTGGAAGCTTTCCAAGGCAACATAAGTTTTATCTGTGCTTATTTTCACTATTATGTGTCTATTATTCTCTGCTGATTTCTTTTTGTAGTAAAAACCCAGTCTCTTCAGGAAACATAGTTTATGATTTGCTACTCTATAATGTATATTTTACTAGATTCACCTTTAAGTCATCATTTTAAGCATTTCATTTAGCGCTAAAGATCAAGCTCATTATGGCTTTTATTGAAACAACTTACAGTCGTCATTTCAAACAACTTCCATCTTATTCAATCCTCGAATTAAACACTGTGGCAAATATCACAATTCCCATCTTTCATCATTTCGTTGCAAATGCAATCCTTGCTTCAAACACCACTACAACACACAAGTTTGTCAAACATGCGCTCACTTTTATTTATTTTATTGTGGAGTGTTCGCTGCAAGGTGATATTGCTCATCAAACAAAACAATGAATATAAACAAAATGAAAACAGTAACAAGAAAAAATTAAACAATACAATTAGAACAGAACAAACTAAGAACGCAACCAAATAACAATACGCAACTAAATAACAGAATGCAACCAAATAACAAAACACAACTAACGTAAATAACAGAATGCAACCAAATAACAAAACACAACTAAATAACAAAACACAACCAAATAGTGACCAACCAAAGAAACACTTCTTCTGAACAGAATACAACGAAAGACAAAAAAAAACAAAAAAAAATCTTGTATGGAAACTAGGTAATTAAAGACTGTAAAAACTAATAAAATTATGGAAACAATTATATACTTTCAATGGTTAAAATTAAAACTAAAATCAAATAAATAAAAAATAAGTATGTACATTATAGTTAGGCATTCTTTTCTAAATCAAAAAATAAAAATTAGTATCTACATTGCAATTAGGCATTCTTTTCTTTTCAAATGGATAACCATGGGTTAGGAGAGAATGACCTATACATAGTCTCATAAGGACTACTACGTCTCTCCGTGTAAATGTTTCATATTTATCACTCCATGCCTAAAATGTAGTTTTAATTTTCGTGAAAACTCGCCTTACTAACTACAGAGCATTTAATGAGTTCACATCATTTTTGACATTGTTGTTGCGGGAAATATTGCACACAGAACCAGAAGAATACACCAACTTTCTGACATTGGACCATACAATTCTTGAAGGATTTCTATCATTGCTAAGTCGTCATATTGAAAAACAGGACACTGGAAATCTATACCACCTTCTCAAAGGTTATCTATAACTTTGGAGTACCCAACTTGGCTATTGGCGACGATTTTGAATCGAACACGCCTGCCAATCAATAATTCCATCAAACACGTAGATTGTTTGTCAAACACAACAAATCAAACTTTAGAGATCAAATCCTTGCATCAAACACCACTATAAGCATCCTGTTCTTCCCTGATAGACTCCCTTATATATCAAATCCTGGCATCAAACAGCATTAGGGGTGGACAAACATCCTATCCTTCCTCCAAATACCTCCTTATAGATCAAATCCTTGCATCAAACACCACTATAAGCATCCTGTTCTTCCCTGATAGACTCCCTTATATATCAAATCCTGGCATCAAACACTAGTACAAATATCCTATTCTTCCCTAATTTACCCCCTTATAGATCGAATTCTTGCATCAAACACCACTGCAATCATACAATCCACCCTCCTAAAAACCTCCTCCTTGATCCTTATAGATCAAATCCTTCTTTCAAACACCACTACAATCATACAATCCATCCCACTAAAAACATCCAATCCATCCCTCAAATACATCCTTATAGATCAAACATCTAATCCTCTCTTTAAACACGTCTCTACTCATTTAATGTTTCCGATTTCATAGTTTTAGTAATATATTTTTGCTTGTTGCAGCTTAATATGCTGATGAGACTCCAGGAGGCGGCTAACTACTCTAGTCCCCACGGTAATGAAGGTGAGACAGGAGGTGGGAGCCTTGGTGTCGAGTCATAGCTAGAACGAATAGGAACGTGCCGATGGAGCCACGCCCACTCAGCCGTACCCACTCCAATACCTATATCCTGTTTCTCTTCAGCTCCACCTTCCTTTATATGTTAGCCAACTGTCCCTCGGAATTATCTTTTGTACAATTATGTAGAATAGATTTGTACATAACTATAAATAAATGAGTGTATATAGGGGTTTAAAATAAAATAAAGTGTAAAGATATATGTTTCCTATAGGTAGCTTTGTCAAAGTATATTTTTTTAATTTGTCAATAGCTCAAATTCTGCATTTTATAGCGACTGTAACGTAGTTTCTACTTCGTCTATAAATAATCTTATATACAAAGCTTCATATTTTTTTACTTTTTTTAAATCCCGTATTTATTATTCTGTTTGTATTCTGAAAATTGACATTTATTTCAAAAACAATTTATAATTTGACTGACTTTTAAATTGTCTGTACAATCAACTATGTAGACGATCTATCATATTCTAACTTAAAAACTCTTTGAAACTGCTGCAATCTTCTCTCTGCCTTTATCGTATTGAGTACTGAAATATAGAAATACTTTGTTGTATGTAAGCAAAGTGAACCATTTCATGCGCAGGTGACGAGCCGCAGCTTTATATGCTTGTACCAAATGACTTTTATACGTATATAAAAAAACATTTTATATAGCTTTCTTATTGAAACATTTATAAAGACAGCGTTTGTACACTTTTTATACGCTATTTCTTAAGCGATGAAGACAATACATAATTAACGCCTCTCGCCGGGCTACTATGCCAATTCTATCAATGCCTTACCTTTCTTGTATATAATTGTAGATTTTTGTTTGCTACATAGCCAGTAATAGAAGCTTTAAAGTTACTAGCTATCGTTGTAAATCCTTGTTACGAGTCAGTATAATTTAAGCAGTTTTTCATTTATGTTTGTAAATGTTTAACTCTGCTTCTTATTATTATTATTGTGTATAATAAATACATATCATTTGTTGATTTTGTATATAATTTGTAATTAAATAGAAGTTAATATATTTATGTTAGTTACAATTTTTTTTTTAAGGTTTCATTTTACAGCAGAGTATGCCAAAAAGTGAATTTGTATGTATAACAGATAATAGTTTGTACATAAATATATATATTGTAACACTGCGAGAAATAAAGAATTTAGAATTTATATATAAAGAGTTACGTTTAAAAAAAATAAATAAATAAGTTCGTATTTATGTACCATAAAAAAAAAAATGCATGTAATTATGACAGTGCCTAGTCAGCTTTACCTATAAATATATATACGAATTATTACAGTGTGTTAAAATGCGATGCTTTTCTATCATCATTATTGGAGATGTCTTCACACTACGTTTTACTGCTTACAGGAATTCATGAGCTTCCCCGTGTATGCAGCTTGTGTGCTTTCTGTCAGCCTCTAATAATAAATAATGAATCATTTAATGTACGCCCCTTTTATACGGGCTTATATATATGTGTTATCTCCTGTCTAATAAAACAAAAATTTAATGTTTTTAACATTTTCTATAAAATTATATAAATGTATATTAAAATTGTTACAGGAAAAAAAAAATGTATCAGTCCAAATAATCAGAAGTCGTTGGCAATATATTAAAGAAAAGTTAATGACAATCATGCAGTTTTATTTGTACCCTGTTATACTTTTTATGAAACTTTTTGACACATTTGGAATTTTTATTAGAAGGTTATAATCATAATGAGTATCTTCAAGCGACCACCGATCCTAGATAAATGACAAAAAGTCAGTCGCACAGGGGTATGCAAACTAAAGTGGCTTTCCCAAGTCCTGGAATGACACATTGGTCATCTCATGACACTCTAATCAATATTTCTCCTAAAGTAAGAAGTATGTCTATAAGTAAATTGAAATGTACGATAGTCATAAAATTTTCAGCGACTCTCTTGTCTGAAGATGGTATTTGGTAGACATCAATACTCGTTAGCTGAGGCACAATTAACGAAGAAAGAGGAGAAATTAAATATTGGCAGTCTGAGAAAAATTCTCAATCAGCTCATAGTTGTGAGGATTATTAAGGAAAGACTTTAGTCCCTTTAAGAACGCTGTATGAAAAAGCAAAAATCAAGTCAGAAAGGGAAAAGAGTTTCCTAGAAAGACTCCGACCAATACAAGGATGTTAGCAATTCAAAATCACATGGCTTTGTAGCTAAGAATATGGCAAGACACATACGTCTTCAACAACGTTCTCAAACTAGAGGGCTTAAGCATGAAAGGACCACAAAAATCCATTCCTGTTTGATAAAAGAGAAGGGAAGGATTGTCGCACTTAGGAGGGAGTTCTCTCAGTCAAAGGAAGTTCAGCTTAGATTGGTCCTTGGAAAATGTAATGCATTGGTGTTGTTAAAAATGATGTGATGTGAGGAGTATTGTTAGTAAGAAGGATTGAATGTTAGGATAGGTGTTAGTAACGAGGATGTGATGTGAGAAGGACTGAATGTTAGGATAGGTGTTAGTAAGAAGGATATGATGTGAGAAGAGGCATTAGTAAGAAGGATGTGATGTGAGAAGAGGCATAAGTAAGAAGGATGTGATGTGAGAAGAGGCATAAGTAAGAAGGATGTGATGTGAGAAGGATTGAATGTTAGGATAGGTGTTAGTAACAAGAATGTGATCTGAGAAGAGGCATAAGTAAGAAGGATGTGATGTGAGAAGAGGCATAAGTTAGAAGGATGTGATGTGAGAAGAGGCATTAGTAAGAAGGATGCGTTGTGAGAAGAGGCATTAGTAAGAAGGATGTGATGTGAGAAGAGGCATAAGTTAGAAGGATGTGATGTGAGTAGAGGCATTAGTTAGAAGGATGAGATGTGAGAAGAGGCATTAGTAAGAAGGATGTGATGTGAGAAGAGGCATTAGTAAGAAGGATGTGATGTGAGAAGAGGCATTAGTAAGAAGGATGTGATGTGAGAAGAGGCATTAGTAAGAAGGATGTGATGTGAGAAGAGGCATTAGTAAGAAGGATGTGATGTGAGAAGAGGCATTAGTAAGAAGGATGTGATGTGAGGTTTATGAAGAGGGATTGGATGTAAGCATGTATGAATAGTTTTTGAAGAAGGATTGGATGATTGAATAGGTTTTTGAGAAGGATTATGAATAGGTTTATGAAGAGGGATTGGATGTATAGGTTTTTTGAAGAGGGATTGGATGGATGAATAGGTTTTTGAAGAAGGATTGGATGAGTGAATAGGTTTTTTGAAGAAGGATTGGATGGATGAATAGGTTTATGAAGAGGGTTTGGATGTATGGACAGGTTTTTGAAGATGGATTGGATGGATGAATAGGTTTTTGAAGAAGGATTGGATGGATGAATAGGTTTATGAAGAGGGATTGGATGTATGGACAGGTTTTTGAAGAGGGATTGGATGGATGAATAGGTTTTTGAAGAAGGATTGGATGGATGAATAGGTTTTTGAAGAAGGGATTGGAAGATTGGGTGGGATGATAGGTTTATGAAGAGGGATTGGATGTATGGACAGGTTTTTGAAGAGGGATTGGATGGATGAATAGGTTTTTGGAAGAATAGGTTTAGGATTGGATGGATGAATAGGTATTATGAAGAGGGATTGGATGTATGGACAGGTTTTTGAAGAGGGATTGGATGGAATGATGAATAGGTTTTTTGAAGAAGGAGTGGGATGGATGAATAGGTTTTTGAAGAGGGATTGGATGGATGAATAGGTTTATGAAGAGGGATTGGATGTATGGACAGGTTTTTGAAGAGGGATTGGATGGATGAATAGGTTTTTGAAGAAGGATTGGATGGATGAATAGGTTTATGAAGAGGGATTGGATGTATGGACAGGTTTTTGAAGAGTGATTGGATGGATGAATAGGTTTATGAAGAGGGATTGGATGGATGAATAGGTTTTTGAAGAGTGATTGGATGGATGAATAGGTTTATGAAGAGGGATTGGATGTATGGACAGGTTTTTGAAGAGGGATTGGATGTATCAACAAGTTTTTGAAGGAGAATAGGTTTAATTCTCGTACTTGCTGTAAAAATCTAAAAATAACAATATTCTGTCTCCAGGATACTTCATGGTTTGTCAGCCAATGAGTACTTTTTTTATCGGGGTAAAAAAAATAATAATAACTTCGAAAAGGTTAGGTTAGGTGGTTAGGTTACGGGTTTATTGGCGATCAACTACTAGGTTATTACGCCCTTCAACTATTGATGTTTATGTTACATAGTATGTAGAAATGTAGAGGGGTATGTGTGAAGTTGGATGATTTAGTGTTTTTTTATTTATTTATTTTTTTTTTTTTTTTACTTTACCAAAATACTTAATTACTATATTTTAATACTACCATGGTCCTTATAAACTAACATAGGAATCTTATAAACTAATATATTTAATCATGTAGGTCTCTTTTATTTGCATTTATTTCATACCTTCATTGTTTGGTAAGATAGTGTTGTGTGTCATAGCATGTTGTAGAGGTTGGTGTCCTTTAATACTTTTATCATTTTGTCGATGGACGCAGATGAATCTTGGAGTGCCATTGTAATCGACCGGGGCACTTTATAATTTTTGAAATGTTTCGTGAATTTTTTACAATCTTCTATTATATGTTGGATGGTTAGGGGGACTTTGCATATTTCACATATTGGTTGGGGTTGTTTGGTTATTAAATTTATATGAGTGAGATTGGTGTGTCCAATTCGCATCCTGGTCACAGCTACTTCCTTCTATTTCCTCTCTCTGAACTCAACCATGGCTTTACTGAGGTTTTTATGGCTTTTAATTTATTGGTCAGAGGTATCTCTTCCCACATTGTTTCCCAGTTCTTCCTTACTCTGGTTTTTAGCCAAACATTAAAATCCCTAGTTTAGTAGATTTGTAGTGGAGGAGAATGCATATTTGCAGCTTCCTTGGCTGCAAGATCTGCTGCCTCATTTCCTAGGATGCCTGAGTGCCCAGGGGTCCAGAGGAGTTGTATAGTTTTATTGAGGGTTGTTAAAATGTCTAAGTAATGATGGATTTTGTTGATGGTTGTAGATGGTTGATTGAAGCTGACTATACTTTTTAAGGCAGATATGGAGTCCGAACATATTAAAATATGTGATTCATGGCTGTCAATTGCAAGGCAAAGAGCAGTGGCAATTGCCTGTAGTTCGGCTGTGTATATCGATGAGTATGGTGGCAGTTTATATTTCTTCGGTTCCCCATTTTTGACAACTGCAAAACCTACATTATCTCCTTGCTTGGAGCCATCTGTATAAATTTGATCGTATATTTGGTATTTTTCCAGTGTAATGGCAAAACTACTTTTAGTTGTTAAGCTTGATTTGTTTTTTTGACTGTAATCAATTTTAATTGGCAGGTGTTTCCATGGTGGCTTCGGAGGTATGAGATCAGTTTGGTCTATGTGGATATTATGCAGTTCATCTATTGTGAGTTTGTGTCTGATTCCTAAGGGTGCTGTGCTTCTGGGATTTACTTCATAGTTTCTGATGTGCTGTGGATAAAATATGTAATTGTATGCTGGATTTGTTGGATGGAGCTTGATTTTTGATAAATAAGAATTAGTTAGATCCTGACGTCTAAATACAAGTGGTGCTGTGGAGGCTTCGACGCATATGCTTACTATGGGGCTGGTCCTGAAGGCTCCGGTAGCAAGTCGGATTCCGGTATGATGGATCGAGTCCAGGAGTAATAGTTGGCTTATTTTGTCTGAGGAGTAAACTACGCTGCCATAGTCTAACTTGGAACGGATTAGGCTCGTATAAATCATCATCATCCTTTTTCGGTCAGCCCCCCAGGAAGTCTTGGCTAATACCTTCATAATTCTCAACCTCTTAAAGCATTCATCTCGTAGATACATAATGTGGTTTTTCCATGTTAATTTTCTATCAAGAAATAAGCTCAAAAAGGCTACTTCTTCATAAAATTCTAATGGATGTCCATAAAGGTGGAGTTCTGGAGCAGGTGTTGTTGTTCTCTTTCTTGAAAATATTACACATTTAGTTTTTTCTATGGAAAATCGAAGATTTTGGCAATGCTTGAAGGTTATTCAAGAGATTCTGGAGTAGTCTTCTCATCCATGCCGGACTCTGGAAACGGAGTAGAATTGCTAAGTCATCTACATAGAGGAATGCTTTAAAAGGTCGTGGAATTACACTCACAATAGAGTTGATGGCAATTGCAAATAAGATACAACTCATTACACTTCCTTGAGGGATGTCTTTTAGAATTTTCTTCCTGCTTGATATAGTAGCTCCCACTATGACACGGATGTACCTTTCGGATAGAAATTTTTTTATGAACTCTGGAAGTGCTCCTTTGTAACCCCATGTATGTAACTGGTTGAGGATTATGTTTCTATCAATAGTGTCATAGGCCTTTTCTATATCAAAAAATATAGTTACTGCTTCTTTTTTGTCTATAAAAGTATTCAGAAGTTCAGCTTCCATTGACACTAGATGATCTATAGTGGATCTTGATTTTCGGAATCCGCATTGAATAGGAGATAACATGTTATATTTCTCCAGCACCCACATAAGACGTCTACTTATCATTTTTTCGTACAACTTTGACATGCAACTTGTTAAAGATATAGGCCTGTAGTTGCTGATGATTAGCCTGTTTTTTCCAGGTTTCAAAATTGGGACGATTATGGATTCTTGCCAAGTCATGGGATATGTACCAGTACTCCAGAGTTTGTTAAATATGGTCACAAGAACAGGTTTTGCTGTGGAGGGCAGATTTTTTAACATAGTATTATGGATATCATCTTTTCCTGGAGAAGATGGTTTCAGTTCTTTTATTGCATATTCTAATTCATTGTGTGTGAATGGGCAGTTATATTCATAGCGGGATTCATTGTCTTGGTATGTTGGTTCTTTGAAATCTATTTCCTGAGTTTGGGTGTTATGGTTGGAGACATCATCAGGGTTTGATATGGCAGCAAAATAGTTTACAAAGGATTCAGATATTTTTTGTGGATCAGTTACTATTTCACCTTGTATATTCAGGATGGGAGTTTCTATGGTGTAATTGCCAGATATACTTCTTATTTTTCTCCAAACTTTTTTATTGGTGTGCTTGTGTTAATGGTTTCAACATAATTTTTCCATGAGCATTTCTTTTTAAGTTTTATTAGGTTTCTTACTATAGCTTTTTCTTTCTTATATTTTATTAAATTATCTATTGTTGGTGAGTGCTGGAAATGTTTTAGAGCCTTGTTCTTTAATTTGATTGCTGCCCGGCATTCTTTGTCAAACCATGGGGCATGATTTGTTTTAGGAAATCCCTTAGTTCTTGGAATGGTCTCTTGTGCGCTTTGTATAATACAGTTTGTAAAGTAGGTTACCATTTCATCGTGCTCTCAGAGATTTGTTGAATTGATGTGGACATTTTTTCTTGGAATTCATCCCAGTTAGCTTCTTCTGTCATCCATCTAGGGTGCCTTTTAAGTCTGGGTATCTCTTCATTGAGATACAGCAATAGTGGGAAATGATCACTTCCATGCTGGTCATTACAGACATCCCATGTGAGTTGCATGTCTAATGTTGGTGAAACAAATGAAAGGTCTATGGCTGATTGTGAGCCTGACCTTGGGCATATATGGGTGATGGTGCCTGTATTTAATAAGATGGAGTCTGTCGAGTCAATTATTCTTCCGGATTGTGTTGCCTCTAGTGTTAGGTGTTGCTGGACTCCAGGATGGATGTGACCCATTCATATCTCCTAATACTATATACGGAGAGTGTTTATGAGCTGTAGAACTGCAGCTTCATTTATATTTTCAGTTGGGGGCAGGTATATATTACAGATGGTGATGTAAAATTTTAGTTTTACTTTTGTTACTAAGGCTTGCAGTGGTGTATCTATTGGTAATTCCTCGGAGAATATGTCCTTTCTCACAGCTGTAGCTACTCTTCCGTGGGCGTGTTCTCCGTCTTCTATATCCTTATCCTTCCTATCGATTTTGTAGTTCTAAATGTCTAGTGCAATGTTCCTTTTAAGTTTTGTTGTTTCCTGCAGGCAAAGTATAGGTGGGTTGTAGTCACTTAGTAGGATTTTTATTTCTTCATATTGCGTTCTTACCCCATTACAATTAAAACTTATGATAGGCATGATTAACAACGTTTTGTTTTGAGACCTGCTTCTTAAGATTAACAATTTTTGTTTTCTGGAGTATTATTACATTATATTTCTTTTTTAAATATTTATTTTGACTGATAATTGAGGTGATATGGATTAAGTTTTGAAACAGGTAATTAGAGTAAATAGGTAATATTAGGTCGAAAGTATATAGGTGTAGGTGTATGTTTGAATTTGTTGTTTGAGTGTGTGTGTAATCATGATGTTGCATCATCATGTGTGAGTTATAGTGTGTCCATATCATCATCGCTTTTGGATTTATCTCCTTTCTTTTTTCTATTTTTTTTTTTGTGATACTTGGGTATCAAAAATTGCTCAGTGTTTGCCGGTGCTTTAAACGCTCCCGGCGGATTCTCACTTCCGATAGAGTGAGAATCTGAGCTAACAGAAGGGCTGGGGGAGGGAGGAGGGAGAGAGGGGATAGGGAGGCTGGGTGGGGAAGGACTAAGGGCCGGGGAAAGAAGTGGAGGGGCCTTATCAGATCTCGCTAATCCAGTACCTAGATCAGTGGTTGAGCTTGAAGCTGTGTTTGTCTTTGTGCAATCTATCTGTGGAATAAATGACTCAGTTTGGCAGGCTACAGAAACCCCTACCAGTTTCCTATTTCTTGTAGCGTCAGAATAGCTTTTATTAACTGTAGTATGAGCTCTTTCTTTATATATTCTTCTAGCAACGTTATAAGGTACTTTATCATTAAACTGTATTGTTTTAATTTGCTTTTCGTCGATTAGTCTGGGACATTTTGTGTCAAGGCTGTGATGATTTTCACCACAGTTTACGCAGTTCGGTAGTATAGATTCACACGGCATACCGGTATGCTGTGCTTTTGAACAAAATCCGCATACGGGGCTTTTTGTACATTTATCTGAAAAATGTCCAAATTTTAAACATACCCTACATCTTATTGGGTTTGGTATATACATTTTAATTTTTATTAATTGAAAGCCTATTTTTATTGTTTCTGGGAGGGAGGGTAGGGAGAATGTTAGAACCTACAGGTGGGTTTTCCTTTCTGTTCCTGCCCGCTTACCAATTATTCTCCGTATCTCCTTTACTTTGTAAGTTCTCAACTCTTCTAAAATTTCCATTTCATCTATCCCATCCAAATCAGGGCAAAATATGACCCCCTTACTTATATTTAGTGCTTCATGTGGGCGAACTGTTACTTTGCTCGTACCAAAGCTCGTTAATTTAAATAGCTTTTCGGACTGCTCTTTTGAATTTGTCTCGACTAGAATTGTTCCATTTCGTAATTTTTTTACATTTTTCGGTTCCCCGCAAATATTATTAATCGTTTTGTAAATTAAGAACGGTGAGACAGTTTTTAAGTCCCCGTCTTCTTGTTTCTCTATAATTAAAAATTTATTAATATTTAAATTGTCATCCGGGTTTTTAATTTCACTAAGTTCCATTGCATTTTTCCAATTTCTTTTTATTCTTTTTAATTTAGGGGATCTAAGGTCGGGAGGTTTATTCATATTTAATTAGCTTTTTTATTTTATTATTTTTTTATATATTATTAATTATAAGAGAAATAATTAATTGAAAAGTGGTAGCTGTAGTATACTTAATGTGCAAGAAATAAAATTAAAATCATTTATTTAAAGAAATGGAATGCCTTATTCAATCAATATTAATTCTAAGTAAAAGAAAATATTAAATGAACTAAATATGATAGTAATTAATTTATATATTATATTAACACTTAGCTGTCCGGGGAAAGGCAAGCTTTGCCCCGAGATAATTTTAATCCGCTTCTAAGCTGCGATGTTGTCACGTCGGCAGCTCGGACTCGATTCAACTTCGAAAAGGTGCAATATATTGCAAAATAATAATCAAATAAATAACACTTTTTGTAATAAATAATAAGAAAATCAAAACAAAAGTCCGATTAACTCATTCCTAGCAGTGGAAACATGTGCACACACAATTTGCAGGAAACACACTAGTTCAGTCGTCATTTGAATTTGAATTTCCCGCGCTCGATGAGTTCACAAACCCGCCACACACATGCAGATCACCAAGGCTGTGGCCTACAGCGGAAACTACGTTGCAGCTCAAGAAGGCATCAGCTAGTTTCAAAGATACAGTCAGTTGGGCTTTGACGCTCTCAGGGGTCATTTCTACGGCCAGTGGGGCTTTGCCTCCTCCGGGGTCGTTTCTCCGCTACAGTAAAGTGTGTACACCGCTTCATAGATAACCGCTCAGTTGGCCTCTCCAGGGACGGTTCTACCGCCACAGTTATAGTCAATCTTTCATCTCCCGCAACGCTACCATCATATACGGATCACCGCAACCAGCTAGAAGACATCATCTTACAGGGAACACAGAAAATAACACCAGAAGAAGACTCCACTTCAAGGAAAGTGTACCCGCAGGTACCTACTTCTAATAATGCTAGCATTATCTACGCAAATTATTAAATGAGTACTCACACAATATAGGACCGATCGATCATTCTATTGTATATATATTATTGGCTTGCCGCTAAATTATTTTATAAAGTTAAGTTTCCTTTGTTTCTTTTTCAACCTCTATATCTATAAAGTGTATTATATGTTGCTTAATCAATTCAGTATACTTGATTCTTTGGAGAACTCAAATAGTGACTTGTATTATTCACCCTCATCTTTCCATAAAACAGTAAATATTTCAGTCTAATGCTCTCTTATTCTTGCCTTTAAAAAGCTTCCCGCCTTTACATTTTGGTGCCGAAACCCGGGACTAAAAAGCTTCCCCGCCCCGACATTTTGGTGCCGAAATAGCTCTATTATTATTATTACAGCAAAAGCTAACCGCACGCCCTAACAACACTAAATAACAAAAGTCCGTCACGCAGGGGCTGCGTAAACTAAGCAGATTTCCCACGTGAAGTTTTACAATAGAGAAATCTGCCTAATAACAACTGCAGTAGTAAGAAACCTCTAAACCTAAAACATTATTTAGGGCGTAATAACCCAGTAGTTTCTAGCCCCATAAAACAGTTAACCTAACCTCTAAACCTATTCACGAGGGACGAATAGTTATAGAAACGGCCACCAGAGCTCTCGGCGGAAAGTCCGAACATAGCCTACTGGTGACCACACGCAGAATACAAATGCAAATATCTCGGTTAATATTCAAGATAGAGAAAAAATGTATATAACAATATTTATAGTAAATTTAATTTGCAATAAGATTGATTCTGTACAATTTTTCGGTCCGACGTATAGTAACGGAGATATTTAGAATTTTCGAAAATCCTCCCCTCTAAACCCCCCCCCCTCCCACTGGTCCGATTTCAGCCGTTAACGAACTTGATCTTTCTTTTTACATAAAACGACTAAATATCGAGTTTGGTAACGATCAAACAAAAATTGCGACCGCTAGAGCGGTAACAGACAATATATATATATATATACAGTTTTGAACGGACCGCATTTTCGTCATCTCCTGGGTAGGATCGATGGACATTTGAAGAAAAATTTCGAAAATTCCGTCATGAGTACAACCTCAATAGCTGATTTCCCTTAAGGGAAATCTGCTAAAAGGGAGTCTATTGTCTGGTTAGCAGCAGTGTAACCAGCTAGATTTATGCTAATTGATTTTAATTAATAATTCTTTTATTTATGTTTGTTGGCAACACTGACTCCCCGTGTCGGGGGACAACCTTTAGAAAAGGTTGCACGTCTGACAATTAACTAATGCTGCAATGTCACCAGTCTAATTAAGTTGATATGGTTGCTATCGATGAAATGAAATATTTATAGCCAAATTGTTTCTCTGTAAACATTGCTTATTTCATATAAATGAAATAACAACACAATCGTTTTATGGAAATTGAAATAATGTTTACTTAATTGACATTGGAGGCCGACATTACAAGACAGTATTTGGCAAGTTGTGAACGATGGACGAACAACAGTACTTCAAAGTCTTCAATTCCGGAGTTTTTAAAATCTCTAGATATTTGGGTCTAGTTCCATATTATATGGATGCATACAAAATCAGATTCCCCATGAAAAATATGATTTTCCTCTTGATACTAAATGTAATAGCCCTAGTGTATCAACTATTACGGTTTCAGAGCAATTCTAGAATCGACGAGCAATACGTTCTTTGGGATGTGACTAGATTTATTATATACTTTGGGTATTTCATTCTTCCAATGGTTTCCGTACTTATGTTCGTCTTGAAAAGAAATGCATTTTTCAAACTTGTTCGATCTTTGAGTGAAGTTCAATCACAGTTGCCGTGTGATCTCACCGCTAAGAAGCCAGATGTTTACTCGTGTTACTTGATCACTTTAATCGTTATCACCTTCTCTCAATTACTTTCGGCTGATTCATCCTTCGTGAGTTTCGCAGGAAGTTGCTCTACATTAGTCATTTTCCATTCACCAGCTATTGTATTATTCCAGTATTCCGCTATGGTAGAATCCATATCGTGTTTGTTTGATCGGTTGCTTGCTAATTTAGACACCAATAACGTCCAGCAGCGTGTAGCATGTCACAAAACTTTGGTCAGATGTTGCGAATTGGTCGCAGAATTATTTGGAGTACAGGTGGCATTTTTACTTGTGGTATTTATTATTGGGGAGGTAGGACTTATATATGTGGTTATTAGAATTTCGGCTACTGGTGACATGGCTTTAGTTGTCATTTTCGCAATTATTATGCTCCTGGCATGGTATCCTTGGTGGAATTTGATAAACACCTGCAGAAAAGCCATTTTGAAAGTAAGTATTAGTATTATTAGTAAGTAGTATTTATTATCTTGTTAAAGTGTGTCGAGCATGATTGGGTTCATCCAGGTAATTTCAAAAGATATCTTCCAAATTAAAAAAAGTCCGTCACGCAGGGGCTGCGTAAACTAAGCAGATTTCCCATGTGAAGTAATACAATAGAGAAATTTCACGAGAGCCGAGCATCCTTTAGGCGTCCAGATTTAATAAAAATGCAAATATCTCTGTTAATATTCAAAATAGAGAAAAAATGTATATAACAATCTTTATAGTAAATGTAATTTGCAATAAGATTGCTTCTGTAAAATATTTCGATCCGACGTATAGTAACGGAGATATGTCGAATTTTCGAAAATCCTCCCTTCTAAACCCCCACTCCCACTGGTCCGATTTCAGCCGTTAACGAACTTGATCTTTCTTTTCACATAAAACGACTAAATATCGAGTTTGGTAACGATTAAACAAAAATTTCGACCGCTAGAGCGGTAACAGACAAATATATATATATATATATATATATATATATATATATATATATATATATATATATATATATACAGTTTTGAACGGACCTCATTTTCGTCATCTACTATGAAGGATCGATGGACATTTGAAGAAAAAATTCGAAAATTCCGTCATGAGTACAACCTCAATAGCTGATTTCCCTTAGGGGAAATCTGCTAAAAGTCCGTCACGCAGGGGCTGCGTAAATTAAGCAGATTTCCCACGTGAAGTTTTACAATAGAGAAATCCGCCTAATAACAACAGTAGTAGGAAGGAATCTCTAAACCTATTCACGAGGGACGAATAGTTACCGAAACGGCCCGCACTAGCTCTCGGCGGAGGGTCCCGAACATAGCCGACCATACACATGCATACAAATGCAAATATCCAATATTCAAGATACAGAATAAATGTATAGAACAAAATTCAAAGTAAATTTAATTTTCAATAAGATTGATTCTATACAATTATTCGATCCGACGTATAATAACGGAGATTTTTCGAATTTTCAAAAATCCTCTCTTCTAAACCCCCACTCTTACTGGTCCGATTTTAGCCATTAACGAACTTGATCTCTCTTTTTACGTAAAACGCTTAAATATGAAGTTTCGTAACGATCAAACAAAAATTGCGACCGCTTGAGCGTTAACAGACAAATATGTATATATATATATATATATATATATATATATATATAATATTGAACGGACCTCATTTTCGTCATCTCCTGGGCAGGATCGATGGGCATTTGAAGAAATTTTTCAAAACTCGCGTCATGAGTACGACCTCAATAGCTGATTTCCCTTAAGGGAAATCTGCTAAAAAGTCCGTCACGCAGGTGCTGCTTCAACTAAGCAGATTTCCCTTGAGCGTCAAGTATTTGCATTTACTTCAAAACGTAAAAGCTCAATGTTTGATATTTAGGTTTCTAATGATGTGCTTCATAATATAACAGCTTATTGTTAATATGACATGAGTAGGAGTGGAGGGTTTAATGAAGGCAGAAAACTAAAATAATGCAAATATCTCGGTTAATGGTCAAGATAGCGGGAAAAAAGGTACTCGACAACATTTATAAAACATTAAATTTGCAATAAGATTAGTTTTACACAATATTCCGATCCAACGCATAATAACGGCGTTATTAAGAATTCTCAAAATTGCTTCCCTCTAAACCCCACCCCCCTCCCACTTGTCGAATTTCAGCCATTAGGGAACTTTGTCTTTAGTCTTACATTAAACGTTTAAATATCAAGTTTGGTAACGATCAAACAAATATTGATAGACAAATATATATATATATATATATATATATATATATGGTGTGTTATTCTTTTCGGAGTTTTGGTCAATGTTGGTGAAATAAATCTTAGTTTATGCCGATATTTCGAGAATCTTTATTTTCTCTTCTTCAGGGCTGTAAAATTACAGGTACTACTTTATAATATTGCACAATGTTATTACACATTATTGTAAAAGGGTGAAAAATAAAAACATAAGAATAGCTTTAATATGGCATAACAATGATTGTAGTAACACACAGGAATGGTTGTTATAACATAATAAATATAAGAATAAAAATAGCAACTTAGATACAACATAGGAATAACTTTAATATAACACAACAATAATTGTAATTTAAAATAACATGGCAATGGTGTTAATAATACATAACAATAACTGTTGTAAAATAATATAAGTTGCAATAACATAGTGTTAAGTGGCAATAACATAGATTTAATAAAACATAGCAATAATTATAATAGTGCATAGCAATAACTGTTGTAAAATAATATAAGTGACAATAACATAATAGTTTTAACACAACATGAAGATAGCTTTAACAAATTATAGCAATAATTGTTAAAACAAATAAAAATAGTTCTATCATGATATAACTACAGTACAACAATTATAATATAGTTTAACAAACAAATACACCTTACTATAAATATACAAACATACAAAAGGCTGTGACCCTGCTGTGTAAAGAAAACAAGAAAGGTTACTATAACCCTAGTCAATAACCATGTATAATAGTTTGTAGGTATCTTTAGTCTTGGTAAGTAATAATAAGAAAAAAAAACACCCTTTACAATAATGTGTAATAACAATGTGCAATATTATAAAGTAGTACATGTAATTTTACAGCCCTGAAGAAGAGAAAATAAAGATTCTCGAAATATCGGCATAAACTAAGATTTATTTCACCAACATTGCAACATTGACTAAAACTCCGAAAATAATAACACACCATATGTAAATATAACCTGGTCGAAAACCTCAACACAATTTTATATATATATATATATATATATATATATATATATATATATATATATATATATCGTGCCTGATGGACTTTTTTTATTTAATTATTTGTAATTAAATAGGAAATGCATAATTGATTGCTTATATTTATTGTGATAAGAACAAAAAATTGATTTACATTTTTTTTTGTCGTGCAAAACATTTTTAAAATAAGCCCACAAATATTTTTTTTTACAGTCAAGAGAGTTTAACAAGCAACTATATCGCATGGTCGTATTTGATGAGTCCAAAGCTCTCGTGGAAAACGTAAGTAAAGCCTCATCTTCATATCTTACTTTTTTATCTTATCGTTTGTCTTATATTACAATCTTATTTTAGTTTATTTATTTTGGAGCTTTCGCAACGTGGCGATATTGCTCAGATAAGAAATGAAAGGAAAAAAACCCAAACAAGAACATCAATTAACAAGAACATTAACATATTCTTCATATTTTATAGCAAGGGTATCCAATAAAAAAAAACAACAACATTTTTTTAGTGCAAACTTTATTGAAACTGCCCTACATGTTTCGTGACTTACTTGCCACCTCTTCAGGGGCTATCCCTTTTCAAAATAAAAATATAAAAAAATTAATAACATTAATTTAACACAACCCTTAATAATTCTTTCGCTAGATATTGTATTAGTAGGTTCCTACATGTATGATATTGTTACGTTTTTTATTACCAAAACCAGTAATAAACGTTGCTAATAAGAGTTCTTTTGGATTGCAAAATTAAACACTCACAAGTTTCACAGTTTTTATCACTGCACAATTTATTTCACAATGCACAATACACTAGGTAATTATTCTTAATTACTACTCACAGTATACACTGATAGCGTCACTATTCTTCTGATTATACAGTCCAATAATTCACTCACGGTCACTGAAATTCACAACAAGACGGCACTGCACTGTCCTTGACTTCGCGGCACTTCACTGTCCTTTACTTCGCGGCACTGCACTGTCCTTTACTTCGCGGCACTGCACTGTCTTAACACGGCACTAAACTGTTACTTACAGTCACGGCACAACACTGTTCTTCACATAAAAAACACTTTACCGCACTGCACCAAGTCGCACTGTAGCACTGATGTGACCATCAAAGATCGCTGAGCATAAAACTGACTCGCTCATGGTGGCCGGTTCTTTATATAGGTCGTCGGCATACATCAAAGGTGAATTGTCTGGACCCTTCGACGCGGGTCTAGTAGGACCTCGATTCTCCGTCGGCTTATATGATCTATCTCGCACTTCCAGAATACGCGACTCTCTCTCTTAAGGATTATTCATGTATTTAATTTTCGCAACAATATATTTATTAAATCTAATTATAAATTGCTACTTACATTTCTGAAGTGCTCGTTTCCCTTTTACATTGATTGCGACTGTCCTCACAGAGGAGGTACTGAGGTTCCCTAAGTCAGCTGACTACAAATCGATTATTTACAAGTCAATCTTGAACTCGATTATTTCGCGTCATAATTTAAATTCGATTAATTTAAGATAAAATATTAAAGAATATATGATTGAGAAATTTTATTTCTGTTTTTTGTTTGTTTACTGTCCTTTTTTATTTATTTTTTCATGTGAATATACTCTATTATTTTTCGTTTAGTATTATTTCTTTTTTTTATCAATTATTTGAACTTTTTCAAAATTAAAGGTGTATTTCCTGGAGATGGCATGATCCGTCAAAGCAGCTTTATTTTCATTATTGTCTATACTTTTTACTTGTTGCTTCAACCACTTATTCAGGAGCTGCAAGGATTCACCAATATCAGTTCCATTGAAGTGTTACATATTATTTCATATGTATTATATTTAGATTTTGATTCAGTTACTATGTTTTTAATTCTAATAATTTTTTTTTTGTATTTTATTTTTATATTTCCAGGTTATATTAGGCACCCCTCAGTTTTCTATATATTTATGGGTGATAGTTGAAAGAATAGAACGATTGTAATTTTATTTTATCTATTGAAAATGCCCCTGAAGAGGCAACTAAGCCACGAAACATGTAGGGCAGGGAACTTTGAAAATCGGAAATGCCTCCGTTACTATAAGTCGGATCGAAAAAGTGTATAGAATGAATCATATTGCAAATTAAATTTACTGTAAATAGTGATATGCATTTATTCTGTATCTTGAATATTAACGGAGATATTTGCATTTTTCAGCCTTCAATAAACCCCCACTTCTACTCGTGTTACATAATCAACACTCTGTTATATAAAAAACCACATAATTCGAAGCTTAAATACCAAATATTGTTTTCCAGAGATCTTTTTTATACGAGGTAGATGCAAATATGTTCTTGTGACCCCCTCCCCCCTATCTTAAATTCTTGGACTACTAAAATTTAATTGATTGAGATGAGTAGTGTCATTTCAAAACTGGTCTTATCCAAAAAAAAATTGAAGTATAGGTGGCAGTGTATTCTTGAAGTATTTTTCCTGCTCTTTCTGAATAAAATATCTGTTTGAATCAAAAGTGGCTATAAACAGTTCAAAGGAGAATATGAAAACCACTGTCCACAGCAAAACTGGCTTTAATAGAGATCTGTTCTGAAGCAAAACTTGCCTTCTCCATTCCAGCCAATGAGAAGCAAGCATTTGTTAAAAATTGCATATGGGTGCCACAAAGCTGATAGCAGCAACTGTTGAAATTTTCAGGTTGTGGTTTTTCTATTTTATAGTGTGCTTCTGTGTAAAATAATTGGTATATTATTTGATTGAATAAAAAGAAGATGGATGAAACAGTTGCAGTTTTTCCCATTGAGCCTGGTGGATGTCGTCAGAAACAGAAAAGGAATGACCAAAAGAGAAGACCTGAACTTCTATGTGAATTTATTTCATACTATTTCTTCAGTAAATTGCAGAGATGGCGATGAAGATTTCGATGGCTACTGTGAACAACAAGAAAATCCTGAAGTGTTTGAAAAAATGTTTGAATTTCTTTTAAGACAGAAATGTGAATTTTTACTTTTTTAAAGATGTATATTGCTTCTGTTTTAAAACATTTTTAAAGTAATTATTACATTTTCATTATACCTATAATAAAATGTCATTTTTCCAGTAAGTAACCATATTTTTGTCAAATTAAAAAAATAAAAAATATTATTTTATTATCATCCTAAGTATAATTTTAAATTTTAATATAATTAAAGTTTGTTATTTCTTTTCAGCTTCATTAATTTTTTGTAATTCAGATGAGTTAACCAGAATTATACTTTACAAATTAACTGAAACAAAACTTGCCTTATCCTCAGTAGTCTGTTTCAGAACTGGTCTTCTCCAAGCTGCCATAGCAAAACTAGCTATGTGTAAATTTTTAACACATATTGCTGCTGGAAAACTTTTCCAATTTAGTTGGCACCTTTTTTAAATCAATAGGCAGTTTAAGTTATCTAACGAAAAAAAAATTATAACAGAAATATGGATAATTTTAAGATAATCAGTTTTTTTGCCCTACTGGAAAATTATGAAAAGTGGAGAAGACAAGTTTTGAAATGACACTACTCATATAATAGTATATTTCATTACAAGGGCGGAAAGTGACTGTTTCCTATTGCGAGATCGTGTTTTACAGCCGAGGCGAAGCCGAGGCTGGAAATTAGATCGAGCCTTGGAAACTCACTTTACGCCCGAGTTATGAACGATACTTTTACATCAAGAGGCAAAAAAATGCAAAATATAATTTAAACTCGTAATTATTAAGTATTATCATATTAAATGATTTGTTTTGCATTCTGTAGTATCGATTATTTCTGAACAAGCTGATTTAGAGCACTAACCTGATGCAAGTAACATAACTTTAATAACACTTTCAAACACAATTCTTTATTATTTGAAGTAAATTTATAACAAATTCAAACATTTACAACTCAACAATTTTAGTGGCTTCCTTCATTAAATTTTCTGGTATGCTCCCAGCCATTTTGTATAAATAAAATAAGTTTACTTCAAATAATAAAGAATTGTGTTTGAAAGTGTTATTAAAAGTTATGTTACTTGCATCAGGTTAGTGCTCTAAATCAGCTGTTCAGAAATAATCGATACTACAGAATGCAAAACAAATCATTTAATATGATAATACTTCCTTAAAAAGTTCCTTCCTAGGAAGTCCGAGATCAATTTCCTTATTTTTGCTCTCGACAAACCAGATAAAGTCCTCCGTGTGGATAACTTTTAGCCTTTCGCCATACCCTTTTGGGAGTTCTTTATAGAATTATTCAATCTGACGCATAATAACGGAGATATTAAGAATTTTCGAAATTCCCCTCCCCCTGTCTGATTTCATCAATTAACGAAATTGATCTATCTTTACTTTTCGAGATGAAAACTTAATGGAAATCTGCTAAAATATACGAGCAATTGTAAAGCAATTGGGATTTACCAGAAATCCTTTGGATCCCTTGGATTTCCAACTATTTTCAACCTAATTAAAATGGAATACATAGGTACTCTAGGCTGCATTGCACGACCTTCCATGCATCATGCCACCTATAATAAAATTGTATAAAACTAATAGTCATTTGTTTTTCAGAAAATAATTCTAGCACATTTTAAAGCAAAGAAGAAAGTGGAATTTTCAGCAATGGGCCTGTTCAATTTCGATTACCCACTCGTCTGTACTGTAAGTACTCCAGAATGAATTTATAATTGCGTTTAAATAGCAATAACTATGTTTTATTTATTTTGTATTTCCATGCACATATTTTATACATCGTTGAAAAGGTCGACAATGTTATTATATTGTTACGTTTTCTTTACCAAAACCAGTAATAACGTTTCTAATAAGAGTTCTTTTGGATTGCAAAATTAAATACTCGACAGTTTCACAGTTTTTATCACTGCACAATTTATTTCACAATGCACAATACACTTGGTAATTATTCTTAATTAATACTCACAGTATACACTGATAGCGTCTCTGTTCCTCAGATTAACACAGTCCAATAATGCACTCACGGTCACTGAAATTCACAACAAGACAGCAACTGCACTGTCCTTTACTTCGCGGCACTGCACTGTCTTAAACACGCACTAAACTGTTACAGTCACGGCACAACACTGTTCTTCTTATAAAAACACTTTAAAAACGGCCGAACTAATCCGAACAATACCCGACCACAGCCTTCATAAAAATGTAAAAAGAAAGATCAAAGTTCGTTAACGGCTGGGAATCGGACCAGTGGGAGGGGGGGGTTTAGAGGGGAGGATTTCCGAAAATTCGAAATATCTCTGTTACTATACGTCTAATAGAAAAAATTTACAAATTCAATCTTATTGCAAATTAAATTTTACTATAAATATTGTTATATACATTTTTTTCTTATCTTGAATATTAACCGAGATATTTGCATTTCTATTAAATCTGGGCGCCTTAACGGATCGAGTTACTTTCCCGCCAAAAGCTAGTTCGGCCGTTTCTTGACTGGCGAGGCTCTCGAATGGAGATTTCTCTATTGCACAACTTCACGTGGGCTCTGCTTAGTTTACGCAGCCCCTGCGTGACGGACTTTTTTTATTAAAGGGAAACTGAGAAAAGAATATGAGTTAGCGTAATGATTGTGACATTCTTCCATGTGAATTATCAGCTTAGTACAATGTGGGGCAGGCTTTTAAACTATGTTTACTTACTTACAGACAATTCACTTTAAAAAATAAGAAATATTTCTTATTAATTTTACTATATAGAAACTTACATGGTTCACTGTTTTATTTTATTTTGTTTATTTTTTTCAGATATTCAACTCCATAACTACTTACATAGTAATTTTGGTTCAATTTGCGGAATGAACTCAAGAAAACCAGTCCAATTACAGTCATCTCTACATTTTGAATTTGATAGTCGTGTTAAACTTGTAGTATTTGGCTACGCACATAATAACACATATAATTATAATTCATGTAGTTTTAGCTCACTAGATTGGTATAAGATAGAAATAGCATTGTTTCATTCACAAAATAATAACTAGAATCTATTTTTTTATGAGATACAAATTATTTTATGAGTTTGTTTTTTTTCCATGCGATTTGGTAATAAATATTTTATGGTAGCATATAGATCCTTCCGATTTTAAGAATAGTATAAACATCCTGTATATTGTTAATATTGTGTTATATTGATATGTTCCTATTGATTTATGAGGTATGTACGTTCGATATATTGATAATATTAAATATGTGTTTCCTATGGATATATATAATAGAAGATATGCACATGCTATATATTTTCAGGAATGTACTGTATATTGATAATATTTAATATGTGTTTCTATTGATATATAGTAGAAGATATGCACATTCTATTGATTTATGAGTTATGTACTATGTATTGATAATATTAAATATGTGTTTCATATTGATATATAATAGAAGATATGCACATCCTATTGATTTATGAGGTATGTACGTTCTATATATTGTTAATATCAAATATGTCTTTCCTATTGATATGTAATAGAAGATATGCACATGCTATTGATTTATGAGTTGCGTACTATGTATTGATAATATTAAATATGTGTTTCATATTGATATATAATAGAAGATATGCACATGCTATTGATTTATGAGGTATGTACGTTCTATATATTGATAATATTAAATATGTGTTTCCTATAGATATATAATAGATGATGTTAGTCACTATTTGCTAAAATTGTATCAGTAACCAATTGTATGCAATAATTCACTAGCGTACTGTGTATCAAACTGAACATAAATTACAAACATATGAACTTTTAAAAAAGAAACAATAAAAATATTAAATTAACAGAATGCTTCGACCGGTGATCCATCGTAGTAGCAAACATCCTCCCCCCCCCCGTAGCGAACTGATGGGCAGCTACTTCTCAGCTGGAAGAAGAGGTAGGCTTCTCAGCTGGAAGAAGAGGTAGGCTTCTCAGCTGGAAGAAGAGGTAGGCTTCTCAGCTGGAAGAAGAGGTAGGCTTCTCAGCTGGAAGAAGAGGTAGGCTTCTCAGCTGGAAGAAGAGGTAGGCTTCTCAGCTGGAAGAAGAGGTAGGCTTCTCAGCTGGAAGAAGAGGTAGGCTTCTCAGCTGGAAGAAGAGGTAGGCTTCTCAGCTGGAAGAAGAGGTAGGCTTCTCAGCTGGAAGAAGAGGTAGGCTTCTCACCTCACAAAATTATTACTTCAAACACCTCTAGAAACATCCAATAATTCCTTTAAACACCTCCTAACATCCAATACTATAAAAATATCTATTAAAGTAAATAACGAAAGATCATAATTGATGACGTCATCAAAATACGTATTTTCATATATCTCACAAAGTAGTATTTATAATAAATTTAATTTTCAATAAGATTGATTCTATACAATTTTTCGATCCGACGCATAATACCGGAGATATTTAGAATTTTCTAAAATCCCCCTCTAAACCCCCCCCCCCTTTCCCCTGGTCCGATTTCAGCCGTTAATGAACTTGATCTTTCATTTTGCATAAAACGACTAAATATCGAGTTTGGTAACGATCAAACAAAAATTGCGACCGTTTTAGCAGTAACAGACATATATATATATATATATATATACATGCCGTTTTGAACGGACCTCATTTTCGTCAGCTACTAGGTAGGATCGATGGACATTTAAAGAAAAATTTCTAAAAGTCCGAAGAAATCTGTTAAAATTCCGTCACGCAGGGGCTACGTAAACTAAGCAGATTTCCCACGTGAAGTTTTACAATAGAGAAATTTCACAAGAGTCGAAGATTTAAGAAAACGGCAGACATAGCTTTTGGCGGGAAACTCACTCTCATCCGTTATCCGCCCCGATTTCATAAAAATGCAAATATCTCGGTTAATATTCAAGATAGAGAATAAATGTATAAAACAATAATTATAGTAAATTTAATTCGCAATAAGATTGATTCTATACAATTTTTCGATCCGACGTATATTAACGGAAATATTTCGAATTTTAGAAAATCCTCCCTTCTAACCCCCTCCCCCTCCCACTGGTCCGATTTCAGTCATTAACGAACTTGATCTTTCTTTTTACATAAAACGACTAAATATCGAGTTTGGTAACGATTAAACAATAATTGCGACCGCTAGAGCGGTAACAGACATATATATATATATATACTAGCTCAGATACCCGGCTTCGCCCGGGAATTCATTTGAGGCTGGATGGTGATGGTATATTTATGGCAAGGCTTTACTTTGCACAATATATTGACATTTACCCGTTCCAGTGTTTAGGGTTAATACCCGTTGTTAGCATTTGTTAATAATAAAATTATTTTTTTATGTAAGACTTCACTGTCCTGCATATTGTCATATTTCACGTCTCCTGTGCATTATGCATAGATTTGAATTATTAAAGAGAAAATATTGACATACATTTGAATTAATTTTTTTCCGGTGAGGTACCTGGTAGTTCATATTGAAAAGAAGTGTTGAGCAAATTTCTCTAAATAACAAAATAAACAACTTTTTTTACTTGCATATTTGCCAAAACCCCAATAGGAAATCATTATTATTAATTTCAGGCCTCTCTTATAACCCCCACTCCTGCCCGTCCCTAGAAATATTAGTATGGCTTATTATAGAAATATTGTAGGCGTTAGTGCTAATAAACATACTGAGTGTTTTATTTAGTTCGGTTGAGTCTTTTGTGCCAAATAAAATTGTTGTCTCCCGCTATAATTTTTTGCGTATAACGCCTTTATACTTCGGTATACGATGATAGTGTATATAAAAAAAAGTTTCCCTAAATAACAAAATAAACAACTTTTGTTATGTGCATATTTGCCGAAAATGCAATAGGAAACGAAATATCACTATTTATTAATTTCAGGCCTTCCTTATAACCCCCACTCCTGCCCGTCCCTAGAAATGTTAGTATAGATTATTATAACGAAGGCGTTAGTACTAATTCACATACCGAGTTTGGTTTAATTCGGTTGAGTCTTTAGTGCCAAATAAAATTGTGGACTCCCGCCATAGTTTATAGCATATAACTCATTCATGCTTCCGTATACGGCAAAAGTGCATATAACAATAGATACTCTAAAAAACAAAATAAACAACTATTGTTATGTGCATATTTTCTGAAAAAGCAATAAGAAACGAAATATCGCTATTTTTAATTTCAGGCCTCCCTTATAACCCCCACTCCTGCCCGTCCCTAGAAATGTTAGTATGGCTTATTATAATGAAGGCGTTAGTGCTAATACACATATCGAATTTTATTTAGTTCGGTTGAGTCCCTTGTACGAAATAAAATTATTGACTTCCGCTATAGTGTTTAGCGTATAACTCATTTATACTTCGGTATACGACAAACGTCTGTATAGCAAAAGTTACTTTAAATAAAAAACTAAACAACCTTTGTTATGTGCACATTTGCCGTTAACCAATAGAAAACAAAATATCGCTGTTTTTAATTTCAGGCCTCTCCTATACCCCCCACTTCTGTTCGTCCCAGAGAATATTAATATAGCCTAAAGTCTAAGTTGGGTTAGTAGTAATATACATACCAAGTTTCATAAAATTCGGTTCAGCCGTTTATGCGTGAAAAGGTAACAAACAAACAAAACAAACAAACAAACAAACAAACAAACAAACAAACAAACAAAACAAACAAACAAACATACACGAAAGAAACAAAATGCAGATATGGTGTCCATGACATGTGAAACGAAAAGTTATCGTGAAATTTCGCGAAAAAAATCAATGTACAGACAGAGGTTACAATTTTATATATATATATAGATATATATATATATATATATATATATATACAGTTTTGAACGGACCTCATTTTCGTCATCTACTAGGTAGTATCGATGGACATATTAAGAAAAATATCGAAAATCACGTCATGAGTACAACCTCAACAGCTGATTTCCCTTAAGGATCTGCAAAAACGCAACTATCTCGGTTAATAATCAAGATGCTGAAAAAAACAACAACATATATATATAACACATATAATAGAACATTATATTTGAAATAAGATTGGTTCTATACACTTTTTCGATCCGACGTATAATAATGGAGATATTTCGAATTTTCGAAATTCCCCCTCTAAACTCAATCTTTATTTTTACATAGAACGTTTAAATAGCGAGTTATTGATCAAACAAAAATTAACAATCAAACGCTAGAGTGTGAAGACACACACACACACACACAATCACACATATATATATATATATATATATATATATATATATATATATATATATATATATATATATATATTAGCTCAGATACCAGGCTTCGCCCGGAAATTCTTTGAGGCTGAATGGTGATGGTATTTTTTTAGCAAGGCTTTACACAATATTTTGACATTTACCTGTCCAAGTGTTTAGACCCGTCGTTGCTGTGAATTTGTTAATAATAAAATTAATTTTTTTTGTAAGACTTCACTGTCCTCCATAATGTCATATTTGCCGTCTCCTATGCATTATGGATAGATTTTAATTATTAAGGACAAAATATTAACATAAATTTGAATTAATTTTTCCAGGTGACGGAGTTCATATTGGAAAGAATTTTTGAGCATATCAATATTTCTACGCAAATTACTTGCTTCATACATTGTTCCTGAAAAAATGTATATAACATAAGCTACTCTAAATAACAAAGTAAACAACTTTTGTTATGTGCACGTTTGTCAAAAAACAAATAGAAAATGAAATATCGCGAATTTTTATTTCTGGCCTCCCTTATAGCCCCACTCCCGTTCCAACCTAAAAATTTTAATATAGCTTATAATCATGGAAGAATTAATGCTAATTGACACACCGAGTTTTTAAGTTCGGTTCAATCGTTGCTTTAGTTTATAGTGTATATCTCGTTTATAATGTGTTAAAAGACCAAAGTGAATATTACAAAAGTTACTCTAAATAACAAAATAAACAACTTTTGTTATGTTCATATTTGCCGAAAAACCAATAGAAAAAGAAATATCGTTATTTTTAATTTCAGGCCTCCCTTATAACCCCCACTCCTGTTCGCCTTAGAGAATATTAATATAGCCTAAAGTCTAAGTTGAATTAGTGGTAATATATATACCAAGTTTCATAAAATTCGGTTCAGCTGTTTATGCGTGAAAAGGTAACAAACAGACACCAAAGAAACAAAATGCAGTTATGGTGTCTATGACATGTGAAACAAAAAGTTATCGTGAAATTTCGAGAAAAAAAATCAATGTACAGACAGAGGTTACAATTTTATATATATATATATATATATATATATATATATATATATATATATATATATATCCGTAACTCATTTTCGTGTTCTCCTGGGCAGTATCGATGGACGTTTGAGGAAATACTTCGAAATTCGTGTATGACCTCAAACGTTAAAAAATTTCCTTAAGGGAAATCTGTCAAAAACAAGCACATCACAACATCTCGTCACACAGATTTGATGAAATGCCAAGTGGTTGGCCTGGCCACAGTTTTGAATTAAAACATTTTTTTTTTTAATCTGAGCCACTTCAAGAAGATTGACAACAAGAATACTTTGCTTAGGACAATGGAAGCGAGTAGTCTGTTTGTTCACCACTTCATATATCTCATAAAAAAAACAAATTAATAACGATAACGATTGCAGACAATATTGCAAACGATATGTACATATACCTTCTCATGAATCGCACAAGTATGAGTATGTGAAATAAATAATAAAAAAAAACAAGAAATGAAAAGGTGATAATTTAAACAATTAATGAACAGAGCACTCGGAATGTTCTTAGATCATTTAAATGTTATTGCAACAGATGATTTAAGTTGGAAGTATTACTTTTTAGCACATTTCCCTCAAGGGCTCAAAATCAGCTTTTGAGGTCTAAATTATTACGCGAATTTTGAAAAATTTCTTCAAATGTCCATCAATTCTTCCCAGGTGATGACGAAAATGAGGTCCGTTCAAAATTATACGTTACCGTGAAAGACCGAAATCTGGAGAATGTCGACATTCACCGGTGAGAGTATTTGATGTATGTCGACATTCACCGGTGAGGGTAATTGGTGTAGTCGACATTCACCGGTGAGGGTATTTGGTGTATGTCAACATTCACCGGTGAGGGTATTTGATGTATGTCGACATTCACCGATGAAGTATTTGATGTATGTCGACATTCACCGGTGAGGGTATTTGATGTATGTCGACATTCACCGGTGAGGGTATTTGGTGTATGTCGACATTCACCGGTGAGGGTATGTGATGTATGTCGACATTCACCGGTGAGGGTATTTGGTGTATGTCGACATTCACCGGTGAGGGTATTTGGTGTATGTCGACATTCACCGGTGAGGGTATTTGGTGTATGTCGACATTCACCGGTGAGGGTATTTGGTGTATGTCGACATTCACCGGTGAGGGTATTTGGTGTATGTCGACATTCACCGGTGAGGGTATTTGGTGTATGTCGACATTCACCGGTGAGGGTATTTGGTGTATGTCGACATTCACCGGTGAGGGTATTTGGTGTATGTCGACATTCACCGGTGAGGGTATTTGGTGTATGTCGACATTCACCGGTGAGGGTATTTGGTGTATGTCGACATTCACCGGTGAGGGTATTTGGTGTATGCCGACATTCACTGGTGAGGGTATTTGGTGTATGCCGACATTCACTGGTGAGGGTATTTGGTGTATGTCGACATTCACTGGTGAGGGTATTTGGAGTATGTCTACATTCACCGGTGAGGGTATTTGATGTATGTCGACATTCACATTTTGGTGTAGTTCGGCTGTTTCCTTAACTGCTAGACTCTCGTGAAATTTCTCTATTGGATAACTTCAAGGGGGAAATCTGCTTAGACTACGCCGTCCCTGCGTGACGGACTTTTATTTTTTCTCCTCATAGTAATACATTTTGATAGTTTGAATACATGTTCCATTGCCACATGGCATATTACTTACATGTATGATTATGTTTAAATACATTTTTATTTTACAATACGTTAATCAACCATCCAAATGTAATATAAAATAATAATAATAATAATAAAATAGAATATTAAAATAAGTAAGATAATTACAAATAATATTAATAATTGAAATGAAAAAAATAAATAAAATAAAAACAAACCAACTAAAGTTAAACTCAACCGATGTTTAATTTGCGAGTCAATGTAAGTTAAATATATTGAATTAAAATTCTCTTTCCTCACTATCAACTTTACATCCTAATGTATTTGTGCTACATCCATACTTTTGAAAAACTTTATATGTTCTTTATTATATTTATTAGATAATATATGAGGTGGTTCTGACCAATTACCTACTTTTAAACTTGTGTTCATTATTAAATTACACCTATTTTGATTAAATTTTGAGGTACGAGTCCCATTAGCCGTATTAGCAAAAATTGGAAATTAATAAATACATTTTTTTTTTAACCATACTGGACATACAATGAAAATTTATTATCAAAATGATTGACGAAAAAAGGAAGAAGAATGAGAATGCGAAATACTTCCTTTATGAAACCAATCTCTTATTGTCATCTTGAAAACACGGACTGTCATTCACCCAAAAGTAAATACAAATATCGCTATAAAAAAAAAAAGTCCGTCACGTAATAGATAAATATACAAAATGCTAATACAACAACACCGTGAATAAATACAAACGGAAATAAGAAATGTTTCATCCAATTTCAATAACCTGCCGACAGGAAGAGTTAGGTTAGAAATGTAAACAAACGGGTCCCGCCTCACACTGGAAAGAAAAACAATTAATGAAATATATCAGAATATAACACATTAATTTTATTGAGAACTATTTGCTATATCTACTAGTGTAATTTATAATGAGTCACAATAATTATTATCTCAATCAATAAAATTTTAGTAGTCCAAAACTTTCAGATGGGGGCACCAGGACATCTTTACATGTGTCTCGTATAATAAAGGTCTCTTGAATACAATTTTTGGTATTTAAACTTCCAATAATGTGATTTATTCTGTAGCAGAGTATTGTTTACGTAACATGAGTAGAAGTGGCGGTTTGCTGAAAACTGAAAAATGCAAATATCTCGGTTAATATTCAAGATAAAGAATAAATGTATATAACAATGTTTATAGTAAATTAAATTTGCAATAGGATTGGTTATATTCAAATTTTCGATCTGACGTAAAGTAACGGAGGTATTTTGAATTTTCTTATCAAAAATGATAAGAACTTTCCTGAGTCTGAGTTGTAAACAATCAGGTTTGCCAGCTTTTACCGGAAATAATAGCAATGACGGAAATATATTTGAATATAAGTTATAAATTTTATTCATAACTATTTATTATATCTAGTACTGTAATTAATAATAAACCAGAACAATTTTAATCACAACCATTCCAAATTTAGGAATCCGGGAAGAAAATAGAAAGGGGGGGGGGCAAAATACGATTCAGACGGTTATGAGATTTTCACATGATTAAGGAACAAACAGGTTAGCCAGCGAAGGTTTACAATAGATAAATATACATACAGGTAACACTTCCGTGAATATTAGTGAATAATTACAAACGGCAATGAGAAATCTTTCAGTGAATTTACAATATAAGTTAATAGTCCCTACAACGTAATACGGCTGGATTGTAAACAAACAGGTTAGCCAACCTTGTAGCGCAGTATCGATAGATAGACCGGAAAAACAAACAATTAAAGAAATATATCTGAATATAAAATATTAATTTTATTGGAAACTATTTACTATAGTTAGTGGAGTAATTTGAAATGAATCAAAATAATTTCTATCTCAATCACTCATATTATTGTAATCCAAGAAAAAAAAGGGAGGGGGGGGTACAACAGAACGTATTTGTTTGTACCTCGTAAAATAAAGCTTTGTTGAAAACAATATTTTGTATTTAACCTAATAATGAGGTGGTTCATGAGATATCAGCTTACTATTAATATGTCCCTAGTAGGAGTGGGCGTTTACTGAAAGCGGAACTCATTACAAAAAATACAAATATCTCGGTTAATACTCATTATACGGAAAATATGTATAGAACAATATTTATAGTAAATGTAATTTGCAATAAGATTGATTTAATACAATGTTTCGATCCGACGTATAGTAAAGGACATATTTCGAATTTTCGAAAATCCTCCCTAAACCTCCCCCCCTCCCACTGGTCCGATTTCAGCCATTAACGAACATGATCTTTCTTTTTACATAAAACGACTAAATTTCGAGTTTCGTAACCATCAAAACAAAAATGCGACCGCGAGAGCGGTAACAGACAAATATATATATATTATATATATATATATATATATATATATATGGATCGATGGACATTTGAAGAAAAATGTCGAAAATTCCGTCATGAGTACAACCTCAATAGCTGATTTCCCTTAAGGGAAATCTTGTGGTCTATTTTTAATTTCAGGCCTCCCTCACGACCCCCACTCCTGCTCTATCTGCAGGGCCGATCTGCGGCGCTAAACCATCCGGGGAGTCACCCGAACGCGTATTTATAAATTCATTCAATTCGGTTCAGCCGTCTAGGAGGAGTTCAGTGACATACACACGTACGCTAGAATTATATATATAAAGATATATACTATTCCGACAACAATTTTGAACGGATTCCTGGACATTTTGGAATTTTTGGTAATGATGATAAAGCAGCAAAGTCAGCTTCTAAATCTTCCGAAACTACAGAATATTACACAAAAATCCCGAAGACACTCATTCAACATTTGCTACAGACTGACAGCATAAAGAAATGGCAACAGCATTGGACATTGACAAATAAAGGACAGCATTCAAAGACTTTCATTCCTGATATTGCAGAATATTTGAACATTAATGATACACCTACTGGCCTCACCACACAATTACTAACTGGACATGGCTCAATGAAAGTGTACCTAAACAGATTTAAACTGCCTAACAACCCATTATGGCCATGTGATTTTACTACTTGAACAGACATACACCCAATACAGACTTACATGGCTGTACACTGCCTTCAAACGAAAGGTGCCTTAAGAGATATGAAAGTAACAAAGATGGCCTGTTGAGGATAGAATTTTATTCTATATGTGCAATGAAGCAATCAGGAAATTAGCAGCAGTGTTATAGCAAAAAATAAGTTATTGGAATAACAATTATGGGTAAATTGATAGTGTATTATTGTAAACCACATTTAATATTCTATTCCCAATCTATCATCATTTAAAGTTTTGTTTAATAACGTTCTCATTTATGTAGACTGCTGATATTATTGATATTGCAGTATCCAATGATGAGAATATTCGAAAATCCCATGCCAAAAAATTAGAAAATATCAAGAATTGGCTATCGAGCTCAAAGAGGTATACAAACTGAAATCTGCCATAGTTACGCCTATTATAGTAAGTTCAAATGGACTAGTGCCAAAAACAACGATAGCAGGCACCAAGAACTTGAATCTGCCAACAGCAATTATAAAAGAAGCACAGCAAGGGGTACTTCTTGATACTGCCAGAATCGTGCGAAATTTCTTAAATTCCCCTAAACATGTCACAATCACAAACTCCATACCGGTTGGATTTTCCCTAGTTATGGATTTTATTCCCGTTTTTACTGAGTATAAACCTCCCTCATAATAATTATAATATATATATATATATATATATATATATATATATATAACAAATTGTATCCTCTGTCTGTACATTGATTTTTTTCGCGAATTTTCATGATAACATTTCGTTTCACATGTCATAGACACGCATTTTGTTTCTTTCGTGTGTGTTTGTTACCGTTTCACGCATAAACGGCAGAACCGAATTTTATGAAACTTGGTATGTATATTACTACTAACCCAACTAAGACTTTAAACTATAATAATATTCTCTGAAGTGGGGGTTATAGGAGAAGCCTGAAATTAAAAACAGCGATATTTCGTTTCCTATTGGTTTTTCGGCAAATATGAACATAACAAAAGTAGTTTATTTTGTTATTTAGAGTAACCTTTGTTCTATACATTCTTTTCGTATACCGAATTATAAACGAGATATACGCTAAAACCTGTAACGGAAGTGAACAATTCTATTTGACACAAAAGACTTAACCGCACTAAATAAAACTCGCTATGTTTATTACTGTTGACGCCTTATTTATCATAAGCCATACCAACATTTCTAGGGACGAGCAGGAGCGGGGGTTGTAAGAGAAGCCTGAATTAAAAAATAACGGTATTTCGTTTTCTATTCGTTTTTCGGCAAATATGAACATAACAAAAGTTGTTTATTTTGTTATTTAGAGTAACTTTTGTGATATTAATTTTTGTCTTTTAATAAAGTATAAATGAGATACATACTAACTAAAGCCGGAGTCAACTATTTTATTGGGCGTTAACGATTGAACTGAACTTAACAAAACTCGGTATGTCAATTAGCATTAATTCTTCCTTGATTATAAGCTATATTAAAATGTTTTGGTTAGAACGGGAGTGGGGGTTATAAGGGAGGCCTGAAATAAAAATTCGCGGTATTTCATTGTCTATTTGTTTTTCGACAAACATGCATATAACAAAAGTTGTTTACTTTGTTATTTAGATTAACTTTTTTTTTTTTTTTTTATACATTTCTCCAGGAACAATGTGTGGAGCACGTAATTTGCATAGAAATATTGATATGCTCAACAATTCATTCCTATTTGAACTATCAGGTACCTCAGCTGGAAAAATTAATTCAGATCAACGTTAATATTTGGTCCTTAATAGCTGAAATCTATGCATAATGCACAGGAGACGGGAAATATGACAATTTGGAGGACAGTAAAGACTTACATAAAAAAATTATTTTATTATTAACAAATGACAAAAACGGATATTAACCCTAAACACTGGGACGGGAAAATGTCAAAATATTGTGCAAAATAAAGCCTTGCCTAAAAAATACCATCACCATTCAGCCTCAAATCAGTTCCCGGGCGAAGCCGGGCATCTGAGCTAGTATATATATATATATATATATATATATAATTGTGCTGATGCTTTCGACCAGGTTGTATTTATATAGGGTGTGTTATTCTTCTCGGAGTTTTGGTCAATGTTGGTGAAATAAATCTTAGTTTATGCCAATATTTAGAGAATCTTTATTTTATAGTCTTCATGGCTGTAAAATTACATGTACTAATTTATAAAATTGCAATTTGTTATTACACAACAAGAAGGTGGCTCTAATAAAAATATAACTACAAACAGCGTTAATAACTGTAACACAGTAGAATAATAATACTGTAGATACATAATAGAATAATAATACTGTAGATACATAATAGAATAATAATACATAATAGAATAATAATAGTGCAACTTAAGAATAGCTTTAATATAGGCATAACAATGAGTGCAGTAACACACAGGAATGGTTGTTATAACATAATAAATATAAGAATAAAAATAGCAACATAGATGCAACATAGGAATAACTTTAACACAACACAACAATAATTATAATTTAAAATAACAAGACAATGATTGTAATAGTACATAGCAATAACTATTGTAAAATAATATAAGTTGCAATAATATAGTGCTAAGTGGCAATAACATAGATTCAATAAAACATACTATTGTAAAATAATATAACTACAGTTCAACAATTATAATATAGTTTAACAAACAAAGACACCATACTATAAATATATAAAACATACAAAAGGCTGTGACCCTGCTATGTAAACAAAACAAGGAAGGTTACTATAACCCTAGTCATAGTGCAATAAGAATGTATAATAGTTTATAGATTATTTAGTCTTGGTAAGTAATAATAAGAAAAAAACACCCTTTTACAATAATGTGTAATAACAAAGTGCAATATTATAAAGTAGTACATGTAATTTTACAGCCCTGAAGAAGGGAAGTTAAAGATTCTCGAAATATCGGCATAAACTAAGATTTATTTCACCAACATCATTTTCGTCATCTCCTAGGCATAATCGATGGAATTTGAAGACAGGCGTTACCTAAGCAGACTTCCCAAGTGAATCACGTATTTATTCCAAAGCGTAAAAGTCCAATGAGAACATTATTCGGTATTTAGGGTTCAAATAACGTGCTTCATAACAGCTTATTGATAATATGACATGAGTAGGAGTGGGGGGATTTGCTGAAGGCTAAATTTAAAAAAAATCAAATATCTCGGTTGATAATCAACATAGTGAAAAAAACTTATATAACAACATTTATAGAACATTTCATTTGCAATAACAGTGGTTCACACTTTTTCGATCCGACGTATAATAACGAAGATATCTTGAATTATCGAAATTCCTGCTCTCTAAACCCCTTCCCACCGCTTTCAACCGTTAACGAACTTCGTCTTTTGTTTTACATAAAACGCTTATATATTACGATATATGATTAAAGAAAAATTATCACAGCTATAACGGTAACAGACAAAATATCTATCTACCTACTTATCTATATACATACATATATATATATATATATATATATATATATATATATATATATAATATATATATATATATATAATATATATATATATATATATATATATATATATATATGGTGTTGTTGTTTTTTGGAGTTTTGGTCAATGGTGGCGAAAAAATCTTAGTTCATTCCAATATTTCGAGAATATTTATTTTCTCTTCTTCAGGGCAGGACTAAAGATACTTAAAAAACTATTGTACTTTACTGTTGTACCTCTGTTTACATTAGTACTAAGTATCTGTATGTAATGTAAACAGAGGTACAGCAGTCATGTACAATAGTGTTTAAGTATCTTTAGTCTTACCCTGAAGAAGAGAAAGTAAATATTCTCGAAAATATTGGAATGAACTAAGATTTTTTTACCAACACTGACCAAAACTCCAACCAACAACAACACCATATATATATATATATATATATATATATATATATATATATATATATTTGTTTGTAGCTGTGACAGTTTTATTAATGTCATTTCATTTTATGTACATGTGGGCTCAGGTTAACCATGCGAGTAAAAGCGTTGGCCTTAATCTCACATTATAAACCTAGAGTGGCGAGTAACATTTCCTGTCTGACCAATAGGAATTTATTTAGTGACGAACTCATTAAATAAAATCCTTAGTCCCTCACTGGTTAGAAAATGGTGGTGATCTACAGCCAAGCCATCCGTATTAGCAATTGTAGCACAAAGTTGACGTTAATGAATAATAATGTACATGTAGCATTTAATTACAATATAACACTAGTGACATTTGAGTCATGTTCAAGTGGGCGGAGAAGAGCACTTCATAGGATTAACTATGGACTAATGGTGTTTGCACTGGAATAATCTTAACAAATATGTCATTAAACTGAAGTGTTTCTATTTCGATATGAGGTGGTTCATAGGAGTTAACTGTGGGGAATTCAAGCAACATGTCACGTCATAGATATGGAAGAAATACGAGAAATCGGGTATTAATAAGCCTTATAGTTTTTGCTCAAAACCAAACAAACATGTTGATATTTCAGACCAGTATACATCTACAGTTTGAGATTTTTTAACGTTTCACTCAACAAAAAGCCCATTTTCGTTTACGGGTGAACGAGAGCATGAATGGGGGTGGGGGAGGAATTCACAATATAGTTACACTGTTACAATATAGATGCTCAACAATTGTCTTTCAATATATTCTTATCTTATCTGGAATATTAGATTAATTTGTATTTTTTTTTTTTTTAGCTTTAAATAAGGTGGAACAAAGTACAGGAATAAATGTTGCCGTAGGCAGACAAACATTGCTTGTTTGGTTTCTTTGAATTATTCCAAAAGAAAAAAATGAATTATTATATACCCTTTAAATTAGAAGAAACTTCTACCGAACTATGGGCTTCCCAACCATATAGCATATTTATTTAACTTCATAATTCATTTTGTCAAAATCACTTGTAAACCCCAGAAAAAAGTAATATCATTTCATTGGGAGGGAAACCATGATTCTAGCATAAAAAAAAAAAAAAAAAAAAAGCGTATCTAGGACAGATACTTTTTCCATAAAATATTCACTCACTACAAGGAGAACTGCCATAATTGCAAAGATTAACACCTCCAGACTTCAATCAAACTGCACTCTCAAATATTAC
Source organism: Riptortus pedestris (assembly GCA_019009955.1). Lineage (NCBI taxonomy): Eukaryota > Metazoa > Arthropoda > Insecta > Hemiptera > Alydidae > Riptortus > Riptortus pedestris. Next base: position 252,407,471 of record CM032228.1, read on the forward strand.
CTGTCATGAAAACTCGATACCTGGACAAATAATGCACGAAACGATTTAATATCGTGTTTAGTAATGATCAAACAAAAATTACGACCTCTAGAGTGTTAATAGATACACACACACACACACACACACACACACACACACACACGCACACGCACACACACACACACATATATATATGTTACTGTAAAACCCCGAAGTGTGGTAAATGTCAGGACTTACCGGTAAATCCTAGGATTCACCAAGAGCACTAGTTAAAGTCCGAAATCTAGATGAAATTCGAGCTTTTACCGCTTGGCAGTTGGTCAATCCCCGGATTTACCGTCTGGCTTGGTAAATGCCCGAAAAACATTAAATGAATTCCTGATGCCGACCGATCTAAAATCGACCCCAAAAGCATGATTGCAGTGATCGTCAAAAAAGAAGATGGTTTCTACCAAATCGGACCTTCTTCAGGAAAATTGGATATATTATATTCACGTAATCAGTTTACAATTTGCACCGAGAATTTCATGTCTCCTGATGAAGTGCCCGACGAAGAGATGAGCCTTCGCACCGCAGTTCGTCAACAGTCTACATTGGCTGGTGGCCAGGGTTTCAAAAAATGGAACTGCTTAAAAAAATTGTTCGAATAAGAAATGTTTGTGCAAGTTAGCTAATATGAAGTGCAATTCAAAGTTCCACAATTCTCTCCCATGCTGTAACAAATAATAATAAAATTTATTCTAAAATTTTCATTTCAAATAACCTTTATTCCAGCTTTTACCGGCAGACGCTGGGAAATGTTAGGATTTACCAAAATCTGTTGGTAAAAGTCCGAAAGACGCATCCTGATTGAGATAATTCTAGCTTTTACCGAGCCTCTTGGCAAATCCTAAGATTTACTGGCTAAAGTCCGATTTGAAAGATAAAATCGGACATTTACCAACGCTTCTGGTCAATCCTAAGATTTACCGGTAAATCTTAGGATTTACCACACTCCGGGGTTTTTCAGTAACACACACACACACACACACACACATATATATATATATATACCTCTTCCCATTCGTAGAATCCTCTGAAGGATATTTGAAGAAATATTTCGAAAGTTGCGTAATAAGTACGACCTCAATAGGTGATTTCCTTGAAGTGGAATCTGCTAAAAAGCAATATTTTTATTTTATATCAGAAGTTGAGATCATTCCTTTTCATAAATCAAAAACATAACGTTGATAATATAAAAGATCTAAGAACTTTCCGAGTATTGTTTTAATTATCATCTTTTCTTTTATCTTTTTTTTTTTTTTTTTTTTTTTTTTTTTTTTTTTTTTTTTTTTTTTTAAATACTCATATGAGTGCGATTCATAATTACGTAATTGAACATATCATTTCCAATATTGTCTGTAATCATTATTAATTTTTTTTCCTAGTAGAAATATGAAGTGGTGAATAAACAGACTACGTTTTCTCTTTGTCATAATCAATGCATTCATCATCATGTAGTCATTCATCATAAACTGTCTCAGGTAAAAAAAATAAAAAATGTATCCTCATTGAAAAGTGTTGCCAGGCCAACCACTTCATCAAAGCTGTGTGACGAGATGTTGTGTTGTTTGGGTTTATTTTGATGACAAGAAAACTAAGCAGATTTCCTAAATGGTTGGATGTGACAAACAGTTGATTTCATCTCAATCTGTTGATTCCCTTAAGAGAAATCAGCTACTGACGTCGCACTCATGACGCCATTTTCAAAAATTTCTTCAAATGTCCATCGATCCTACCCAGGAGATGAGGAAAATGAAGTCCTTTCAAATTTATATATATATACATAGAGAGAAAGAAAATATTTATTTTGGACCAATACAAATGTATTATACACAAAGCGTTATTATAAGATTTGTTACAAAATTAAGAGATTTTGGTACAATCTTGGACGTAGTCGTCCTTCAGTCATTGTACCTAAATTATAATGAGTGGCTCCACTTGACATCGGAAGGCTGCCATGATATTTCCTTACAAGTTGTTGAAGATGAACTGAAATAGGAGCAACCTCCAATTCCCTGTGGATTTGGCTGTTCCTAACAAATCAAAGAGCATTCGCCGCTATTCGAAGTACTTTGCTCTGGAAGGACTGAAGTCTCTTTTTGTGTGTGTTGCTGATGCCCAGCCAGACTGGGTATGCGTATGTTAATATAGGGAGTATGAGTGTTTTGTAAAGTAGTGTTGTGCAAGTCAGTTTCAGTGGTGTATTTTTGATCATTAAAGGGTATATTTGTGTAAGTCGTGTGTGTGCTTGTTGCAATTTAATATGGATATGATGTCTCCATGTAAGTCGTGTGTCCAAATGTACTCCGATGCTCTGGTCCTTCAGAGTCCAAGGATTTGAGTGATGCCCTATTATCAGTTCAGGAAGATCTTCGTTCTTGAAACGACGAAGAGCAAAAATTTTGGCCTGCGTTTTATCGGGGTTTAACGAGAGCTTCCAGTTCTTAAACCATCTTGAGACCTGGTTGGCTACTATTTGGAGATGGATTATGGAAGAGTTTAGAGTTTCGTCTTGAGTGTGGAGGAGTGTGTCATCTGCGAATGTAGCTAATAAAGAATTTTCCACCTGCGGGATGTCACTGCAGTAGAGGATGTAGAGCAATGGGCTAAGTATGGATCCTTGCGGTACGCCAGCTCTGATATCCCGGTTCGTGCTGAGATTGTTGTTTATTTTCACTTGAAATGTTTATTGAAATTGTTTATTTTCCTTGTAAGAAGGATGCAATAATACTATAGAGGTATGCTGGAGTGTTTGTACTCCCAAGTTTGTGCAGCAATCCTTCGTGCCATACCGAGTCGAAGGCATTTGAAACATCCAGGAAGAGCCCCGTTGTATACTGCTTTCGCTCGAACCCTTTTGTAATGACTTCGGATACCCTTTGAAGTTGTTGGACGGCAGAATGATGAGGCTTGAAGGCAAATTGATGGTGAGGGATGAAGTCCGTAAGATGCCTTCTAAGTCTATTATTAACCAGGCGTTCTAGGAGCTTTCCCGCCGTGTTAAGAAGGCTTATGGGGTGGTAGCTTGCAGGGTTTCCTCGGTGTTTTCCTGGTTTGTAGAAAAATATGATATGAGAGTGTTTCCACTTCCCCGGAAAGTATGCTCGTCTGAGGGAGGCGTTAAAGATGCTTGTGAGGAGAGCTATACATTTGCGGGGAAGCTTCTTCAAAACTGCATTGCTTATTTGAACTTCACCAGGAGATTTCTTGAGGGGAAGCTTGTGAATAAGTGAGGCTATCTCTTTGGGGGATATACAGTCAATGTCGTGGTTCGTCAGTCTAGGGACGATCATTCTGCTCTCAGCTCTTGAAGGAGGAACATCAGATATAGTTTCTCCTGGCAAGTTGTACTTGGTACATTGTTGCCCCGAGCTTCAGCCGACGCCGCAGCGCCCTGCCAGCCTTTTGGAAAAGAAGAGAGGTCCAATATACTTCTACCTTGGTCGGTTTCCCTAGCCGTGCCCTCCGGAGGACCAAGGGAATTGGTTACCGGCTTGGATCATATCCCGGACCCTTCAGGTCGCCCTGTCAGATTTGGTAAGGTCTGACAGTTCTCATTTCACTGAACCCCCTCACCCCCTCTCTCTCTCTCTCTGTCCCTCTCATGACCTCGGACGGCCCTTCTCAGGACCTTCCGACGGATCATTCCAATAGTCCTTCTGAGGACTCAGCCCAGCCTCCCAGACCGCGTTTTGTTTCCAGAAGGGAAACCACATTTAAACCTCCACAGCCCTCTAAAAATAGGCCTTCATTAGAATTTATTCTTGCACACAGGGTGGTTCCCCAGGATCTTCGTCAGGTCCTGTTAGACCACAGTCTCAACACCACAATGCCCTCTCCACCTGACTCCTCCCCCCCCTCCAGCCAATGGCCGTACAGCCTTCTACCCCCACCACCCGCCCCCCCACTCCACCTCCCTCCACGTCCACTGCTCCTGACGCCATGGATATTGAAGGTCACGTGCCTCTTAAGCGCAGAGCAGTTGACGAGGACGGCTTCATCCCCGTCACATATAAGAAAGGCGCCCCTAAACCCCCTCCTTCCACCACTACGCCCACACCCACCTCCAACACTTTCACTCCCCTATCATCCCTCCCCTCCAACAATAAGTCAACCACCCCTACCCAGCCCACCGAAGCCAAACCTCCTAAATCCCTCCCATTATCATGTCCCGGGAAGTAGCTTTCACATCCGAGGTGGTCCGTCACCTGAACCGTAATGGTATTACTAAGTTCCGGATTCAGGCCACCCAACGGGAAATTAAGATACTCCTCGGAGACATGGACACCCATAAGGCTATCATTTCCCTATACAAGAGGGACGATGAGAACGTCCCTCATCACACCTATGCTCCCAAGGGTACTCGGCGAAATCTAAAATTCCTCATACTTGGCCTAGATCGTAGCCACCCCATAGAGTCCGTCAAGGAGGCCGTGGATCACCCGGACCTCATCAGCGTAATGCGAATGAGACGCACCACCACAGACGGAACCAAATATGAAATAGAGCCGATATTAGCAACATTCAAACCAGATTACTACCCCATGGAAAATATAGCCAAATTGCAGGACATCGATCACATTGTGGTCAGAGTCAGGGAATACTACCCAGATCAGACTATACCACAGTGTCATCGCTGTCAGGTATACGGCCACACCAAAGCATATAGTCATCTCAAACAACAGTGCGTGAGGTGCGCGGGTGAACATAATGTCCAGGACTGTGACCGGGAGAAAAATAACTTGGAGTGCGCCAACTGTGAGGGAAACCATCCTGCCTCCTTCAGGCAATGTCCGCACAGGCTACGTATCTTGCAATCTATAGAGGCCAGGAGGAATAACGTCGAACCCACTTACATTCCTGCCCCCCCCCCTCCCACCCGAAATGCCTGAACTGCTCGTCAAGCCCAAACCACCAATCCTCCTCAGTCCCACCCACAATCACACACCCAACCACCCCCGCCTAACAACCACATCTACGATCCACCCCCCTCTGCAAATCAGTCTGATCAACGTGCATCTTCTTACAACCAACCACCTTGGGCCGAAGACCTGAAAAAAATGATGAAGATGATGGATAGGCTGCTCAACACCGTCGAAGTCCTCTGCTTAGCACTTAAATCCCAAATGAACAAATAATGGTTCGTCACTATGCCCTGCTGAATTTCAACGTTAATTCACCCTCCGAAAGTCCGAGCTTGAAGCTCTCTTGCAAAAATACAACCCCACGGTGGCGGTGTTAAGTGATACCCGCCTCAAACCCCACGTCGATTTCTGGGTGACTGGCTATCAGATAATAAGAATCGACAACACAAAGAAAGGAGATAAATCAGGGGGGGGTGGCCATGTTGATAAGAACTGGCACGCCCTTCAAAGTGATAGATCCGATCACCCTCCCCCCCCCCGTCGAAGGAAAACACCACATCCTCACAGTGAAGGTACTGATAGCCAGTCACACCTACACAATCACCGGCCTGTATAGAAGACCCAGAGCTGAACCTGAGTTGCTCTACAATGTCCTAAACCTGGCCCAGAGCGACAGGAATCACATCATCGTTGGAGATCTGAATGCCAGACATCCTTCCTGGAATAATCTTTCAGCCAAAAAACCCGGCATAGCGGTTGCGAAGTCTAACTTCACCGTCGTGCATCTCAACGCCTATACTTTCAGACGCGAAACTGGTATGTCTACTGTAGACCTCATGCTCACCCGAATCCCACACATAGTGTCAAGGTGCCTAGCCTTAGACTTTGTCACTAGTGACCACCGTCCAGTACTCTATGTGCTGCACGGTCGCCCTCCCATACCCACAGCTACGTCCTTCTCGTACCATAAGGCGGACTGGAAATGTTACAAGTCCCTTATGTACGACACAACTCCGGCCTACTCCATTATCGGAGATGCCCCCACCCTTAAAGCAAAGCTAGCAGAGTTTACAAACATAATTCTGGCAGCGTCAGACGCATCCATCCCTAAGTTTACCAAGGTTCCCCCAGGACTGAAGAAACCACCTGCGCACGTCCTCGAGCTGATTAAGCAGAGGAACCGTATCAAGAACTCCTGGTACCGTACCAGGAATCCCTCCCTTCGCCCCGCCCTCAATTGCTTGACCACTCAAATCCGCTCCCTCATGAGGCAGTGGAAGACGGCGCAGTGGCATGAAACCATCCGCCTGACGCACGGGGATCATCGAAAGCTTTGGAAGCTGGTGAAGTCCAGGGTCACCAAAAGGCGATCCGTACTCCTCCAGTCTGACAACGCAGTCATGAGTCCCGCAGACCAGGCTGAGGTGTTGGCAGCCCATATGGCTGCAACAGCTCAGTCCAGGTACCGTCAGGATGATGAGGCCCCTCGGACGGACCATGGAGATAACTTCATGTTCTCCTCCCCGAGGCAGCTCAATGCCATACTGCGTCGCACCAAGGGAGGTAAATCCCCTGGTCTGGATGGGATACAATACGTACTCCTACGCCAGCTTCCACGTAAGGCCTTATCCTCCCTCAACCACCTCCTGAATTCCTGCCTCCGACTCCGCCACTTCCCCTCCAAATGGAAACATGCCATAGTCGTACCCCTCCTGAAACCCCTGAAACATGGCATGGCCCCCGAAGACTACCGTCCCATCAGCTTCCTCTCACATATCTCCAAAGTATTGGAGAAAATCATCCATAGGTACTTTGTAGATTTCTGCGAGGAGGCCTCCCTCATTCCCAACAAGCAGTCAGGTTTCCGTCCTCACCAGTGCACCCCCCTCCATCCTCTATCCCGCCTGTACACAAATACCGCCAACAACCTCCGCCGGAATATTGTCACGGCGATGATATCCGTGGACTGCACTCAGGCCTTCGACTCCGTCGACCACGCCAAACTCCTCAATATCCTCCAAAGGCATGGCTGTCCCCCTCAACTCCTAGCCATGCTTAAATCCTTTCTACACGGCCGCACCTTCCAAGTGACGGTCAGCGAATCCCTATCCAAATCCTATCCTCTCAAAGTCGGAGTCCCGCAGGGCTCCGTACTATCCCATTCCTTATTCACGGCGTACACCGCTCAGGTGCTGAGTCGACGGTTTCCAGGGACTGAGATTGCGGCCTATGCGGACGACGTGGCAATAGTCAGCAGCTCCATGAATCCTTCCCGTGCCCTTTCCCTCGCCGAAACCGCCTGCCAAGCCATCTCCGATGACCTAAAATCCCTTAACATCACCGTCAATCCCACCAAAACCGATGCCCTTGTCTTTTCATAACAAAAAGGGCCTCCGGCGCCACAATTCCCACATCCTTCACCCTAGACGGATCCTCCATCTCCCCCTCCCGATCGATATGCTACCTCGGTATCCATCTCGATCGGCACCTCACCTTTTCCACTCACGTCCGCTCCCGACTCCAAACCCTCAGAAGAAAATATCGCTCCCTTTACCACCTCCTTTACTCTCCCACCCTCAGGGCGACGAATTGGCAAAGGGCCAACGTTGACGAGCCCCTTGTCGATCTCGTACGGCTTGCTGAACCTCCACCTCCCCCATAGACTTCGTCCTGGGAACCACCACCCATAAGTTTTTTGCAAACATGATAGTTTAGATTTAGGTTAGGTTAGTTCATTTTACTTAGGTTAATTTAGGTTAGGCAATGACGCGCATCCTCCAGACCAGCTTACAAGCCCTACAAATTTTACACCATCCCCTCTTTCAGACTCCAATAATTACTTTTAGTTCTTTAGGATAGGTTATTTTAGGTAGGTTAGTTTAGTTATTAGGTTTTTCCTTCTGGAAACTCGCCCTGGCCGGGTCACGGCTGCTTTCTTCTTTCTCTTCTCATCTTCTCTCCTACTATCCCTATCCTTCCTTCTTTTAGTTTTCTCCTGTCGTTACAACCTTCCCGGTACCACCTGTTACCGGGCTCCTTTACAAACGCTCTATCTCCAACAAATACCCGTTTCACCTTTCTCCCTTATAATAGAGCGTTCTTCGTTCAGTGGAAGGGGAACTGTCATCACCCCAACAGGTTTGATAGGCCTGAGGAAACCGTCCAATGTAGTAGTTATACTAGGGCTTCAGATAAAAAAAAAAAAAAAAGTCAGTCTAGTGTGCATGAAGGATGAGGATACTGTTGCGTCGGTTTCTGGGTCAGTATAGTTTGATGTTTGGAATTTATTTTCTAGGTAATCTGCTAGTAATTTAGATTTGTCTTCGTCGGTTGAAGCTGTAGTGTCTCCATTAGTCAATGAAGGAATTTCAGTAGTTTGGTTGAGTAGTCGTTTAGTCTCTCGCCATAGCAATGGGTCACCTGTATTCATGTTAGTCAAGTATGTTTTGTATTTATTGATTCTGTCGTTGTCTAGTTCAAGCCTAATTTTCCGAGATAAACGATTGACCTCGCATTTAATTTCTGGCTCCCTTATTCGTTGCCACCGCTTGCGAAGAATATTCCTTTTATGAATAAGCTCCAGAATATTTGGGGGCGTAATAGTATGCGCCGCCTGGCGTTTGTAGGAGGTGGGCTTAAGGGTTGAATTTTTAATGGCTGAGTAAATATGTTTTTGTAAAAGTCGCAACCGCTGTATTTATGTCGTGATTGGTTCGGTAAGAATTCGGGACGATGGTATTGTCGTGCATTTCGGCCGGTTTTCCCAGTCAATGGGTCCAATAATGAGTCTTGTAGGTGGTGGTACTTGTTTTGGTCTGTTCTGGAATGTTATTATTACTGGAAGATGGTCAGAGTCCAGTTCTGTCAATGTGTCGTGGAATATAGGTAAGTGGAAGTTTTGTATTACTGATATGCCTAAAATGTCGGGTTGATATCGTTTTTGTGTCGGAAAAAATGTGGGTTCGTCTGGTGCAGTAATAATGAGTCCTAAGTTTTCGGAAATAGTCGTGAGTTGTGCCCCATTGTTATTTTGTTTTCTACATTCCCAGGAGATATAGCTTTATTCAATAGCTGATTTCCTTTAAGGGGGCCTATTATACTTATTCTACCTTAAATGTTTAACTCTAGACAACAAGCTACAACATAAATTAAAAATATCATGACAATAAACTAATGTACTTATACTATTTCCCCTATATAATCATTTCTATATAGTCCTAACCCATTTCACAAACTATATTTGAGGGCTATATGAGTTATGTAAAGGTTTGAGAGGAAAAGGTGAGCTAGCCAGAAGAAATGCATATCTATTTCTGACCTGTTGATGGCCAATGCTAGTGCCAAACTTTAGACATTATACAACTGTCATTTTATATGTTTTAATAAAGTTGAATAAAATTCGTTCAACTGTACTCTCCGCAGAGGCCAAAGTTATTATTCAAGTACCAGAGTAAATTAAATAAAAAATAAGGAAATCATTAGACCTTGCTAAATAAGTGGCGATCTAAGTACATGTTATCATTTTGATTGGTTTAATTAGCAAATATTATTCAAGAAAAACATTGAATTGTCGAGACGCATTCCTAATAAGATTAGATAGTGGAATATATAAAAAGAGAAGGAACTGTCAATGGGGTATTGTAGACAGAAGAGGACATCCAAAATGAAGGGTAGGTGTACATTTATATTGCATATTATTTATTTATACATTATTGTTATTATTATAATTATTTTAGCAGATTTCCCCATTAGGGAAATCAGCTGTTGAGGTTGTACTGACGTGATTTTTGACAAATTTCCTCAAATGTCCATCGATGCTACATGAATAAATTAGGCTTCTGCAGAGAGTACAGATTAATGAATGCCATTCAACTTTATCAAAACACATAAAATATGATCCCGTGTAATCTATTTATTTTTATAACAGCTGTAACATGTAAAAAATTTTGACACGAGCATTAGCCATCAACAGGTCGGAAATAGATTTGCATTTCCTATGGCTAGCTCATCCACTCCAAACCTTTTCATAAGTCATATAGCCCTTAAATATAGTTTGTAAAATATAGTAGGGTTAATTAGAAATGATTATATAGGGTAATTATAAGATAAGTCAATTAGTTTATTGTAATGATATTTTAGCAGATTTCCCTTAAGGGAAATCAGCTATTGAGGTCTTACTCATAACGCTAGTTTTGAAAAATTTCCTCAAATGTCCATCGATCCTACCCAGGAGATGACGAAAATGAGGTCCGTTCAAATTATATATCTATCTATCTATTTATCTATCTATCTATCTATCTATCTATCTATCTATCTATATATATATATATATATATATATATATATATATATATATATATATGTCTGTTAACGCTCTAGCGGTCGCAATTTTTGTTTGATCGTCACCAAACTTCATATTTAATCGTTTTCTGTAAAAAGGAAGATCAAGTTCGTTAATGGCTTAAATCGGACCAGTGGGAGGGGGGGATTTTTGAAAATTCGAAATATCTCCGTTATTATGCGGCGGAGCGAAAAATTGTATAAAATTAATCTTATTGCAAATTAAATTTACTATAAATATTGTTCTGTACATTTATTCTGTATCTTGAATATTAACCGAGATATTTGCATTTGTATTGTGTGTGTAGTCGGCAGGAGTCGGCTTTGTTCGGGACTTTCCGCCGAGAGCTAGTGCGGCCGTTTCCGTAACTATTCGTCACTCGTGAATAGGTCTAGAGATTCCTTATTACTACTGTTATTATTAGGCAGATTTCTCAATTGTAAAGCTTCACGTGGGAAATCTGCTTAGTTTACGCAGCCCCTGCATGACGGACTTTTTAATTTATGGGTTAGCTTGTTGTCTAGATTTAAGCATTTAAGTTGGAATAAGTATAATAGGTATATTTCCCTTGAACAAAATCAGCTATTTTCGAAACATTTCTTCAAATGTCCATTTATAATACCCAGGAGATGACGAAAATGAGGTCCGTTAATAATTAAATATATATGTACAGTAAACTCCCGATAATCCGCGGAATTGACTGGCGCGACACCCGCGGATTAGCCGATTCCGCGGATTAGGCGATCCCGCGGACAACACACAAAAATTCTAAAATGGAGACATACAACACAGGGATGTTACTGGAAAATGTTTATTTAGTAATATTAAAATGTGAAATATGAAAATATAATATGAAAAAACAATAAATATGAAAGTAATTAAAATTAAACATATTTACGTAATACACATACATGCACAATTTACTTTTTCAGAAAAAATCCGTTAAAAGTGATTGTTGTTTTGAAGCAAAACATCTCTTCTTGACTTGATTCTGAAGTTTTTTCAACACCATTTTATCACACAGTGATGCATCATCTTGTTCTTCCAGATATTGAATTAGTCCATTAACGTGTATTAGGGCTTCGTCATGACTTACTTTCTTTTTGGTGTTATCCTTCTCTTCTTCCTCACTCTCCTCTAATTCAATACCTGATACTCTATCTATTATTTGTTCATCAGTAAGATGTTCGAATCCTTGATCACTGCCATCGCAATTAATCCACTCAGCAATATTTCTTTCATCGACATCACTTCCTCCAGCAACTGATTTCGCTAAATTTGCTAAATCATTAACAGAAACTTCCTCTTCTTTATCTGAAGGCTCTACTGAAGTATTTTCTACATTTGGTAAAATCTTCCTCCAACGTAGTTTGTTTTACTGACTCCCAAGCAGTGTTTATGTCATAAATGCTGTCGAGAATGGTATAATCTTTCCAGAGACCCTGAAGATCATTACCCTCTTCAATCCTTTTTTTTAACAAGTCTGTTCTACATTTTTTTTTCATCAAAGCAATTACTCCCTGGTCCATTGGTTGGATAAGAGCAGTGACATTTGGAGGCAGAAAACTGACCAAAAAATTTCCACAGTCCGATAGTAAAATATTTTTCGATGGGTGTGACGGGGCGTTGTCAATAAGCAGCATGGCTTTTTGGGGTAGGTTTCTTGATTTTAAATGTTCTTTCACTTGAGGGATGAATTTTTTATGAAACCACTCTTTAAAAATTTGTTGGTCCATCCAGCCTTTCTTCTGATTAAAATAATGTACTGGTAGGTTTTCGGCCCTTGTCCCTTCAAATACCGCGGTTTTTTTGACTTTCCAATAACTACCAGTTTTAGTTTGTGAGAGCCTGTTGCATTGCTGCATGTCATTATAGTAATGCGCTCTTTACTGGACTTATGGCCTGGAGCTTGCCTCTCGCTATCAAATGCCAGTGTTCGCGTTGGCAAACATTTCAATAGCAGCCCTGATTCGTCAGCGTTATACAGCTGTTCGTAACAAATTCCTTCAAGGGATACATTTTTTTTTTCTTCTGCTGGGATAAGAAAGCTTGTTGGTTCTGACGGAATTTACTCTGCTTAAATATATATTTTTACAGTAAAGATAATTTCGATGAATATTAAAAACCTACATTAATTCTGCATAAACCCAATAACGATACAATTATGGCGTAATGCTTACTTAATAGTAATAAGTTGAACGATTTTCAGTGATTGTGGCTGTTTCCTTGTTGGGTATACTCTGGTTTGCTGAGGCTGGAGTCCTGACCTCTTCTACATGGGCTGTGCTTGTTGCTGGATCAAGTTATTGGTATAACTACAGGCATCAGGTAAGTTTGCGCTTTATTTGGGGTTGTAGAGGTGGAGGTTAGGAAAAACTAAATCTATTCTTCATCCTGTTTTTCAGGCCGACATCTGCCATGCTTATCACATTCTTATCAACAATGGAGTTCATCCTGACAGGATAATTGTGATGATGTACGATGACATAGCCAACAATACTGAGTATGTATCTCTGGAATGTCTTATGGTTTATGTAATCATTTTGCACACTAACACAAAACACACACAGACACACACGCATAATATATTTACCCATAATAATACCATATTCATAACACGAGTTTAGAATTTTTTATTTCATTTTTATTATGAGCGGGTTCGAAAATATTTATGTTCTATAATTGTTGCTCTATACACTAATTCGTAACCCATAATCAATCCCCGTATATTAAGAGAGTTTACTATACTTTATATTAAGAGGTTTATTGTACTCAGTTTTCAATTGGTTAGTAGTGTCGGACTTTCCTCTCCCTGTTTCTAACTTATACTTACAATACATTTCATTTCACAGGAATAAAACCCCTGGTCAAATCTTCAACAGACCTGGTGGCCCCGATGTGTATAAAGGAGTTAAAATTGATTACAGAGGAAAGGTAAGTTGTTAGTATGCAATTTAATAATAGAAACTCAAAAGGAGATTTTTTAACCGTTATGCATATATTTTGTCAAAACTTTAACGAAGCAAGAGGATAAAGTATCATTAATATTTATACCATACCTATCATGATGCCAAAATCCTAGAAGAAAATATTAATTCCAGGCTTTCTGTTCAGCTAACCAGGCATGCTCCATTACACCCAAATCAGTATGGATTCACACTCCAAACAAGTACTGTTGACGCACTATACAGAATTACTAACTCACTACGAACGAATCTAACAGGAAAGAAACATATTGTAATCGTTTCGATGGATTTTAAAGGTGCCTTCGATCACGCCTGGTGGCCTTCGATATTCGAATCATTACAAAAACAAAAATGGCCAAGAAATATTTACAAATTACTTAGAAATTATCTCAATAATCGAGTTGTATACATGACCCTTCAAAACACCACTGTACACACTTCTCAAAATAGAGGCACGCCACAGGGCTCAGCTTGCTCACCTCTACTGTGGAAAATCATTTTAGACAGTCTACTTAAAACAATACTACCAGAAGGAACTGAAATCATTGCATTTGCAGACGACATTTTACTTATGGTTATTGGAATAGACTTAATTCAAATCACGCGACTTACTAAAGCTGTTTTGGTACTAATCAATGAATGGGGTAAAAAACGCAAACTCAAATTTAATTTAAAAAAAACATCATACACACTATTTACGAGACAAAGACACACACCTACCTTAGACATTAAATTGAATGGAGTGACAATAAAAGAAAAACATATCTTAATCTTGGACTTCACATAGACAGAAAATTGAAATGGAACTATCACATTACTAACTTACAAACAAGACTGCTTTCAATAATAAACGGACTCTCGATGGCTGCTAGAGTGTCATGGGGTCTTAAATCCGACGCTCTTCCCACAATATACAAAGGGGCGATCGTTCCCATATGGACGTATGAAATTTAAATATGGGGCTATGCCCTGGTCGTGAAAAGAAATGTCAAAAAATTAAAAAGAGTGCAAAGGCTAATTGCGATAAAAATTGCTAAAGGATATCGTACTTTATCTTATGAGGCTTCATGTGTATTAGCAGACACTATGCCAATTTACATCGAAGCTGAGGAAATGATAAGGCAACATATGTTATTGAAATTGAATGAAATCCCGCAAGACTTTACATTACAAAATATTACAACATACGAAATAGAAAAATACGTCAGACATACTTACTTGTTACACCCAAAGGGTTACATCAAACCATTAGACAATCTAGACATAGCGTGGACATATCATATATACACTGACGGAAGTAGAAACAAGGATGGAGTTGGATGTACGTACATTATTTTAAAAGACGGCAATATTATACAGAGAGGACAATACAGACTATCACCACTATGTACAAACAATCAAGCAGAAAACTTTGCAATTACTGAGGCACTCAAAACACTGCACGACATTTCAAGTGAAAGAGAGACTAGCATAATCTATACGGACAGCAAAATTAACACAAACCGCATTAACAATAACGAAAACCATAACGAACAGACTGAACAGATCAGAAGACTAATTACACTATGTAGACAGGAGAATGTAATAGTGGCAATAACATGGATAAAAGGGCACTCGGGAAAATTAGGAAACGACACAGCAGACCAACTTGCAAATACAGCTTCAAGAGACGAATCAATACCTATTACATACTCTAAACTGACTAAACAGACCATTAAAACTATTTTGATAGACGAATCTTATAAAAAATGGGACGAAAGATGGACTAACTCTACTAAAGGACGACAATTACATAAGTACCAACTGTATACCAGATACAAAAAATAACACTTAGCAATTCTAAACAAATACAATTTATATCAGGACATGGACCTACGAAGGTCCAGTAGGAAGTATTGTACGTTACTTGTACAAATTTAAACTAACAAACACAAACCAAAACTGTTACTCAAATTCAACAAGGGATTTAATGCATTTATTCAAGAATTTAGTTGCCTCAATTGGACCAAGAAGTAGAGTATATTATAATTACATTTGGGGAAATAAAAAAAAATTATCAACACAAGAATGATGTAAAAAACAAGACCAAAAAAAAAAAAGAATAAAACTGCCTTTGTGCAGCACTGCAATGTTGCGGGACACAATTTTGCATTTGACAAGGTGAAAGTTTTTATAACTTTTATTGCTAAACTGTTCTATTCGAACTGTATGATTTGTTAATTTGTATTGCATATTCCTTTTTCCTCAGGATGTGAATGTTGCTAATTTCAAGAATGTTCTCCTTGGGAATAAAGAAGCAGTGAAGGGAGTAGGAACTGGACGTGTTTTAGAATCGTAAGTATTATGATTATTATTATTCATATTTGTTTTTAAATTTATTTCTATATTCAATCTGTAATATAATTGTTTATGTCTTTGTTTATTTATCTACGTTTTAAAAGACTTAAATCATATAGAAACATATTTTTCGGCTTTTGAATTTGATCATATTTCATAGGAGAGAATCATTATTAAAAATGAAAAGAAACACATTAGTTTTCTCTAAAGTAGCAGATAACTCAAGTGGTGAAATGAACAAGAAATAACTGCATCTCATATTCTAATTAGATAAATAAATTCCTGAATTGGGCAAGAAATTATGGCATTTCATTTTCTAATCAGATAACTCAACTGCTGAAATGACGGAATTTTATATTCTAATCAGTTGAGTCTACAGCTGAAATGATGTAATCTTATATTTCACTCATTTAACTCCACTGCTGAAATGACCAAGTCATAACGGAATCTCATATTCTAGCAAGAGAACTCAACTGCTGAATTGACAGAATCTTATATTTCACTCATTTAACTCTACTGCTGAAATGGCGTTAGCTCATATTCTATTCGTCATTTCCTCCATTTAGCTTACTGTATGTATACTAAACATGAAAACTAGAATTTTCTACTTAATTAGTCAATAATATAAAATCTATTTTCAGTATAGAATTCCTTTTTTATAAACCCATACGCAACACAAATTGCCCTGAGTCTTTAGGTAAATCCAGTTCCACGTGTACCATATCCAGGGTGCGCTGTTTGTTTTGAAAGCGCAACGATAACTGATATTAAATGCAGATAGCTTTTAGACTAAAATGTTTTACTCTACAATTATGTTGAGAGGCAACCCCGACATTGTGTTGGGAATGACAACATATCAACCGCTTACGACGAGGCAAGAGAATATAATTGTCCATATTTTCAACGTTGTAAGAATTGAATTCGCTTTGAAATGCACTAAATAAGGTTGAATCTAGCCTAATTTAACAAAATAACTAATTTCAATTTTTCGCTACTTCAGTTATAATCATTTCCCCCATAATCAACAAGGATGTGATGAAATTTTTATTTACGCTCTTTTCTTAACAGTAGTTTTAATTATATTTAATAATTTTTGCCTTAAATTATCAATTTTATATAGGAAGTACGATAAATTTATAGATTGCTTCTCTATACTGGCTAAACCTGATCTATAGCTTGGTTTAGCAGGCTATAAGCAATGAAGGTGCATTCCTGGCTTTGAATTGCTTTTTCTACATTGTCTCTGATTCTATTATTGTTGGATAGTCTCATGCTGTTGGCAACTTAGCCTTCTTTCGCCCGTTGTTAGTTTCCAAGGTATCTACATTTTCTGATCACTCCCACAACTCGTACGCCCAGGAGATACAACCCACAAAATACAGCCTGAATACACAACTCACAAGGCGTAGAGTGTTTGTACAATTCACAACGTATAACATGAAGATGAGAATCGCAACATACAGCCTGAAGATACAATTCACAAGATATGGATTCTAAGTACAATTCACAAGGTATATATTGATGACGAAGCTCAAAACATATATAACGTAAATAACTTATTCTTTATATTCTCTGGAGCTGTTAACTAGATATTAATGATAGATCAAATTACATAAAAGCGTCATTTGTGTTTGTTCTATCCAGCAAATAACTCTAATCTAACTATTTTTGTTGCAGAAGCCAGGATGATCTGGTATTCATCAACTTTGCAGACCATGGAGCACCAGGTCTGTTGGCATTCCCTAGTGAAACATTGGCTGCAGACGACTTGAACAACGTCTTGCAAGAAATGAGACAGAAGAAGAAATTTGGACAGGTTAGAAAAAAAAAATACTCAATCTCTTACGAAAAAGTATTTAACATATTTTCTATAAGGGTGAATTTCATCAGATGTAATAATTTTGATTTCCCACTGGTTAAATAATTCATTTAAAAACTTCATTTGACTTTAAATACGTTATTACCACTTATTTTGAAGAGAAGCTGATGATTCGGAGATTTTTAGATCCTAAATTAAAAATAATTAATTTAAATAAAACAGAATCATGGAAATAATATATTGAAAAAAAATTTAATTTTGGAAAAGTATTTCACGTGCTATCATATTTTAGTGGGATTTCACTAGATCAAGGTTCTATAAGATGACAAAATTAGTAAAAACTCTATCAAATCATTGAAAATCAAATATATGACAAAATTTACGTAATTTTGAGTATTAAAATATGTTATCTATGGATTTATAGCAATAATGCATACTTATAAATTATGATATTTAAACCAACTTCTAATTAAACCTTTATCTGGTAGTGAATTATTGAGTTAACAAATTGAAACTCTTCGCTGACGTGGTTTTAAGTTTTTAATAATGTATCTGGGGGTTTTTAAGGTTTTATAAAACAATGGATTATTTGATGAAAAATAAAAGCTAATAAATTGATGTACGTATATGGTTGAGTGTGTGTGTGCGTGTGTGTGTGGGGGGGGGGTAGGTAAAACCACAGCTGATCGGGCAAGTCTGGCTGACTGCATAGTTTACCATAAGACGTGAGTTTATCCATTTATAAGTTATCATAAAGTAAAATTATACATAGGAAACACTGTATTTGTAAATTATAGCATTATAAAATTACCTCGTTTGAGATTCTATTTTATTCCAGTTTTATTTTATTGGGTATGGCAATAGTGTTCAAGAATAGAATGCATTTTAATAAAATCCTCTCAAGATAATATTTTGCGATTCTGTTTAATCAAATACGAGAGCAGTTTAGGAGACGCTTCATAAATATTTTCAATATATCCGCAATATTATTGATAATTGAATACTTATGTATTCAATTAATAGTGACATATTTCTTGTATAATATTAAATATTTCCATATACCTATTATATTTGCGAAGGAAAGCATTAAAATTTTGTTTGAATATATGAAACACGTTAAAAATTAAATGTCAATAATTAAAAACAACTTCTTATTTAATAATATTAAAGAAAAGCCCTAGAAACAAAAAGTAAAAAAAACAATAAATCCAGAAAAAAGTCACTCCTTGCGAGATTCGATCTAGAAATCTTGTGATTACAAAAAGAAGACTCTACTACTGAGCCAAATACTTACCTTTACAACACCTCAAGACTTCCAAGCAATCGTTAACATTCTTTTTATATGAACGCGTGAGAAGTGCGTTCTCTCAATTTAGCAGAATTTGTTTTTCATTAGGTCCGATACCCTCACACCGTTTCGTTCAAATCGCTGGGGGGGGGGGAGTGCATTCCTTTTTTTAGCGTTACTAAAATCGATATATAAACATTTCATGCAAAAATAAAGATCAATTTCGTTAAATGCTAAAATCGGGATGGGAGGAGGGGGGAACAGTTTCGAAAATTAGAAATATCTCCGTTATTATACATCTAATCAAAACATTGTATAAGGCCAATCATATAGCAAATTTAATCTATTTATATAAAAATGAATGTTTGTCTGAATGTCCTTTATAGAACCGTAAACGGCTGAACCGAATTTTATGAAACTTGGTATGTATATTACTACTAAAACATGTTAGGTTTCTGGCTGTATTAATATTCACTGAGACGAACAGGAGTGGGACTTATAAGGGAGGCCTGAAATTAAAAATAGCGATATTTCGTTTCCTATTGGTTTTTTCAGCAAATATGCACATAACAAAAGTCGTTTATTCAGTTATTTAGAGTAACTTTTGTCATATACACTTTTGTCGTATACCTAAGTATAAATGGGTTATACGTTTACGCCGGACTCGGGTGTAAATCCTAAGCATTGAAACCTGAAAATGTAAAAAATATTGTACAAAGTAAAACCAAAAAAAATAAATAAAAATGCCATCACTGTTCAGCCTTAATTGATTTCCTGGGCAAAGCCGGGTACCTTAGCTAGTTATCTATAAATATTGTTATATACATATTTTCTTTAACATGAATATTAACCGTGATATTTGGAGTTTTTAGTTTTCAGCCTGCAGGAAACTCCCCACTCCTATAATATGATACCAATATAATATGAACCCATATATACTAAGCTGAAGTACCAAATATTCTTTTCACTAGACCTTTATTCGTTGTACGACAATATCATTAATTAAGGTTTTACGTTCTTGTTGCGAAAACGTTCAGTAGGTCGATACCGTAATCGATATTTAACCGTTTCAGTTAATACGAAAGACCATACTGCTTTATCCGATGAGGAAAAGAGCAGGGATTCAAAAATTCAAAATTTCTTAGTTGTGATGAGTCTGTTCGAGAAATGTTATTGAATCAATCTTTTTGAAATACTGATACTCTACAATTTGTAACTCAAGTATTAAGTGTCGAATTCATACTTTCTGGTTTTCAGTCAGAAAATGTCGTGAGATGAGATCACTACTGAGTGGGAAATCTGCTTATTGTACGCAACCCCTGCGTGAGTGACGTTTCTAAAAGATTTCTTCATAGGCCCCATCATTTAGTACTTTTGTTGAAGTTCGTTTGTTTTTTTCAAAAGTACATTACAGATTTTTTATCTGTCAACATAATTATTGGTAATTGAATTATTACATTGCAATTATAAAAACCACTAATTACGCAACTCCTGCGTGAGGGACGTTTAGATGGTAAACTTATGAAAAGAAATTCAGATTATTTTTTTCTTCTTAGTTTAAAAAAAAAAATTGGGAAACTCAAAAATGGCCCACTTTATTTTCCAGATGGTACTGTTCATAGAAGCTTGTGAAGCTGGATCAATGTTCGATTCTCGTCTGGGCCACTATGATAACAGTGAGTAAAATTATAAATAACTATCACCTTTTGTGTATAGTTTTTACTTTATTTATTTTTCTGGTTTTAGAGAATTATTCTTCATCACTAAACCGATAGAAATTATCATCAAACGTTGTAACTGAAATGTGATGATGGTGTAGTCTTTTTACGTCCTACTGAGAAAACTTTTTAATTTAACAATAGTCGTTATTGTAATATTTCCTAATTATAATATAGATAATGATTATGCTACAATTAATTTATTCGTGAAGGAATGTTGAAGCCAATATATTTTGTAAACCCACAAGAAGATACATTTTAGCAGATTTGACTTAGGGAAAATCTGCTATTCGGCTGTACACAAGACGCGATTTTCGAAAAATTTCCTCAAATATCAATCGATACTACCTAGTAGATGACGAAAATGAGGTTCGTCTCATAATAATTATATACTGAGAAAAACTATCTTTTTTTGTTTTCCAATAAAGGTACTCATAGGAGAGCGCTGATGGATGATAAAAAGTCCGTCACGCAAGGGTAGCGTACACTAAGCAGAATTCCCACGTGAAGTTTTACAATAGAGAAATTTCACGAGAGCCGACCAGGTACGGAAACGGCCGAACTAGCTTATTGCAGAAATTCACGACTAGAACCGAAGTTAGCCGATCTCATCTCGTCTGTAAAGCGCACACTTATAAAAAATGCAAATATCTCCGTTAATATTCATGATATAGAATAAATATATATATATAAAAATAATTATAGTAAATTTAATTTTCAATAAGATTAGTTCTATACAATTTTTCGATCCGACGTATAGTAACGGTGATATTTCGAAAATCTAAACCCCTCCTCCCACTTGTCCGATTTCAGCCATTAACGACCATGAGCTTTATTTTTACATAAAACGTTTACGTACATAAAAATCGAGTTTGTTAACGACCAAGTAAAAATTGCGACCGTTAGAGCGCTTACAGACAAATATATGATTTGATATGATATATACACATATATGATTTTGAACGGACCTCATTTTCGTCATCTTCTGGGCAGGATCGATGAACATTAGAAGAAAATTTGTGATAATCGCGTCATGAGTACGACCTCAATATCTGATTTCCCTTAAGTGAGATCTTCTGAAATAGGTACAGGTGCGATTCCCGCCAAGGGATAACACTAGTTCAGGAGTCGGCTAGCATAGAGAGTGCTAGTTTCGGAGTGCTTACAGATCAGCGGGAGTCTAGAGAGTTCGTATGCATGACATTCTCAAGGAATGACTCTCTTAGATCCCGGCCACAGCATGAACTGGCTAAAGACCCTCCAGGCAGATTGGGGCCCGCCAGTCTACTGGAGACATTCCAGGTCCTCCTTGGTTAACGGGGGCTGTACGTAGATTTTATCACACACTACGTAAAATCTCTGATTAAGAATCCCTCGAGACTCGTCTGGGGCGGCTAAATATTTTAAAGATCTATAATGTCAGGCCGAAAAAAATGTGTATTCACAATCTATAAATCGTTAACAGCTACTTAACACTGATAGTAATCCTGCTAAATTGGGCATGTCGTTCTCTGCCCGGAAGCAGAGTATTCAAGGAACAACAGGAAAAATGCAGACACATGTATGGTGTCATATTGAACTAATCTTTAATGTCATTGCAGCTTAACATATTACTAAAGTTAATATATATTTTTTTCCAGTTTTAGCAAGTACAGCAGCTGCACCTGATGAATCATCTTTTGGTTGGTATTGTGATGATGGAAACTGCCTTGGTGATTTGTACAGCATATCATGGATGGAACGATTAGATGAGGTTAGTTACCTCCAGGAGGATGTTTCATTATAATCATCATTACTATGATTAAGTACTATAATTTATTTATCACATTAGTCAAGAAAATAATGCAAACTTCGCTATATAAGGCTTAACTAATAACTAATTGCCATTTGATGTTTATCACAATATTATAGCTATGACCCTATTTTTTTTATTTATGCAGGAGCAGTCGCAACTTGGCGATTTGGCTGATAGTTTAACAATGAAAAATAAAAACAAAGTTATAGAAAAATAACAGAAAACTGAACTCCAAATAAATAAATAAATTAAATACAAGTAATAAAGAAAACAAATAAACATTAAACACTAGTAATAAAAACAACAATTTTAATAAAATAAAAAAAAAGTGTTTTTCCTATATGTTAGAACGTTTATACTATTTAAATTAGTTTAAAATTATATTAAGTTTCTCACCAAGTGAAAATCAAAAAGGAGAGAAGTTAAATTTTGTAAAACCAATTCAATTTTTAAGGTGATTTAGTATATTGTCGATATGTGGGCTCCTGTCTACAAGAAGTTGGTACTTACATGTTATGATGGGTCTCTAAGTATTCAATGTTCTTTCAGTTAGTCAGTATGTATTTAATGGTTAATGGTTGATGGCATGTTCTGCAGAGAGCTCTTTCTGTTCTCATCATCAGAGTCATCATGAGTGGGTTCAATGTGAGTGTCCTATCCTAAGTCTCGTTAGTACAACTTGGTCACTCCGTTATACAAGGCTTTATTTCTCGCAGATGCTTTTCTGCTGTTTTGTGCGAACATTTTTGGCATTCATTTAATGTTTTCTATAGTATTTTTAAATGTAAGGGTAGGGTCAGTAAGTTAACGTCCGAAGATTGTGTCTGTGATGCATTTTTGGCGGGTTTGTTCACGTCGTTTGTCCATCAAATGTTTTCATGTCCAGGAATCCGTCACTCCCGAAAACATAACATAATTGCACTAAATGTATTACTGGATTCCACGAAAATATCTCATAGCATAACAATATAATTTTTATTATCCTCTTATATTACAGCTATTATCATATTATATTACAACTAGCTATATAAAAATCAGAATATCTCTCAAACTATAATAAATCATGTAAAAACATATTTTCATTTTCAATAGTTAAAACTTTAAACATAAATCTTTAACTGTATTATCATTTTTTTTTCTAGTTGAATTTCACTGAATCATTGTTTGAAAACTTTGATGCAGTTCGAACACGAACATTGGGAAACAGCCACGTAAATTTGTATGGAGACTACAGATTGGGATTTTTGCAGTTCGGAAAGTATAATTCCAACAAAAAGATGTCTGCATCTGTTGAAGAGGAGTACAGCTATCAGGTAACAACATAGACACACATTAGAAATATTTATCAAATCGGTCTTAATGCTGTTGAATATTTTGTATTGCAACTAATTTTCCTTAATACTTTAGCGTATTTTCCTTAAGGGAAATCAGTTATTGAGGTTGTACACATGTCACGATTTTCGAAAATGTTCTTCAAATGCCCATAGATCCAATCTAGAAGATGACGAAAATGAGGCACGTTTGCCGAAAAACAAATAGAAAATGAAAAAAACGCGAATTTTTATTTCAAGACTCTCTTATAACCCCCACTCCCGTTTGAACCTAAAAATTTTAATATAGCTCATAATCATGGAAGGATTAATGCTAATTCAGATACCGAGTTTTGTTAAGCTCGGTTCAACCGTTAGTGCCCAACAAAATTGTTAGTTTTTAGTGTATATCTCATTTATACTTTGTTCTACGAAAAAAGTGAATATTACAAACGCTACTTTAAAATACAAAATAAACAACTTTTGTCAGGTGTACGTCTGCCGAAAAAACAATAGGAAACCAAATGTAGCTATTTTTAATTACAGGCCCTTACAACCCCCACTCCTGCTCTTCCATAGAAATGTTGATTCAGCTTATTATCATGGAGGCGTTAGTGCTAATACACATACCGAGTTTTGTTTAGTTCGGTTGAGTCTTTTGTATCGAAACAAATTGTTGTCTCCCGCTATAGATTTTAGCATATAACTCATTCATACTTGGGTATACAACAAAAGTGTATATAACAAAAGTTACTCTAAATAACAAACAAACTAAACAACTTTTGTTATGTGCATATTTGCCAAAAAAGCAATAGGAAACCAAAATTTTTCTATTTTTAATTTCAGGCCTCCCCTATAATCCCCAATCCCGTTGGTCTCAGAAAATATTAATATAACCTAAAGTCTAAGTTGGGTTAGTAGTAATGTATATACCAAGTTTCATAAAATTCGGTTAAGCCGTTTATGCGTAAAAAGGTAACAAAAAAAACAAACAAACATACAGACACCAAAGAAACAAATTGCAGTTTTCGTGTCTATGACATATGAAAGGAAAAAGTATCTTGAAATTTCGAGAAAAAAAGTCAATGTACAGACAGAGGTTACAATTATATATATATATATATATATATATATATATATATATTTTCTCTTTTATATATATATATATATATATATATATATATATATATATATATGGTTATGTCGGACGCCATTTATGTCGTCTCCTGGCTAGGATCGATGGACAGTTGATTTTTCGAAAATCGCGTCATGAGTGTACAAGCTCAATAGGCAATCCTCAATAGGCAATCCTCAATATGCAATCCTCAGTAGGAAATCCTCAATAGGCAATCCTCAATAGGCAATCCTCAATAGGCAATCCTCAATAGGCAACCCTCAATAGGCAATCCTCAATATGCAATCCTCAATAGGAAATCCTCAATAGGCAATCCTCAATAGGCAATCCTCAATAGGCAATCCTCAATAGGCAATCCTCAATAGGCAATCCTCAATAGGTGTGATTTCTCTTAAGGCATTTTATTCGTATAAAAAAATTCGTATAAAATATTCGTATAAAATAATTCAGAGCAGTCGCTCCATGTTGAGTTCCATCAGAGATGGAATCCTCAGGACCAAGGTATCTATGGGACTAGCTTTAAATAAGATATATCCATTTCAGGGTAGTGGAGTAAACAGCCGGGATGTACCACTTTATGTTGCTCAGAAACAAGTAGAAAAGGCATCACCTGAAGAACTACCGGAAAAGGAAATGAAGTTGGAAACACTAGTGAAGGTAATGGGCCTTTAAATTAAATGCTCTCGGCTACTTCATAATACGATATACTAAAATTGGACATGTTTACAGGGAAGACAATTTGCTGACGACTTGGTTTCAAGTATACTAACACGCATTTCCAATGGCGATGATGAGCTGAGAAGACAACTGGAATTTAGCAGGCACTCGCTCAAAGATGAACATGTGTTTTCCTGCTACAAATCATTGCTTTCATCTTTTGAATCCAATTGCTACAAAGTTACAAAGGTTCGTGTACAAAATTTAGGTTAACGAATTAATATTGTGTAAATTTGTCTCATTTTACACTGAGTGTTTATACAAATATGTATATATATTTGGGATGCGAGGCTATTTGTGTTAAAGCGTGGGTACACCTACCACTGCCGTCAACAAGCTGAAGGTAAATAAACAATCCGTGACGCAGAGGCTGCGTAAACTAAGCAGATTTCCGAACTGAAGTTTTACAATAGAGAAATATACAGACTGGTCAATATTAAGTGAATAAATACAAACGGTAATTAGAACTCATTCAGTCAATTTTGATATTCTCCCAACGGAAAGCGTCTGTATTGGGAAACAAACAATCCAGCCAACGCCTCAGAGCTGAACAGATAGATTGAAATATTCTTGACCGGGAAGACAGCAATTACTCAAATATATCAGAATATAACATATTAATTTTATTGAAAATTATTTACTTTATCTAGCACTGTAATTTATAATGAATCGGAATAATTTTTACATCAATCATCCAAATCTACAGAACTTATTTGCATATATCTCACAAAGTAGAAGTTCAATGGAAACAATATTTGATATTTAACCTTGGGATGAAGTGATTCACGATATAAGAGCATATTATTAATATAGCATAAGTCGGAGGGGGGGAGGGGTTGCTTGGGGCAGAAAACTAAAACATGCAGATATCTCGGTTAGTAGTCAAGATAGAAAATAAATGTATACTACAATATTTATAGGACATTTAATTTGCAAGAGGATTAGTTTCGTACAATTTTTTGAAATGACGTATAGTAGCTGAAGTATTTGGAATTTTACTCCCCCCCCCCCCCCGAATAACCCCTCCACCCTCCCACTGGTCCAATTTTAGCCATTAACGAAATTCATCTTTTGTTAACATAAAACGATTAAATATCGGATATAGCAACGATCAAAGAAAAATTGCGACCGTTAGATAGAGTAGAGAGCTAGAGAGTTAAGATACAACTATAGATATAGATATATATATATATATATATATATATTTATATATATATATATATATATATATACATTTGTGTGGCTTGTTTGTTGTTATGTGTATATATATATATATATATATATATATATATATATATATATATATATATATATATATATATACTAGCTCAGATACCCGGCTTCGCTCGGGAATTCATTTGAGGCTGAATGTTGATGGTATTTTTTTGGCAAGGCTTTATTTTGCACAATATTTTGACATTTACCCGTCCCAGTGTTTAGGGTTAATACCCGTCGTTTCTGTGGATTTGTTAATAATAAAATTAATTTTTTATGTAAGACTTCACTGTTCTCCATGTTGTCATATTTCCCGCTTCCTGTGCATTATGCATAGATTTGAATTATTAAGGACTAAATATTAACATACATTTGAATTAATTTTTCCAGGTGAGGTACCTGGTAGTTCATATTGAAAAGAATTCTTGAGCAAATTTCTCTAAATAACAAAATAAACAACTTTTCTTATGTGCATATTTGCCGAAACTACAATAGGAAACGAAATATCAATATTTTTAATATCAGGTCTCCCTTATAACCCCCACTCCTGCCTGTCCCTAGAAATAGTATGGCTTTTTATAAGGAAGGCGTTAGTGCTAATACACATACTGAGTGTTTTATTTAGTTCGGTTGAGTCTTTTGTGCCAAATAAAATTTTTTACTTCCGCTATAATTTTTAGCGTATATCTCGTTTATAATTCGGTATACGAAAAAAGTGTATATAACAAAAGTTACTCTAAATAGCAAAATAAACAACTTTTGTTATGTTTATATTTGCCAAAAAACCAATAGGAAACGAAATATCGCTATTTTTAATTTCTGGCTGCCCTTAAAACCCCCACTCCTGCCCGTCCCTTGAAATGTTGGTATGGCTTCTTATAATGAAAGCGTTAGTGTTAATACACATACCGAGTTTTATTTATTTCGGTTGTGTCTTTTGTCCCAAATCATATTGTTGACTCCCGCTATAGTCATTAGCGTATATCTCCTTTAAACTTCGGAATACGATGAAAGTTATTATGACAAAAGTTACTCTAAATAACAAAATAAACAACTTTTGTTATGTGCATATTTGCTGAAAAACCAATAGAAAACGAAATATCGCGACTTTTAATTTCAGGCCTCCCTTATAACCCCCACTCCTGTTCGTCTCAGAGAAAATTAATATAGCCTATCTCTCAAGTTGGACCAGACTGCTCACGGTGTGCCAATTTAATTTAAAATCGGTTAAGTAGTTTAGGAGTCCATCGTGGACAACCATCGTGACAGGAGATTTATATATATTAAGATATATATATACATGTAAAATATTCTCCCTCTCTGAACTCCCCCCACCCCTTTCCCCTTGTCCGATTTTAGCAGTTATGGAACTTTAATTTTATGAATAAATAATTTTGAACAGACCTCAATTTCGTCATCTACCAGATTTGAGGCAATTATTGAAAAAATCACGTCATGAGTAGGTATGATAATTATAGATGTTTTGCCTCAAGGGAGATTTGATAAAAACAGATATAGATCCAAATAAACAAATAAATGTGTGAATAATTAATCTCTTTTTTCTCTTTTTTTCAGCATACTTACTTTTTGCAACACCTTTACAAATTGGTAAACATCTGTGCAAAAGGCTTGAATGAAAGTGATGCTAAGAAGGCAATGAGGATAACCTGCAGCCAACAGAACGCGCAATTTGAATCAATCGTATAATGTTTATAATGCATTGTTTTCTGTTTATATGATGAAATAAAATTTTGGGATGTTCAAATAAAACCTTTAATAAACTTATGAACTTCTTTGGCCACTCCAAAAATCCCAAATTGTTTTCTAACACCTCTGGTAACATCCATTAGTTCCTTTAAACACCGCTCCTAGCGCCCATCAAGTACAGCCATTAACAAAGTCAATATTTTTTTATTTTTTTACATAAAAATATTATATATATCAATTGTGGTGACGATCAAACAAACATTGCGACCCCTAGAGCGTTAACATTCAAATATGCATATGTATGTGTGTGTGTGTGTGTGTGTGTGTGTGTGTGTGTGTGTGTGTGTGTGTGCGTATGTGTATATTTATATATATTGTTGCGAAAATTGAGTACTTCAAATACCACGTAGAGCTAATCAAGTATTTGAGAAGTGCAAGTAGTAAATGAAAGCAACCGACCGATGGAAGGGCAGTTGGCGCAAGGAATATTCACGGCGACGACCGTCTGGGATCTAGCCCAGTCTGGGCCCGTTTTCTTTGATCTCTCCGCCCGTCTATAAAAGCGGCCAAGCTTGCCCGACAGTTTAGTTTCGTTCTCAGTTCTCTTCCAGTACGATCAGTGCAGCTTTAGCGAACAGCGCTCATAGTTTCGGAACAGTGTTTTTTGTGAAGACCAATTCAGTGCCATGCTTTGTGATCTTCAGTGATCGCGTGATCGTGAGTTATTGAAATGTGCAATGTGAAGTTATCAGTGCATTCAGTACGAAAGAATAATTTACCAAGTGTTTATTGCATTGTCTTATAAATTGTGCTGTGATAAAAACTTTAATGTTGTGTGTTTAACTTTGCAATCCAAAAGAACTATAACCATGGTTTACTATTTTGGTAATCATCCTAACAACTGTCAGAAGTGGGATTTCCAAATTAAAAAAACTAAAATGATGTTTGAAGAAGTAAAAGTGGAACATCTGAAGAAGGAGCTGGGTGAATTGGATCTGCCAACAATCTCAACTTGTCAAATCACATGTTCGATGAAAGACTATTTTAAAGTTTTGTTTAAAATTCGCCACGAGTACGACAATAGCACACATTCCTAAAGAGAAATCTGCTAAAATTATATTATAACAATAGTAAACATACATTGTTAAAACATGGCTGTAAAACAGCTATTAGATAAGTGACAATAAATGTAATTATATGCTCACCTGCGTGTAAAGAGGCCACTTATAAAATAATTTAGGTTTCCTTCTCAAAAAATGTATTGTTACAATGATAATAGACTATAAAAACACTCCTGTTAATAAACTGATAAATAATTGTTCCACATTTGATTGTTTTTATTCCTTCATATAATCAAATATGATTGCATAAATATTTATAAATTAAAAAAAATGCATGTAATCAATAAATGTTTTTCGGTCTCAAGTTTCAAATAAAAATAAGTTATTTTTTCATATTTTCGTCGACAATTTTATTTATTTATCAGTCTATTGAGGCTTCCAAGATTAGATAATAAAGCATCGACATTAATATTACTCGTTTCTTAATTATAACAACATTACTTTGGCAATATGCATGAGCTATACGCTTTCGTGTTAAATAACTTAAAAATAATTTCGGAAGCTAGACCAGCAAAACATATAGATGAAGTTTTACTGCTCATGCTGCCTCCCAGTACACTAGAACTTTTACAGAAATGAAAAACATTTCTAAACCAAGACAACTCACTAGCCCAGTACAAATTACCATAAACAGGCAAAGGAGAACAGAAAATAAATGAAGATTTACAGATCTATAAGGAAAGCAAAATAAAACAAATATTTCAGCTTTTCAGGGTCATGTATATATTGCTTTTCATAACTGTTTTTAAGCTCCAGAATATTTTCCAGGCCGAGGCGATGCTTGTTTCTATTTCTATCCCTTGTCTGTCTAGGAAACACATTTTTTAGCCTAAGTATGTAACTTCTTTTACTATTACAATTTTTGGGGAGCAAACTTCTAGTTGGCCGGCCTTGTTGTTTGCTACAATTTTTTTATTTTCGTTGGTTTTGTAGGGAAACTGCTACTGTGGAGAATATTTAACATCTCTATAAGTTCTTCTTCAGTTGCAGCTACAAGCACATCATCTGCGAAAGGTAGTGTGTTGAGCTTGGAACCTTTGATAGAAATCCCCATTTCATTCCATCTTAGATTTTTAGCAGATATCCCTTAAGGGAAATCAGCTATTCAGGTCGTATTCATGACGCACTTCAACACTGTATATACCTATCTATCTATCTCACTCTCTTTCTCTCTCTCTCTCTCTCTCTCTCTCTCTCTCTCTCTCTCTATATATATATATATATATATATATATACATACATATTTGTCAATTACAGCTCTAGCGGTCGGAATGTTTGTCTTATCGTTACCAAGCTTGATATAAATAGTTTCGTACGAAAAGAAAAATGGAGTTCGTTAACGGCTGAAATCGGACCAGGGGGAGGGGGGGGGGGTTTAGTGGGGAGATTTTCAAAAATTCATTATATATCCGTTAATATGCGGCGGATCGAAAAATGTTATAGAACCAATCTCATTGCAAGTAATGTTCTTTAAATGTTGTTATGTACATTTTTTCTTAACTGAGATATTTGCATTTTTTAGTCTCCTGTAAAGCCCAACTCCTACTCATTTCATATTAACAATGTTCTATTAGGTTATTAAGCACTTTATTTAAAGCTGAAATACCTAATATAGTTCTCGTTGAACTTTTAAGTTTTGAGATAAATGCAAATACTTGCGCGCACGTGGGAATTCTGCTTAGTCAACGCAGCTCCTGCGTGGCGGACTTTTTAAGGACTTCTTCTAGTTCTATGATGAAGATACTGGTGGAAAGAGGATCCCCTTGTCTCACTCTTCTACTTCTATCCTTTCATTTCTCCCGATATGGATCCTATATATTTCCTGTACACTTCTTATACATCTTCTTCTTCAATCTCATGGCTGGGTCAACATTACTGTGGTAGATGTAGTCAATGGCTTTTGAAAAATCGATGAATCCCGAAAAAAAAAATCAAAATCATATTTGTCGTTTTTATCAGTTCATTAATGGTGTCCTGGTTGGTCGCTAGTAAGGTTCTCTTCTATTAGCAGATTTCCCTTAAGGGAAATCAGCTATTGAGGTCGTACTCATGACGCGATTTTCGAAAAATTTCTTCAAATGTCCATCGATCCTACCCAGGAGATGACGAAAATGAGGTCCGTTCAAAACTATATATATATATATATATATATATATATATATATATATTTATATATATACTAGCTCAGATACCCGGCTTCGCCCGGGAATTGATTCGAGTCTGAATGGTGATGGTTATTTTTTTGGCAAGGCTTTGCTTTGTACAATATTTTGACATTTACCCGTCCCAGTGTTTAGGGTTAATACCCGTTGTTGGCATTTGTTAATAATAAAATTAATTTTTTATGTAAGACTTCACTGTCCTTCATATTATCATATTTCCCGTCTCCTGTGCATAGATTTGAATTATTAAGGACAAAATATTAACATAGATTTCAATTAATTTTTCCAGGTGAGGTACCTGGGAGTTCATGATGGAAAGAATTGTTGAGCATATCAATATTTCTACCCACATTACTTGCTTCATAAATTGTTCCCAAAAGAATGTATAAATCAAAAGTTACTCTAAATAACAAAGTAAACAAATTTTGTTCTGTGCACGTTTTGATGAAAATAAATAGACAACGAAATATCGCGAATTTTTATTTCAGGCCTCCCTTATAAGCCCCACTCCCGTTCTAACCTAAACATTTTAATATAGCTTATAATCATGGAAGTATTAATGCTAATTGACATAGCGAGTTTTTTTTAAGTTCGGTTTAATCGTTAGCGCCCAATGAAATAGTTACTCCCGCTTTAGTTTATAGTGTATATCTCGTTTATACTTTGTTAAAAGACAAAAATGAATATCACAAAAGTTACTCTAAATAACAAAATAAACAACTTTTATCATGTTCATATTTGCCGAAAAAAGAATAGAAAACGAAATAAAGCTATTTTTAAATTCAGGCCTCCCCTACAACCCCCACTCCTGCCCATCGCTAAAATTGTTGGTATGACTTGTTATAATGAGAGCGTTAGTGCTAATACATATACCGAGTTTTATTCATTTCGGTTGGGTCTTTTGTCCCAAATAAAATTGTTCACTTCCGCTATAGGTTTTAGCGTATATCTCGTTTATAATTCGGTATACAAAAAAAATGTATATAACAAAAGTTACTTTAAATAACTTTAAGTCCCTAGAAATGTTGGTATGGCTTGATATAATGAAGGCGTTAGTCCGATTACACGTACCGAGTTTGGTTTAGTTCGGTTGAGTCTTTTGTGCCGAATAAAATTGTCGACTCCCGCTATAGTTTTTAGCGTATAACTCATTTATACTTCCGTTTACGGCAAAAGTACATATAACAAAAGTTACTCTAAATTACAAAATAAATAACTTTTGTCATGTGCATATTTGCTGAAAAATCAATAGGAAACGAAATATCGCTATTTTTAATTTCAGGCCTCCCTTATAACCCCCACTCCTGTTCGTCTTACAGAATATTAATATAGCCTAAAGTCTAAGTTGGGCTAGTAGTAATATACATACCAAGTTTCATAAAATTCGGCTCAGCCGTTTATGCGTGAAAAGGTAACAAACAAACAAACAAACAAATAAACAAACAAACAAATAAACAAACAAACAAACAAACAGACACGAAAGAAACAAAATGTAGTTATGGTGTCTATGACATGTGAAACGAAAAGTTATCGTGAAATTTTGCGAAAAAATCAATGTACAGACAGAGGTTACAATTTTATATATATATAGATATATATATATATATATATATATATATATATATATATATATATATATATATATTTGTCTGTTAACACTCTAGCGGTCGCAATTTTTGTTTAATCGTCACCAAACTCGGTATTTAATCGTTTTATGTAAAACCGAAGATCAAGTTCGTTAATGGCTGAAATCGGACCAGTGGGAGGGGGGGTTTAGAAGGGGATTTTCAAAAATTCAATATATCTCCGTTATTATGCATCGGATCGAAAAATTGTATAGAACCAATCTTATTGAAAATTAAATTTACTATAAATATTGTTATATACATTTATTTTCTATCTTGAATATTAACCGAGATATTTGCATTTTTATGAAGTCTGTGGTCGGGTATAGTTCGGATTAGTTCGGCCGTTTTCGTAACCGCTCGGCTCAGGTGGAAGCTTCTTCTAACCTTACCTGTCGTTTCTAACCTTACCTTAACTTCGTTACTTTGTTTACTCATGGTGGTATTGTGTTACCAGTATGCAGATTTCTCTATAGTATAACTTCACATGGGAAATCTGCTTAGTTTACGCAGCCCCTGCGTGACGGACTTTTTTTTCTCATTAGCTCGCCTTGGATTCTCCTGAAGAAGAGCTTCCCTGTAGTTGAACCCAGTGAGATAGGCCTGTAGTTAGTTGTATAGCTTGCTAGCATCTCCTTTATAATGAAAATGAATTATGGAGGATATCATCCAATCCACCGGAATGTATTGGCTTTGCAAAACTTCATTATAAATTCTCCATAAAAGCCCATGTCCTCGCACCTTGCTTTCAATATTTCATTGGTTACTCCATAATCCCCAGGAGACACATTTGATACTAATAGCCCTATGGCTTTCTCTATTTCACCTTTTGTGAAAGGGCAATTGGTACAATTTTGGCTGAGATATTGTGTATAAGAACTTGTAGCGCATCAGGGTAATATAAATGAAAATATAAGTATACAAGTGAAAAAGAAATCAAATCAATCCATAATAAAAACAAAATAAACATGAATTAAATAAAAATTAATTCCCCCTGCTAATGTAGTAGAAAAATGAAGTGCTGTGATGATATTGTACGCCAAAGGATGTTATTTTAATGTTTTTTTAGATTTGTAATGATTGTGTCTATGCGATTACTGTTATCGGTCAAAAGTTCCACAACAAAAAGTCAAGTGGAATGTCCATATTGCATCTTGGTCGGCATTTAGTCAATAGGTGATGTAGCGTCCTAGTTTATCATTAAGTGGCCGTGAGTCAGCAAGGAATGGACAATACGTAATCTGTTCATCACAACTTCCTCTCTTCGTGTGTTTCTGTTGCTAATCCTTCAATGAACCACCTCACTACACATCGGATCGTTCAATGAAACTACTATCCACTCTACTAATCCTTCAATGAAACATCTTTCCACCCTACTAATCCTTCAATGAAACACTTTTCCACCCTACTAATCCTTCAATGAAACACCTTTCCACCCTACTAATCCTTCAATGAAACACCTTTCCACCCTACTAATCCTTCAATGAAACACCTTTCCACCCTACTAATCCTTCAATGAAACACCTTTCCACCCTACTAATCCTTCAATGAAACACCTTTCCACCCTACTAATCCTTCAATGAATCACCTTTCCACCCTACTAATCCTTCAATGAATCACCTTTCCACCCTACTAATCCTTCAATGAATCACCTTTCCACCCTACTAATCCTTCAATGAATCACCTTTCCACCCTACTAATCCTTCAATGAATCACCTTTCCACCCTACTAATCCTTCAATGAATCACCTTTCCACCCTACTAATCCTTCAATGAATCACCTTTCCACCCTACTAATCCTTCAATGAATCACCTTTCCACCCTACTAATCCTTCAATGAATCACCTTTCCACCCTACTAATCCTTCAATGAATCACCTTTCCACCCTACTA
This sequence comes from Riptortus pedestris, assembly GCA_019009955.1. Classification (NCBI taxonomy): domain Eukaryota; kingdom Metazoa; phylum Arthropoda; class Insecta; order Hemiptera; family Alydidae; genus Riptortus; species Riptortus pedestris. Next base: position 252,442,504 of record CM032228.1, read on the forward strand.
ATCCTTCAATGAATCACCTTTCCACCCTACTAATCCTTCAATGAATCACCTTTCCACCCTACTAATCCTTCAATGAATCACCTTTCCACCCAACTAATCCTTCAATGAATCACCTTTCCACCCAACTAAACCTTCTATGAAACCCCTTTCCACACAACTAATCCTTCAATGAAACAGCTTTCCACAATATTAATCCTTCAATGAAACACCTCCCAACACATCTGATCCTTCAACGAAACACCTTTCAGCACATCCAATCCTTCAATGAAACACCTCTCATCAGATCTAATCATTCCTTCAATCGCTTTTCCAAACTTCAGAGTGGAATCAATAGGAATTTATTTAATCAAGAACTTATAAAATAATATCCTTTGTAGATTAGCATCTGGCTAGAAACGAGGGCAATTAGTTCATTAAAACTTTTAATAATATGGAATGATAAAAAAAAGGGTGTATTGGCTTAGGAATTATTGTTTCGTCTATCTAAACATCATGTTTGCTAAACACTTAGCAAATATTATCCTAATAAGAAATTAAATTATTGTGATTTTGTTGTTACAAGATTAGATAGTGACCGTACTATAAGTAGCGAGAGAAGAACCTGCAGAACATTCTAAGGAAGAGAGGACTTACATCATGAAAGGTTGGTCTGCATTTAGTTTGCATATTATTTATTGCAAGTATTATTGATTAAACTTCCACATTAATTAGATCATATATTATAAGTCAATTTGTTAAGTGTATAACAATAAATAAGTTTCTCACTGCCACACCATTTAGCTTACATGATGCACCTTTTCCGGATAACTATTGAAATTATCTTGATAATTAGTAAGACCAGAGAATACATAGATTAACATTCTTTAGACACATAGATCAGGGGTCATCAGATCGTATTTGCATGTATCTCGTATAATAAAGGTCTCCCGAAAAGAATATTTGGTATTTAACCTTGGAATGAAGTGGTTTCAGGAGTGTATAGTCATCTAGCCCTAGCGCAAGAATTGTCTACACAGCCATAAAATCTAATTCTTATCCATAAAATAGAAATACAAACTTATTTTCAGTGTTTCTGGCACTTTCCCTGTTGGGCATACTCTGGTTTGCTGAGGCTGGAGTCCTGACCTCTTCTACATGGGCTGTCCTGGTCGCTGGATCGAATGAATGGTGGAATTACAGGCATCAGGTAGGTTTCTGCGTCAATTTTCTGTTGTGGTCGAAGTGATCGTTCAAAAATAAATCACTTATTTTTCCTATTTTTCAGGCGGACATCTGCCATGTTTATCAAGTACTGATCGACAATGGAGTTCATCCTGACAGGATAATTGTAATGATGTATGATGACGTAGCCAACCATCCAGAGTATGTATAGTCTACAATATTTAGATTCGTCAATGATTATTTTTTGTTGGTTTCAAGGACTTTGGTGATCTTTAGCCGTCATTACTAGCTTCCAACTCCTCGGAGCGTTACTCAGCTCTCCTTATCTTGACTTCGTGGAACTTCGTCCCTTTGTCATTCGAAATCTCAGTTCTGCCATTCTATTTTCCAAATGCAGCCTCACCCAACTGAATCAACAGCTGCTTTGAAGTCAAGGAATAGAATGTGCACATCTTGTTCTTCCACTCGCCGATTCTCCAGTATCTGTTTGAGACTAAACATCTGATCCTAGCTGCTTCTTCCTCTTCTGCCTGATAATCCTCTAGGTCCTTCTCGTAGTACGGGCTCATTCTAATGAGCATTATGTACTTCAGGATGTTGTATGCTTCAGGATGCAGAGTGATTCCTCTGTAGTTTGTACACTCTTTAGTGGTCCTTTCTTCAGGATTATTCATCTGAGGCCATTCATCTTGGATGCGTTCCTAACTCCACATCTTCGGGATTACCTCAAGTTTCCTGTTCATCAATGCTCGCCTCCATCATTGAACAGCTCGCCAAACTATCCGTCAATCCTTGGGGCTTGACAAGTCCTATATCATCTCCACATCCAAGAGATCTGACTGCTCAACCGTATTTCCTTCCTGTTCCATGTCCTCATCCTCTGATAGGCTGCCTCTATTCAGCAACTGCTGCAACTATTCCTTCCAAAATCTCCATCACTTCCTCCTATACCCCTGACAGTTTTACATATTTTCTTTTCATTTCTTCCTTTAAAACCACTTGCTCCTTTTCATATATCAGAATAGAACTCAAACATACAACTCCGCCAAATGCCTTCTTTGTCTTGAAGTCTCTAAGATGGAATTACTCTCTTGGTTTTTGAAGTCTTATTAACTGCTTTTTGAGCAGCCTCGTGCCTGCCTCTTGACTCTTTTTCCTAGACTCAGGATCTTTGACTTTCTTTTGTATCCCTCAACATACTTCTGCCAATTTTGGGCCAATCTCACCCAAGTTGTCCAGAGGTAGTTGCTTGAATATTTTTATTTATTTTTCTACATAAATAAGTTCATTCTATAGAGTATGCAGGTCATTCATTTTCTCTGAAAACTCTTTGGCCAATATTTTCATTTTGGTTTGTCCAAAGACTTTAATTGGAAAACCAATGTTTTCAGAATGGCATGATCTATAGGAATGGCCTAGTATATTATTTAATTACAAACTACCCTTAAGGACTTAAATTTATCCCAATGTTTGAAAAGATAAATTCCCAATCCCTACACGACCGAGTACCAACACTACTGGGAAGTGGGGGCCAGTGCCAGGATGGACAAAGAGGCAGTGCGCAGGTACAAGAAGAGAACAAGTTGTCCTCAGAAGACTACGTATTGGACATACATACCAGACACATTCTTATATAATGAACAAAAAAGACAAGCCTACCTGTACTCATTGCATTACTGGACTAACCATAAAACACCTACTAACAGAATGCAGATTACCTACTTACTTAAACATTCGACATAACGAACCAACTACTGACTGAGGGTAGCCCACAAATTGCCACTGTTCTCAGATATTTAAAGACGATTGGGCAGTTTGGTAACATTTAATTAGACAACATTTAAATTTGAATTACATATGCCTGTTTTTATTAATAGTTATTATTTCTAAGCTACTAAATTTTCTATTCGCTTATTTATTAACCAACTTTTAGTAGTTCTAAGTTGTGTTCATGTTTATGTATTTTTTTAGTGTGTTGTGTTCAGTTTCCTTAGTTTTGTTCTTTATATTATTTTGTGAGATCAGTTTTAGTTATTTAGTTTACATGTTATTGTTCTGTTTTTCCCAACTTTAAGAAGAGCCGATTCGCCATAGTTGCGGAGCTCTACATAATAATAAATAAATATTTTCAGGTCTGTTAGTTAATTTTATTAGTCTATATTATTACTCTCGTATTGTATTATTATTGTTTTAATCCAAATACATAATATTTTACAGGAATAAGAACCCGGGGCAGTTATTCAACAAACCTGGAGGCCCTGATGTATATAAAGGAGTCAAAATTGATTACCGAGGAGTGGTAAATTATACTTATAATTATTTTTCTTTTTAAAACTTACAATGTTTATTATTCTCTCTAAGTGTAAATTTTACTGGGATTGTATTCATGGAGTAGAAAATGAGATCAGAATGGTTAAAATGTGTATTTATTTTTGGTTGGCATTACAGACCATGGAGATCTTTAACCACCTTTACTGATCTACTCCAACTCTGCTAATCATGGGCATGGTTTTCCACAACGAGGAACTCTTTAACGTCCTTCTTCACTCTATCAACCCATCTCATGTTCGGTCTGTCTCGTGGCCTCTTCCCAACACAGTCGCATTCACTGTCTTGTATAGTGAGCCGGTTGGGGTACTTCTTCCCATATGTCCCACCGACTGTAACCTCTTTGCTTTCATATCGTGTGAAATTGACTGTCTCGTTAAGGATATAATTTCGTCTTTTCTCTTCCTTCTCCAGAGTCCTAACACACCATCCCACTTTGGACTCTAAGAGTCTTACGATGAAATCTTTCAACAATTGTTTCCAGTGCACCATAATGTGGCATAATAAAATTTGTCATAACCATCTAAATATTTCCCTTATGAGAGGATGTGCACATATATTTGTGATCACTGTAATCCATTTATTTTCTTGCCAACTATTATTAAAAAAAACAAAAAAACATTTCATTAAAAAAAAATCACCTAATTGGAGTCTTCATTGAATAAGATTTCATAGATAAGACATGATAGGCCTTGTAAACTAGCAATATATTCATTTGTAAGGAGATGATAAGTCCCTCTCTTATCAGTAGTTTAGTGTCTGTTTTGAACCTGGGTCACTATCGCATTGCTACTACGATTATAAAACCAGGATCAAGGATAAAGGACAATTAAATAAGATATTTCAAATGTATACAAGCAATCACAATAATGATGTTCTATTTGGTACCGGGGGCCTGAAGTCATAGGGTTGAAATTCATAAATCGCATCAAGGTATTAGCACATATAATTATTTCTAGACTGCATTTAATATTTTTACTTCTAAAACACATTAATGGAAGTATTGTAATATTTATGTCCTGCCATCTGAGTAAACCTCAACTCAGACTACTGATATCAAAGTATAATAACGCCATGTAGATAAAATTAATTATTCCATACGAAATAATTATTAATTTTACGATTCATTTCCAAAACTCCGATAAAATTCTCATTAGCTAACAAAATTCAAAGATTTGTGACTTAAAAAGTCATTTTTAAATCGTTATGCAATAAATGGAATGAAATCCAGATGTAAAACATTTCCTGGCATAGAATCTAAAACCAAGAATATCTTTGCTGAATTGTTTTAGTTTATTAGTTTCAATTAATTAACTGTGGTTAATTACTTGGAACTAATTAACTGATAATAATTAAACCATTTTATATATATTTATTTCAGAATTAATAGAAACATTTGATTTTTTTGTCAGGATGTGAATGCTGAGAATTTCAAGAATGTACTCATTGGAAACAAAGAAGCCTTGAAGGGAAAAGGAACTGGACGCGTTTTAGAATCGTAATTATTATTATTATTATTTCTTAATTTAGAAATGTTATACTTATTTTTTGTTCGATAGCCAAGTGCATTTTTGCTAGTATTTATTAGGTTGTTAACATTTTCAAACAGTTTGCAATTTTAATGAGAATTAAACTGATGTGAAAATTTCATTCAAGTTAAATAAACTAACGCATTTAGCTCAGGATATTTAGAACAAATTTTGGGTGGCAACTCCCAATTTTTAAAAAAAAAATGGTTTAGCGTTTTCCCATTATCCGAGTGTCAGAGAGAAGGACGTGCCTAGAGAAGAGTTACTAAGCTGAACTCTGCCGATGCACACAACTCTGAATAGCCTGAAAAATAAAATGCCCACCGTATTGGCACCGTATGGAAAACTTTTCGTATCAAAGTCATCTAGAAGGAAAGGAGCATAGGTTAAACATTTAAAATTCAAACGTTATAATTTACCGGGGAACAGTATTACCGGGCGATGAGGCCTATTTAAGATAGCTAAGCATCTAAACATTACTCCCTCTATTTCGGAAATTCAGAGGTGATCTTCAAGTCATCATTATTTCCAGTTATACTATCTCACTTCCAGCTCAGTGTCAGGGGATACATTGGAAGTATCCCATCCAGCTGAGTCCCAGGAACTACCTCGTCCAACACAGATTGGATGTATCCCGTACAACTCAACACTTGGAAGTATCCCATCCTGGTCAGTCATTAGTAGTATCCCATCCTGATCAGTCATTGGAAGTATCCCATCCTGGTCAGTCATTGGAAGTATCCCACCCCGGTCAGTCATTGGAAGTATCCCATCCTGGTCCGTCATTAGTAGTATCCCATCCTGATCAGTAATTAGTAGTATCCCATCCTGGTCAGTCATTGGTAGTATCCCATCCTGATCAGTCATTAGTAGTATCCCATCCTGATCAGTCATTGGAAGTATCCCATCCTGGTCAGTCATTGGAAGTATCCCATCCTGGTCAGTCATTAGTAGTATCCCATCCTAGTCAGTCATTGGTAGTATCCCATCCTGGTCCGTAATTAGTAGTATCCCACCCTGGTCAGTCATTAGTAGTATCCCATCCTGATCAGTCATTAGTAGTATCCCATCCTGATCAGTCATTAGTAGTATCCCATCCTGATCAGTCATTAGTAGTATCCCATCCTGATCAGTCATTAGTAGTATCCCATCCTGATCAGTCATTGGAAGTATCCCATCCTGGTCAGTCATTGGTAGTATCCCACCCTGGTCAGTCATTGGAAGTATCCCATCCTGGTCCGTCATTAGTAGTATCCCATCCTGGCCCGTCATTAGTAGTATCCCATCCTGATCATTAATTAGTAGTATCCCATCCTGATCAGTCATTGGTAGTATCCCATCCTGATCAGTCATTGGAAGTATCCCACCCTGGTCAGTCATTGGAAGTATCCCATCCTGGTCCGTAATTAGTAGTATCCCATCCTGATCAGTCATTAGTAGTATCCCATCCTGATCAGTCATTAGTAGTATCCCATCCTGATCAGTCATTAGTAGTATCCCATCCTGATCAGTCATTAGTAGTATCCCATCCTGATCAGTCATTAGTAGTATCCCATCCTGATCAGTCATTAGTAGTATCCCATCCTGATCAGTCATTAGTAGTATCCCATCCTGATCAGTCATTGGAAGTATCCCATCCTGGTCAGTCATTGGAAGTATCCCACCCTGGTCAGTCATTGGAAGTATCCCATCCTGGTCCGTCATTAGTAGTATCCCATCCTGGTCCGTCATTAGTAGTATCCCATCCTGATCATTAATTAGTAGTATCCCATCCTGGTCAGTCATTGGTAGTATCCCATCCTGATCAGTCATTGGAAGTATCCCATCCTGATCAGTCATTTGAAGTATCCCACCCTGGTCAGTCACTGGAAGTATCCCACCCTGGTCAGTCATTAGTAGTATCCCATCCTGATCAGTCATTAGTAGTATCCCATCCTGATCAGTCATTGGAAGTATCCCACCCTGGTCAGTCATTGGAAGTATCCCATCCTAGTCCGTAATTAGTAGTATCCCATCCTGATCAGTCATTAGTAGTATCCCATCCTGATCAGTCATTAGTAGTATCCCATCCTGATCAGTCATTAGTAGTATCCCATCCTGATCAGTCATTGGAAGTATCCCATCCTGATCAGTCATTAGTAGTATCCCATCCTGATCAGTCACTGGAAGTATCCCATCCTGGTCAGTCATTGGAAGTATCCCACCCTGGTCATTAGTATCCCATCCTGATCAGTCATTAGAAGTATCCCATCCTGGTCAGTCATTAGTAGTATCCCATCCTGATCAGTCATTAGTAGTATCCCATCCTGGTCAGTCATTAGTAGTATCCCATCCTGATCAGTCATTAGTAGTATCCCATCCTGGTCAGTCATTGGTAGTATCCCACCCTGGTCAGTCATTGGAAATATCCCATCCTGGTCCGTCATTAGTAGTATCCCATCCTGATCAGTAATTAGTAGTATCCCATCCTGGTCAGTCATTGGTAGTATCCCATCCTGATCAGTCATTAGTAGTATCCCATCCTGATCAGTCATTGGAAGTATCCCATCCTGGTCAGTCATTAGTAGTATCCCATCCTAGTCAGTCATTGGTAGTATCCCATCCTGGTCCGTAATTAGTAGTATCCCACCCTGGTCAGTCATTAGTAGTATCCCATCCTGATCAGTCATTGGTAGTATCCCATCCTGATCAGTCATTAGAAGTATCCCATCCTGATCAGTCATTGGAAGTATCCCATCCTGATCAGTTCATTGGAAGTATCCCATCCTGGTCAGTCATTAGTAGTATCCCATCCTGATCAGTCATTAGTAGTATCCCATCCTGATCAGTCATTAGTAGTATCCCATCCTGATCAGTCATTAGTAGTATCCCATCCTGATCAGTCATTGGAAGTATCCCATCCTGGTCAGTCATTGGAAGTATCCCATCATCCTGATCAGTCATTTGGAAGTATCCCATCCTGGTCCGTCATTAGTAGTATCCCATCCTGATCAGTCATTAGTAGTATCCCATCCTGATCAGTCATTAGTAGTATCCCATCCTGATCAGTCATTAGTAGTATCCCATCCTGATCAGTCATTGGAAGTATCCCATCCTGGTCAGTCATTGGTAGTATCCCATCCTGATCAGTCATTGGAAGTATCCCATCCTGGTCAGTCATTAGTAGTATCCCATCCTGATCAGTCATTAGTAGTATCCCATCCTGATCAGTCATTGGAAGTATCCCATCCTGATCAGTCATTGGAAGTATCCCATCCTGGTCAGTCATTGGTAGTATCCCATCCTGATCAGTCATTAGTAGTATCCCATCCTGATCAGTCATTAGTAGTATCCCATCCTGATCAGTCATTAGTAGTATCCCATCCTGATCAGTCATTAGTAGTATCCCATCCTGATCAGTCATTAGTAGTATCCCATCCTGATCAGTCATTGGAAGTATCCCATCCTGATCAGTCATTAGTAGTATCCCATCCTGATCAGTCATTAGTAGTATCCCATCCTGATCAGTCATTAGTAGTATCCCATCCTGATCAGTCATTAGTAGTATCCCATCCTGATCAGTCATTAGTAGTATCCCATCCTGATCAGTCATTGGAAGTATCCCATCCTGATCAGTCATTAGTAGTATCCCATCCTGATCAGTCATTGGTAGTATCCCATCCTGATCAGTCATTAGTAGTATCCCATCCTGATCAGTCATTGGTAGTATCCCATCCTGATCAGTCATTGGTAGTATCCCATCCTGATCAGTCATTGGAAGTATCCCATCCTGATCAGTCATTGGAAGTATCCCATCCTGATCAGTCATTGGAAGTATCCCATCCTGGTCAGTCATTGGAAGTATCCCATCCTGATCAGTCATTAGTAGTATCCCATCCTGATCAGTCATTAGTAGTATCCCATCCTGATCAGTCATTAGTAGTATCCCATCCTGATCAGTCATTAGTAGTATCCCATCCTGATCAGTCATTAGTAGTATCCCATCCTGATCAGTCATTGGAAGTATCCCATCCTGGTCAGTCATTGGAAGTATCCCATCCGGATCAGTCATTGGAAGTATCCCATCCTGATCAGTCATTAGTAGTATCCCATCCTGATCAGTCATTGGTAGTATCCCATCCTGATCAGTCATTGGTAGTATCCCACCCTGGTCAGTCATTGGAAGTATCCCATCCTGATCAGTCATTAGTAGTATCCCATCCTGATCAGTCATTAGTAGTATCCCATCCTGATCAGTCATTGGAAGTATCCCATCCTGGTCAGTCATTAGTAGTATCCCATCCTGATCAGTCATTAGTAGTATCCCATCCTGATCAGTCATTAGTAGTATCCCATCCTGATCAGTCATTGGAGTAGTATCCCATCCTGGTCAGTCATTAGTAGTATCCCATCCTGATCAGTCATTAGTAGTATCCCATCCTGATCAGTCATTGGAAGTATCCCATCCTGATCAGTCAGTGGAAGTATCCCCGCCTGTTCAGTAATTTGTAGTATCCCACCCTGGTCAGTCATTGGAAGTATCCCACCCTGGTCAGTCATTGGAAGTATCCCACCCTGGTCAGTCATTGGAAGTATCCCACCCTGGTCAGTCATCGGTTGCATTCCCTCCAGGTCAGTCTCTGAGACCATCCCTTGAAGTTCATTAGTTTCTGGAGAAATCAATCCGTCACAGCTTCTCCCCCTTCAGTTTCAATCATTATTACACGTTGATAATATTTATTGCAAACCCTTTCTGCTCGAATTGCATCAGCCGACAAGAATAATATTTTCTGTTCGCAGCGGCCCGAACGATGTTGTATTCGTCAACTTTGCAAACCACGGAGCAGAAGGCCTTTTGACATTTCCAAGTGAGACTTTGGCTGCTGATGATTTGAAAAATGTTTTCGAAGAAATGAGACAGAAAAGGAAATTTGGTCAGGTGAGAAAAAAAATATATATATATATATATATCTTTTTACCAGTGGTTGACGGATGGAAATAGAATTGGTTTTCAGTGGAAATATATAGATACAATTTTATTATGATATAATTTGATTATATAATACATGATTTCTATTGTAAAATGGATGGGGTGTAACGTATCAAAGTATGAGGAGTAAAGTACCAACTCGCTCGTATTAACAATACTCATTCACTTAATATATTACAAAGAATTGACTAATTTTATTCTGGCATTTTCATGAAACACAAATAAAGTCTTAGGCGCACAAAGGGCGAAAGTCAAAATTTATATATGTGAATAACGATTTAGGGCCTAATTGTTGTTATTTATTTACGCCATGCTACTATTGGGGCAGGTATTTCTAAAGCCTACCATACTTTTCTAGCCAGGACGGGACTAAGGATTTTATTTAATGAATTCCGTCACTAAATAAATTCCTATTGGGCAGACAGGGAATGGAATTCGCCGTTCTATGCTTACTGTGTGAGATTACAGACGCCAGAACAGAAGACCAACGCTTCAACTAAAGATGGCTAACCCGAGCGGAACAAGATCGTTGGTTATTCTAAACAGTTCTTTCGTTGCATTTCTTCGAAAAAACCGATACTAACTGAGTTTTTTCATTAGAACACAAATAATGTCTAGTACCCGTAAGTTGGCCATATTACACATATTACTTGTGTCTTCACACCGAAGTAAACCCCCCTCTTAGTTGAAAATTCTAATTCTCATATGGCCTATGTTGCACGTTGCGATAAGTGAGTCGCAGATATAAAAATTCAATAAAATCGGTTCTTGAGCGACTGAGTAACAAACGGGCAAACATACAAGGCTATCAATGTTGATACCATTGTTCTTCAAATGGCCCGAAACATAAATAAATTAAACCTCACCGAATTTAAATAAAAAACTCCTTCACGCAGGGGCTTCGTATACTAAGCAGATCTCCCACGTGAAGTTTTACAATAGAGAAATTTCACCAGTGAAGGAAACGGCCCGAACTAGCTTTTTGCGGGAAAGTAACTCTCGTCCGTTAGGCGCCCCGATTTAATAAAAATACAAATATCTCAGTTAATATTCAAGATAGAGAAAAAATGTATATGCCAATATTTATAGTAAATTTAATTTGCAATAAGATTGGCCTTGTACAAATTTTCAATACGACGTATAGTAACAGAGATATTTCGAATTTTCAAAATTCCTCTCCTCCAAACCCCCATCTCCTGGTCCGATTTCAACCGTTAACGAACTTGATCTTTCTTTTTAGATAAAACGACTAAATATCGAGTTTGGTAACGATTAAACAATAATTGCGACCGCTAGAGCGGTAACAGAAAAATATATAGAAAGATAGATAGATAGATTGATATATATATATATATATATATATATATATATATATATATATAATATATATATATATATATATACACACAGTTTTGAACGGACCTCATTTTCGTCATCTCTAGGTAGGATCGAAGGACATTTGAAGAAAAATATCGAAAATTCCGTCATGAGTACAACCTCAATAGCTGATTTCCCTTCAGGGAAATCTACTAAAAAATAAGTCAAACCGTAGAGTTTTATAAACATAGTCATTTATTGACATAGATGTTGAGAGAACAAAGGAAATTTAACTTTATAAAACACAACTGTACAACCTAGGTAGACCACAATGGTTAGCCCTTTGTTTGTTTCGTAACTTTAGCGGCAAGCCAATAATATATGTATATTCACAAAATAATGATTCGACCGGTCCTATATTATGAGCACTCATTTAATTGTTTACGGAGATAATGCTAGCATTATAATAAGAAATGGGTACCTTCAGGAAACATATACTCTCCATGAAGTGAATTTTTTCTTCCTGTGTTGTTTTGTGTTCCCAATGAGATTCTGTCTTCTAGCGGGTGAAAACTGGTTGCGGTGACCTTTATCTGCGATGCGGTGATCCTTATTTGACAGTAGCGTTGCGGGAGATGAAAATTATTCCCCTTTTTGCGGAGCTAACCCACCCGTCCTTTTCACTCGGCCGATGGAAACCAACTGCTCTAATGTAATGGCCTCTCAGATCAAGCGGGCTCTTTTGTCCTGTAGGCTAGCGCGGCAGTTTCCTCTCCTGGCCACCGCCTACGTGATCTCCATACGTGCGGCGGGTTAGTGTTCCAAGTAAGCGCGGGATTTTAAATTCAAAGACGACTGAACAACCTCGGTTATAATCTATTAACCAGTTCCAAAGTCTATTTATTTATTTACATTCATGGGGAATCCTAATGTCCAGCAATAGAGAAATATGCATACTTGTAAAACAACACCACCAAACGGTAATGAGAAATCTTTCGGGTAATTAAAATAAATTCCCAGCTGAAACGGCTTCTTAATTGTAAGAATAATTTATATTTTAATAACTCAAATTTTAGTAGTCCAAGAACTAAAGAAGGGGGGGCGGATGAACAGAACATATTTGCATATATCTCACAAAGTAACGAAGGTAAGGTAAGGTTAGAAACGACAGGTAAGGTTAGAAGAAGCATTCACCTGAGCCGAGTAGTTACGGAAACGGCCGACCTAATCCGAACTATACCCGACCACAGACTTCATTAAAATGCAAATATCTTGGTTAATATTTAATATAGAGAATAAATGCATATAACAATATTTATAGTAAATTTAATTTGCATTAAGATTGGTTCTATACAGTTTTTCGATCCAATGCAAAACAACGGAGATATTTCGAATTTTCGAAAATCCCCCCTCTAAACCCCCCCCCCTACAGTCCAATTTCAGCCATTAACGAATTTGATCTGTCTTTCTACATAAAACGGTTAAATATCGAGTTTCGTAACGATCAAACAAAAATTGCGACCGCTAGAGCGCTAACAGACATATGTATATATATATATATATATATATATATATATATATATATATATATATATATATATATATATATATATATATATATACAGTATTGAACGGACCTCATTTTCGTCATCTACTAGGTAGGATCGATGGACATTTGAAGAAAAATTTCGAAAATTCCGTCATGAGTACAACCTCAATAGCTGATTTGCCTTAAGGGAAATCTGCTAAAACTCTATATCGGGATTTGGCAATGTCTCTATGATAAGGGATATATTCCATTCATTGATATGACACCAGTCGAAGGAGAGCAGTATTCTAGACTATTTATTATTGACATAAATAATTCAGAAAATGCTCTAATAGCAACAAACATCTTCTTTCAGTTTTTATGGTATTCCTTCCATAATTATACTATCATCATCAGGATAATGAAAAGAGAGTGATGAAGATTAGGTGGGAGGTCATTTATATATATTAAAAATACCAATTTACTTAACATTGACCCTTGGGGAACACCGCAAGTTTACCACTCCAAAATAATTAGAAATCCACTATTATTAAGTAACTTCTATTTTCTTTGTATTAAACAAGTTCTGACATCATCAAGTCTCTTACCACGCACTTAATTTATAAGATGTAAATATCAGGTAATCCAAAATCTTTACAGAAACTGTGAAAGCAAGTAATTGCACACGATAGGTACCTATTTCCGGATCATTTCTCATCGCTTCATCAACTCAACGGATTTGAATCTAACTGACTCTTCTAATTTCATTTCCATTTACCATCCAAGCCTACGCTGATATATTATCACGTAAATAGTTTTAAGAAATCCCCTTGTTGTTATGGTTTCCTAGTCTATAATTAGATTCTCAAAGGGTTAACCATTACCCAATAGCATTATGTACATATGAGCATATTTCACGAGCAAAGAATTTATTTTTATGTTATTAAATATATATTGATGACGATATTCGTCCAGTTCTAGCAAGTACAGCATCTGCAGGCGATGAATCATCGTACAGTTGGTATTGTGATGAATACAATTGCCTAGGAGATTTGTACAGCATCACATGGCTGGAAAGGCTGGAGAAGGTTGGTTTATATTTATATCTCTTATATATTATTGTATCTATAAATCAGTTACAATTGATTTAATATATCTATAACTTTTTATTCTAATTTAGCCTAAAAATAACGCATTTCAAAGATATAAATAGGTTTTTCATTTTGCTTTAGCTGAGTACTCCTAATTTTACGAATAGTTTCCTTGAATAAAAATGCTTCTGAAAAATGAGCTTTTCTTAAACCTGAATAAACTTCGGATTTCCAAAATGAGCTGACTTTGCTTCAGTGAACCTGTCCAGAGTAAAATTCTCTTCGATTGTGCCCATGATTTCTATCGATAGGAATATAGCTTTGTATTGAATCAGGTAATATCTTATCCAAGTGACGAATACCATTTTCTTTTACCGTTCAAGGAAATGGCTCATAGACAACATTCTTGTTTTCAGCTTCCAGCCCCCCCCTTTCTGCTTTTCAAAAAGAAATTGAGAGAATTTAGTGAGATGAGATCAAAAGTGTGTTATAACAGCAATAGGAAAATCTGCTAAGTTTACGCAGCTGGAGTTTATAAATTTCAGATTGTGAATGGGCATAATAATTCTTGAGCCCATTTATGATCCATAAATAAAGTTTTGGGAACAAATTGAGTAATTTTTAGAAACCAAAAGTTTTCTTTTGAAAATATAAATGAATATGTAAACTTATGATAGAACTCTTCTTATTCTGACGGACTTTTTCACTCGGCGAACGAGATCATATGATCATACTTATTACAATGTTATATGATTAAAATATACAAGGCAATCATCGTAAGAAACAACTTAGAAAACAAAAGAATTAATTAACACGTCAGATGACCAAATACATATATTTAAAGTTTTACGTTGCGTACCATCACAAAAAATTTCTTTCGGTGATCAAAATGATCATTTTAAAACACTTATAGTTTTGTAATGATGTGTACTCAAACTCTTATAAATGATCTGTTACTAATTTACTTCTATTTTCAGGAATAACAATGTTAAATTAATAAATGTTAACCTATTTTTTATCTAGTTGAATGTCACCGAAACATTATTTGAGACTTTTGATGCAGTCCGAACGGCAGCAATAGAAAGAGCCCACATTAACTTGTATGGAGACTACAGGTTAGGATTTATGGAATTTGGGAAACCGAACAACAAAATGTTTGCAACTGTTGAACAGGAGAACAACTATGAGGTAGGAACTTATAAACTATTACAAAAACCTAGCAAACCTGGCTAAATTTTGCTTAACTTGGTCGCTTTTGCAGAACTGTTATATTACTTTAGACAATTTAAGTAGCTTGATTAGAACTCGATATTTTTTCTTGAATCTCAACTCAGGCAATATTGATCGCTGCTACTAGCGAATTCTATTCTCCACAACACCAGTTACTGACTAAAAAAATTGAATATAAGCAACAAGAATTTTGCAATCAGAAACAAGGTTTAGCTACCACCAAAACTCCACCGTGCGCTGATGCTAATCTCTTCATTTTTACCAAGAATGGTAGGCCAGATCAATAGAAAAATATCCCCAGAAACTAATATTGTGGCCCTGGTACATCTGTTATTCTATAACGAAATTTTCATTTTGTAATTTACGTTTCAGGACCCAGGAGTATATAGTTGGGATGTACCGTTTTATATTGCTCAGCAACAAGTTAAAAAGGCATCTCCTGAAGAACTACCGGAAAAGAAAAGCAAGTTTGAAAAACTTCAAAATGTAATGTTATTTTTAATATTAAGGGTGTTTTGTGGGTGTGTGTGTGTGTGTGTGTGTGTGTGTGTGTGTTTGTGTGCATGTTCTTTAGCAGTCCTCATTTTAACTTACTTTACAATATGATATATTCATGCCAAACATTTCAACAGGCCCGAGATTACGGTGAGAACCTGATTAGAAGTATATTCAAAAGCTTAGCAAAAGGCGATGATCATCTGTGGAGCGATCTGGTGTATAATAGATTTCCTTTAACTAATGATATATTCCGTTGCTATAAATCATTAGTTTCATCTTTTGACTCGGACTGTTACAAAGTTACAAAGGTTAGTATGGAAAATTCTAAAAAATAATGAAGATTCTAATATTTAGTTCTGTTTTATAAGCGTATAAACTGTTATACAAATAAAAATTTCCCAAGATGTGTGGTAAAGAACCCAAAGTTAGGAACCATTTCAATATAGATGGCAATTGGAGTAATTATACAAAGGACCTGTGCTTCAGGGACCCCTCCTTCTCATAAATAGGATTTCCTCTCGCCTAAGAAATTGTCAGTAAGCGAAAACTGATATCATTCTTATGGATAGTCTCCAAGATATGTGGCCACCATGCGTTATCAAATGCGCTTAGTATTGCATTCTCAAGGACCTTAGGAGTTTCTTAACGCCCGAAGGATCGGAAAAGTAAATAAGAAAACAAAAAAAAAAGCCTCTAGAATCTGATTGCACATTGCCTTTTCTTGATTTTCTAGGAGTCAGAACTCGTCAGCCGGGAAATCGGAGGAGATCATCTGTCCAAAATTTTCTGAATTTCGATCACAATCAGTGATAAATATATTTTAATGTAAACACACACAAACGGCCAGCCGTAATTACACACACACACACACACACACACACACACACACACACACACTCGCACGGGCAAACAAACACAAACACAAACACATACATATACATATACCCTCTGAACAAATATATCATCACACTCACACGTTGTGAGAACAAATGTTAGTATCATGTACCTTTCTAAATGCATAGTAGCAAAACGTGGATATTATTAAATAAAATAATAATTATTAATCCTAAAATCCCACCCTGGCTAGAAATGGGTGGTAACCTGTAGATAACCCGTCCCGATTAGCCTAAGTTGCAAAAAGTGGACGTTAATAAATAAATAAAATAATTATTAATAAAGTGTATGTTACTTTTTTCAGCATACTTACTTTTTGCAACATCTCTATAAATTTGGAAATACTTGTGTCAAAGGCTTGAATGAAAATGATGTTAAGAAAACAATTAAAGAAGAATGCAGCAAGAAATCTGCTGAGTTTGAACTAATCATATAATTTAATTGTATCAGATATCTCATCGATAATCCAATCCTTCCTTCCAATACCCACCAATCAGATATTGTTCCAAACAACCCACCTCAAATTCAATTTTTCCAATGAAACATCTCATTGGAATATAATATATAATATAATAAATATTATTTTGGTTCTCTTGACATTATTAAAGCAATGCGCTGATTTTTCATCATTTGCACGACATCTACCGTTTTTATGGAAAATTGTTGGGATACTGAAATCCTTTGATAAATATTTACAGTCGAAAAGATTTACAATTTATTTGAATTAATGAAAGACATAAAGCGTAAATTATTATTCTGAGCTTTTTATGTCACTAGATGTTTTATTTGAATGCATTAAAATGTTTAGCAGTTTCTAAAACATTAACTTTTATTTGATTTTTATTATCTCGCTTTGCTCACATTTACAGATAAATACTTTACGATTAGCCTTAGTGGCACAAAATGGACACTAATAAATAATAAATACATCTCCCAAGTTTCAATTATTTTCCTAATATACACTTTTATTTGAGTTTTTAAAAGCAAATCTCTATCTAGAACTATATTGCCAATGATAAATCTACCTAACATGGCAGGTGTATCAGGGGGGTGCCATTCGGCAGGTGCGCAGATCGTAAATTTTTGCGACTTTGGCACATGACGTCACAAGGCGACACTTTCAGCTTTGTTTACATTGTGAGCATCATTGTTTTTTTTTAGTGAATTGTTTTATTTTCTATTGTTATAAGTGATTTTTTGCAAAATGCCGAGTGAGTGTGTTGTGGCAACATGTTCCAACAACTCTAGGAAATTAGGCAAGTCTGTATCTTATCATCGGTTCCCGAAACACCCAGAAATTAAGAAACAGTGGATAGTCCTGTGTAGACGAGGAGATTTGAAATTTAATCCTGATATTGCTCGGGTTTGTTCAGAACATTTCATCGATAGTGATTGCGAAAGGAATTTACAGGCAGAATTTTTAGGCTTATGTTTCTAGTAGATCGAAAAGAAGAAGCTGTGCTGCATCTCAATTTACCAGTATCGTCCGTAAGTAAACAAACACCTAACCTCTATTTCTGACTCAAAAAGTTAAACTTCTAGAGAATGTAGGAGTAAAAAACGTGAAATAACTAAACGTGCCCTGTGTCACATTAATGAGATTTCCCCCAAAAAGATAAAAAGTGATTTTTCATGTAATACAGAAGAAGTTGATTGTAATGGATGTATTCTCTTGAAGGATAAAGTTTCTGAATATGAATCCAAATTAAAGTCCTTGATGATCCAAGTAAAAATTTTAGGAAGTAATAACTTTAATTTAAAAAAAAAGTTACTAAATACATACACTCCAACATCAGTGCCATTCTCTTCACAAGGATGCTACTGGAACCAAGGATTCCCTGTGACTAAATATAAGCATCTTTTTATTACAAGGAGGACTACATGCCAATGATAGCCTTTAAAAATCTTGTACCTATATTGACTAGCTGATGTTTAAAATAATTTACTCATTTTCATTCTGGTAACTGGATATCATTGTTTATTGTTTGGTTAGTCTCAATTTTATTAACTTTAATTTGTTTATACAATATTAGTCATTACTGTTTTCATGTTTTGGGCATTTCATCTTATTATAGTACAATGTTTCTTTTTATTGTGCTAATTACGTAGAAAAATTACGATTTTTAAATGTAATCCAACATATTTCAATTTTAAGGAACTATTATGTATTTATTCTTAATAGAATCTAATTTGTTCATGGTTTATTTGAAATAAAATATATTCAACTAAAGTAATTTGTACCATTTACAGACATATACCATTTTAACAATATTTTATTTGCCAAAGTACTCAGAAAACTGATTATATCGATCGCATTTCGGCTAGTGCGCCCCGAATCTTGTCGCCCAGTGACGTAGAGGCTTGCTGCATTCTGATTGGCTATTCGCGAATGGCGCTACCTTATATTATAAATACCTTGAGGTGTATTAGAATAATTACCAAGATTCAAACCACTCTTGAATCTAATATTCCAATGATAAAATACCAGTGGTAGAAAAAGCAAGGAATTATAAAAGAATTCCTTGTCAAAATCGCTTCAGCTCTGCCTGAGGTCATTGAAATCATATTGAAAAAGCATGGCATGATTACTAGAACTTGAAACAATTGTTATTTCTGTAAATAAATACCTTGAGTACATTAAATGACACCAGTTTTGGTGAACACCTGTCAGGTGGTTGATAAACACTTAGCAGATGTTATATAAACAATAAATTTAATAATTGAGGTATAATTGTAATAAGATTAGATATGGGTCAAGTGAACCACCTGTTGGAACTTTGATGAGAGGGCCTAATAAAATAGTGGACTCCCGCTTTAGTTTATAGTGTATATCTCGTTTATAATTTGTTAAAAGACAATAATGAATATAACAAAATTTACTCTAAATAACAAAATAAACAACTTTTGTTATGTTTATATATGCCGAAAAACGAATAGAAAACGAAATACCGCTATTTTAAATTCAGGCCTCCCTTACAACCCCCACTCCTACCCGTCCCTAGAAATGTTAGTATGGCTTATTATAATAAAGGCGTTTGTGCTAACACACATACCGAGTTTTATTTAGTTCGGTTGAGTCTTTTGTGTCAAATATAATTGTTCACTTCCGCTATAGGTTTTAGCGTATATCTCGTTTATAATTTGGTATACGAAAAAAGTGTATATAACCAAAGTTACTCTAAATAACAATATAAACAACTTTTGTTATATTCATATTTGCCGAAAAACCAATAGGAAACGAACTATCGCTATTTTCAATGTCTGGCCTTCCTTATAACCCCCACTCCTGTTCGTCTCAGAGGATACTAATATAGCCTAAAGTCTAAGTTGGGTTAGTAGTAATATACATACCAAGTTTCATAAAATTCGGTTCAGCCGTTTATGCGTGAAAAGGTAACAAACAAACAAACAGACACCAAAGAAACAAAATGCAGTTATGGTGTCTATGACATGTGAAACGAAAAGTTATCGTGAAATTTCGCAAAAAAAATCAATGTACAGACAGAGTTTACAATTTTATATATATATATATATATATATATATATATATATATATATAGATATATCTATATATATATATATATATACTCGTATATATAAATAAAATTGTAACCTCTGTCTGTACATTGATTTTGATTTCACGATAACTTTTCGTTTCATATGTCTAGACACCATAACTGCATTTTGTTTCTTTGGTGTTTGTTTATTTGTTTGTTTGTTTGTTACCTTTTCACGCATAAACGGCTGAACCGAATTTTATGAAACTTGGTATGTATATTATTATTATATTATATTAGTTATAAGGAAAGCCTGAAATTAAAAATAGCGATATTTCGTTTCCTATTGGTTTTTTGGGAATTATGCACATAACAAAAGTTGTTTATTTTGTCATTTAGAGTAACTTTTGTTATATAACCTTTTTTTCGTATACCGAATTATAAACGAGATATACGCTAAAACCTATAGCGGAAGTGAACAGTTTTATTTGGGACAAACGACCCAACCGAGTTAAATAAAATTCCGTATGTGAATTAACACTAACTCCTTCATGATAATAAGCTGTACCATTATTCCTAGAGACGAGCAGGAGTTGGGGTTGTAAGGGAGGCCTGAAATTAAAAAAAGTCCGTCACGCAGGAGCTGCGTAAACTAAGCAGATTTCCCACGTGAAGTTCAGTAATTGATAAATATACATACTGGTAACACAACAACACCGTGAATAAATACAAACGGAAATAAGAAATGTCTCATCCAATTTCAATAATCCTATATATTTATTTATAGCTGGTGGTGAGGGTGATGAATGGTTAATCACAAAAACTTTTTTATGGCTCCTCACAATTTTATTTCTTATAAACGCTGAGCGCTTTCGGGGACTAAATCCCCATCCTCAGAGCTACAAAACAATGTAACACCATAATTAGGAGTCTAAAAATCAGTTGTTAAAAATGTTTACATAATTGGTCATATAACAAAAACGTCTATAACATTATAAAATTTTTTACAATAATAACACCTATATTCAAAAACATATTTACAATTAAAACATAACAAATTAATAATTACTATATAAACATTAAAAAGATATTATAAGCAAAAATTACCGTCAGAGCGTAGGGCGATCCTATAGACTTGCTACCAGGCTAAACCCTGCCGATGCACTGAGGCCAAGGGGATCATTCCAAGCCGCTAGGGAGGGGGCTGAGACAAGTCTGGACATGAGAGACGCGTTTGTGTCAGTCTGCACATTTACATTGTCTTTATTTATGGCTTTTTCAAGTTTTATTTCAATAGCCTCAACCATGTCCAACAGATAACCTTTAACGTCGCTATGAATTAATTTTATCCGGTGGTCTCCAGCATGGTGGTTGTGCTCCTTGCAGTGTGCATAAAACTCTGAGCCTGCTCTCATGTGTTCCTTAGCCCTAATCCTTACTTTCCTCTCTGTCCTCCCAACGTAGCTGGCTTCACACATCCCACACTTCATCATGTACACCCCTGATCTGTCTCCTAGAGGAGTAGCATCCTTGATTTTAGAAATAAAATTCTGAAGTGACGCCCTCTTTCTGTAGGCTATTCTAATGCCCTGCCTGTTTAGTTTCCTTCCCAGGATTTCTGATAGCCTGCCCAAATATGGCAATATTCCCCAGGATTTAACTTCTTCCCCTCCACCCCTAAAAGTCTCCCTCATCAATTTTTAATCTCCCTCAAAAAATTGATGAGGGAGACTTTTAGGGGTGGAGGGGAAGAAGTTAAATCCTGGGGAATATTGCCATATTTGGGCAGGCTATCAGAAATCCTGGGAAGGAAACTAAACAGGCAGGGCATTAGAATAGCCTACAGAAAGAGGGCGTCACTTCAGAATTTTATTTCTAAAATCAAGGATGCTACTCCTCTAGGAGACAGATCAGGGGTGTACATGATGAAGTGTGGGATGTGTGAAGCCAGCTACGTTGGGAGGACAGAGAGGAAAGTAAGGATTAGGGCTAAGGAACACATGAGAGCAGGCTCAGAGTTTTATGCACACTGCAAGGAGCACAACCACCATGCTGGAGACCACCGGATAAAATTAATTCATAGCGACGTTAAAGGTTATCTGTTGGACATGGTTGAGGCTATTGAAATAAAACTTGAAAAAGCCATAAATAAAGACAATGTAAATGTGCAGACTGACACAAACGCGTCTCTCATGTCCAGACTTGTCTCAGCCCCCTCCCTAGCGGCTTGGAATGATCCCCTTGGCCTCAGTGCATCGGCAGGGTTTAGCCTGGTAGCAAGTCTATAGGATCGCCCTACGCTCTGACGGTAATTTTTGCTTATAATATCTTTTTAATGTTTATATAGTAATTATTAATTTGTTATGTTTTAATTGTAAATATGTTTTTGAATATAGGTGTTATTATTGTAAAAAATTTTATAATGTTATAGACGTTTTTGTTATATGACCAATTATGTAAACATTTTTAACAACTGATTTTTAGACTCCTAATTATGGTGTTACATTGTTTTGTAGCTCTGAGGATGGGGATTTAGTCCCCGAAAGCGCTCAGCGTTTATAAGAAATAAAATTGTGAGGAGCCATAAAAAAGGTTTTTGTGATTAACCAATTTCAATAACCTGCCGACAGGAAGCGTTAGGTTAGAAATGCAAACAAACGCAGTAAGGCCCGCCTCACACCGGAAAGAAAAACAATTACTGAAATATATCAGAATATAACACATTAATTTTATTGAGAACTATTTACTATATCTAGTACTGTAATTAATAATGAGTCAGAATAATTGTTATCTCAATCAATAAAATTTTAGTACTCCAAAACTTTAAGATGGGGGGGGGTCATCAAGGCTTATTTGCATGTATCTCGTATAATAAAGGTCTCTTGAATACAATTTTTGGTATTTAAACTTCCAATAATGTGATTTATTATGTAGCAGAGTATTGTTTACGTAACATGAGTAGAAGTGGTGGTTTGCTGAAAACTAAAAAATGAAAATATCTCGGTTAATATTCAAGATAGAGAAAAAACGTATATAACAATATTTATAGTAAATTTAATTTGTAATAAGATTGGTTATATACAATTTTTCTATCCGATGCATAAAAACGGAGATATCTCGAATTTTCGAAAATCCTCCCCTCTAAACCCCCCTCCCTCTGGTCCGATTTCAGCCATTAACGAACTTGATCTGTCTTTTTACATAAAACGGTTAAATATCGAGTTTCGTAACGATCAAACAAAAATTGCGACCGCTAGAGCGTTAACAGACAAATATATATATATATATATATATATATATATATATATATATATATATATATACATACATAATTTTGAACGGACCTCATTTTCGTCATCTCCTGGGTAGGATCCATGGACATTTGAAGAAATTGTTCGAAAATGAGTACGACCTCAATAGCTGATTTCCCTTAAGGGAACTCTGCTAATAGCAATATTTCGTTTCCTATAGAATTTTAGGCAATTATGCACATAACAAAAGTTGTTTATTTTGTTAATTGGAGTAACTTTTACCATATTCACTTTTGTCGTATACCGAATTATAACCGAGATATACGCTAAAACCTATATCGGAAGTGAACAATTTTATTTGGGACAAAAGACCCAACCGAAATAAATAAAACTCGGTATGTGCATTAGCACTAATGCCTTCCTTATAATAAGCCATACTAACATTTCTAGGGACGGGCAGGAGTGGGGGTTGTAAGGGAGGCCTGAAATTAAAAATAGTGATATTTCGTTTCTTATTGTTGGTTGAGCAAATATGCACATAACAAAAGTTGTTTATTTCGTTATTTAGAGAAATTTGCTCAACAATTCTTTTCAATATGAACTACCAGGTACCTCACCGGGAAAAATTAATTTTAATGTATGTTAATATTTTGTCCTTAATAATTCAAATCTATGCACAATGCACAGGAAACGGGAAATATGACAATATGGAGGACAGTGAAGTCTTACATAAAAAATTAATTTTATTATTAACAAATCCACAGAAACGACGGGTATTAACCCGTATAACACTGGGACTGGTAAATGTCAAAATATTGTGCAAAGTCAAGCCTTCCCAAAAAAATATCATCACCATTCAGCCTCAAATGAATTCCCGGGCAAAGCCGTGTATCGGAGCTAGTATATATACATACAGGTTTGAACGGACCTCATTTTCGTCATCTACTAGGTAGGATCGATTGACATTTGAAGAAAAATTTTGAAAATCGCATCATGACGTGACCTCAATAGCTGTTTTCCTTTAAGGGAAATCTGCTAAAATACAATGTTCCAAGAAGAGCATTGAACCTTAAACCAAGCAAAAGAGAACCCCTTGTAGAGGATGAAGAAGACATCAAAAGGCTTATTGAATTTATAACAGAAACTTGATTGTTCCAAGAAATATAGATTCATCTACTGCTAATGACAATAGTACATGCGATTATTGCAACAATTAAATAAATATCTTCCTCAAACCGTTTTTAATTACAATTATTGTCAGAGTAGGCCACATATTTTGGGAGAAATATAGAGAAATACAACTTCCTCTATATTATGAGATCAGCAGTGTGCCCAGCACTTGGTAAATCTGCTTAGCTAACGCACTCTCTGCTATTTAATTGTATAGCCATCAGTTAAAGGAATAGCAGCTAGCATTTGCAGCAAATCTATATTCAACACTTCATTTGAGTGACAGTAAGAGCACTTGTTGATAAGTATCCTCAACTTGAAGAGACCTATTTACTGTTCGTGCCACTTGATGTGTACATACACTTGATTTTTGTTGGGAAACAGAAAGACTCCAAAAAGCGGTCGTTTTTCAGTAAGTAATATTTCACTGCCAGCCGTGTTATATGTCGTTGACGGGTTGAAACAGAAATGAATTCCCGATCTTGAAGTAAGGATTGGATGTTTGGAAAGAGATTTTATTGGAATGATTGAACTTGAGGTGGGGTGTTTGGAACAATATCTGATATGTGGGCAGTAGTTGGAAGGAAGGATATGTACTGGAAGCAATTATATTATTCAAGGATTGAATGTTTGGATAATTATTTGACTGGAATGATTGAATTCAAGGTGGGGTGTTTGGAACAATATCTGATATGTGGGCAGTTGTGGGGAAGATATTTTATTGGAATGATTGAATTCTCATCTATTCCGCAGAACTATTTGCAATTAAATTCGTTCTATATCACTGCATTTGCAACCACTCAACTCAAGAAAAATTCCTTATATGCACTGACTCGTTGAGTGCCCTATTGAGTATCAAAGATGTATTCACAAACAACCCAATAGTAAAAAAAAAAATACAAAATCAAATACAAATGCTCCGAGAACTAAAAAGGTTCGCCTACTTCATGTGGATTCCAAGCCACGTGGGAATAGATGGTAACGAAAAACAGCCTAACGGAGGAGAGTTACTTTCCCGCCAAAAGCTAGTTCCGCCGTTTCTTAGACTGCCTCGGCTCTCGTGAAATTTCTCTATTGTAAAACTTCACGTGGGAAATCTGCTTAGTTTACGCAGCCTCTGTGTGACGGACTTTTTGGATATATGGAGTGGCCAAAGAAGTTCATAAGTTTATTAAAGGTGTTATTTGAAGACTACAATATTTTATTTTATCATATAAACAGAAAACAATGCATTATAAACATTATACGATTGATTCAAATTCATCGTTCTGTTGGCTGCAGGTTATTCTCATTGCATTCTTAGCATCACTTTCATTCAAGCCTTTTGCACAGATGTTTACCAATTTGTAAAGGTGTTGCAAAAAGTAAGTGTGCTGGAAAAAGAAAAAAAAAAAGATTAATTATTCACACATGTATTCGTTTATTAGTATCTATATCTGTTTTTGTCGAATGTCCCTTGAGGCAAAACAACTATAATTATCATACCTACTCATGACGTGATTTTTTCAATAATTGCCTCAAATCTGGTAGATGATGAAATTGAGGTCTGTTCAAAATTATTTATTCATAAAATTAAAGTTACTTAACTGCTAAAATCGGACAAGGGGGAAAGGGGGTGGGTTCAGAAGGGTAGAATATTTTATATGTATGAATATATATATATATATATATATATATATAAATATATATATATATACATAAGTTAACGCTCTAGCTATCTACTCTATCTAGCGGTCGCAATTTTTCTTTGATCGTTGCCATATCGGATATTTAATCGTTTTATGTAAACAAAAGATAAAGTTCGTTAATGGCTAAAATTGGACCAGTGGGAGGGAGGAGGAGTTATAGGGGGGTGTAGGAGGGGTTTGTAAAATTCCAAATATCTCCGTTACTATACGTCTTGTCGAAAAATTGTACGAAACTAATCCTCTTACAAATTAAATCTCCTATAAATATTGTTGTATACATTTATTTTCTATCTTGACTACTAACCAAGATATTTGTATTTTTTATTTTTGCCACCAGCAACTCCCCCCCTCCCCCTCCTACTTATGCTATATTAATAATAAGCTCTTATATCATGAATCACTTCATCCCAAGGTTAAATATCAAATATTGTTTTCATTGAACTTCTACTTTGTGAGATATATACAAATAAGTTCTTTAGATTTGGATAATTGATGTAAAAATTATTCTGATTCATTATAAATTACAGTGCTAGATATAGTAAATAATTTTCAATAAAATTAATATGTTATATTCTGATATAGTTCAGTAATTGCTGTCGTTCGGTCAAGAATATTTCAATCTATCTGTTCAGCTCTGAGGCGTTGGCTGGATTGTTTGTTTCCTAATACAGACGCTTTCCGTTGGGAGAATATCAAAATTGACTGAATGAGTTCTAATTACCGTTTGTATTAATTCACTTAATATTGACGGTGGTCTTAAGTGTTACCAGTCTATATATTTCTCTAATGTAAAACTTCACGTTGGAAATCTGCTTAGTTTACGCAGCCTCTGCGTCACGGATTGTTTATTTACCTTCAGCTTGTTGACGGCAGTGGTAGGTGTACCCACACTTTAACCCAAATAGCCTCGCATCCCAAATATATATAAATATTTGTAGAAACACTCAGTGTAAAATGAGACAAATTTACACAATATTAATTTGTTAGCCTAAATTTTGTTCACGAACCTTTGTAACTTTGTAGCAATTGGATTCAAAAGATGAAAGCAATGATTTGTAGCAGGAAAACACATGTTTATCTTTGAGCGAGTGCCTGCTAAATTCCAGTTGTCTTCTCAGCTGATCATCGCCATTGGAAATGCGTGTTAGTATACTTGAAACCAAGTCATCAGCAAATTGTCTTCCCTGTAAACATGTCCAATTTTAGTATATCGACTTGTGAAGTAGCCGAGAGCCACACACGCATACCACTGCATTTTATTTAAATACACATTACCTTAACAAGTTTTTCCAATTTCATTTTCTTTCCCGGTAGTTCTTCAGGTGATGCCTTTTCTACTTGTTTCTGAGCAACATAAAGTGGTACTTCCCGACTGTTTACTCCACTGCCCTGAAATGGATATATCTTATTTAAAGCTAGTCCCATAGACACCTTGGTCCTGAGTATTCCATCTTAGATGGAACTCAAGATGGAGCAACTGCTCTGAATTATTTTATACGAATTTGCCTAAAGAGAAATCACATCTATTGAGGTTGTACACTCATGACGCGATTTTCGAAAAATCAACTGTCCGTCGACCCTAGCCAGGAGACGACATAAATGACGTCCCACATAACCATATATATATATATATATATATATAAAATTGTAACCACTGTCAGTAAATTAACTTTTTTCTCGAAATTTCACGATACCTTTTCCTTTCATATGTCATAGACACGAAAACTGCAATTTGTTTCTTTGGTGTCTGTTTGTTTGTTTTTTGTTACCTTTTTACGCATAAACGGCTGAACCGAATTTTATGAAACTTGGTATGTACATTACTACAAACCCAACTTGGACATTGGGCTATATTAATATTCTCTAAGACCAACGGGATTGGGGGTTATAGGGAATGCCTGAAATTAAAAATAGAGAAATTTCGTTTCCTATTGCTTTTTAAGGCAAATATGCACATAACAAAAGTTGTTTAGTTTGTTTGTTATTTAGAGTAACTTTTGTTATATACACTTTCCTCGTATACCGAAGTATGAATGAGTTATACGCTAAAATCTATAGCGGGTGTCAACAATTTTATTTGGTACAAAAGACTCAATAGAACTAAACAAAACTCGGTATGTGCATTAGCACTAACGCCTCCATGAAAAGAAGCTGTAGCAACAGGAGCAAGAAGCTGATGGAGGAGCAGGAGTGGGGGTTGTAAGGGAGGTCTGTAACTAAAAACAGCGATATTTGGTTTCCTATTGGTTTTTCGTCAAATATGCACATGACAAAAGTTGTTTATTTTGTAATTTAGAGTAACGTTTGTTATATTCACTATAAAAAGTATAAACGAGATATACACTACAAACTAATGCGGTAGCCGACAATTTTTTTGGCCACTAACGATTGAACCGAACTTAACAAAACATTGGTATGTGAATTAGCATTAATCCTTCCATGATTATAAGCTATATTAAAATTTTTAGGTTCAAACGGGAGTGGGGGGGCATAGGAGAGTCCTGAAATAAAAATTCCCGTTTTTTTATTTTCTTTTTGTTTTTCGGCAAACGTGCCTCATTTTCGTCATCTTCTAGATAGGATCGATGGACATTTGAAGAACATTTTCGAAAATCGTGTCATGTGTACAACCTCAATAGCTGGTTTCCCTTAAGGAAAATTAGTTGCAATACAAAATTCTCAACAGCATTAAGACCGATTTGATTAATATTTCTAATATGTGTCTATGTTGTTACCTGTTTGCTGTATTCCTCTTCAAGAGTTGCAGGCATCTTTTTGTTGGAATTGTACTTTCCGAACTGCAAAAATCCCAGTCTGTAGTCTCCATACAAATTCACGTGGCTGTTTCCCAATGTTCGTGTTCGAACTGCATCGAAATTTTCAAACAATGATTCAGTGAAATTCAACTAGAAAAAAAAATAATACAGTTAAAGATTTATG
The DNA here is from genome assembly GCA_019009955.1 of Riptortus pedestris. Classification (NCBI taxonomy): domain Eukaryota; kingdom Metazoa; phylum Arthropoda; class Insecta; order Hemiptera; family Alydidae; genus Riptortus; species Riptortus pedestris. The sequence continues at coordinate 252,471,595 of CM032228.1, forward strand.
TTTAAAGTTTTCACTCATCAAAATCAATATATGTTCTTAGATGATTTTTTTACAGTTTGAGAGATGTTCTGATTTTTATATAGCTAGTTGAAATATAATATGATAATAGCTGTAATATAAGAGGATAATAAAAATTTTATTGTTATGCTATGAGATATTTTCGTGGAATCCAGTAATACATTTAGTGCAATTATGTTACGTTTTCTGGAGTGACGGATTCCTGGACATGAAAACATTTGATGGACAAACGACGTGATCAAACCCGCCAAAAATGCATCACAGACACAATCTTCGGACGTTAACTTACTGACCCTACCCTTACATTTACAAATACTATAGAAAACATTAAATGAATGCCAAAAATGTTCGCACAAAACAGCAGAAAAGCATCTGCTAGAAATAAAGCCTTGTATAAGAGAGTGACCAAGTTGTACTAACGAGACTTAGGATAGGACACTCACATTTAACGAGAAGAGAAAGAGCTCTCTGCAGAACATGCCATGGACCATTAACCATACATCACATACTGACTAACTGCACCAACATTGAAGATTTAGAGACCCATCATAACATGTACCAACTTCTTAGAGGCAGCAACCCACATATCGACAATATACTAAATCACCTTAAAAATTGAATTGGTTTTACAAAATTTAACTTCTCTCCTTTTTGATTTTCACTTGGTGAGAAACTTAATATAATTTTAAACTAATTTAAATAGTATAAACGCTCTAACAAATAGGAAAAACTTTTCTTTTTTTTAAATTAAAACCATTTAAAATTGTTGTTTTTATTACTAGTGTTTAATGTTTATTTGTTGTCTTTATTACTTGTATTTTATTTATTTATTTATTTGGGGTTCAGTTTTCTGTTATTTTTCTATAACTTTGTTTTTAGTTTTCATTGTTAAACTATCAGCCAAATCGCCAAGTTGCGACTGTTCCTGCATAAATAAAAAAAAATAGTGTCATAGTTATAATATTGTGATAAACATAAAATCGCAATTAGTTAAGCCCCATATAGCAAAGTTCGCATAATTTTCTTGACTAAAGTGAGAAATAAATTATAGTACTTAATCTTGGTAATGATGATTATAATGAAACATTATTCTGGAATAACCAACCTCATCTAATTGTTCCATCCATGATATGCTGTACAAATCACCAAGGCAGTTGTCATCATCACAATACCAAGCATTGGATGATTCATCAGGTGCTGCTGCTGTACTTGCTAGAACTGTAAAAAAAATATATATTAACTTTAGTAATATGTTAAGCTATAATGGCATTAAAGATTAGCTCAATATGGAACCATATATATGTCTGCTTTTAGCAGACTTCCCTCAAGGAAAATCAGCTATTGAGGTTGTACTCATGACGCGATTTTCGAAACATTTCTTCAAATGTCCATCGATCCTACCTAGGAGATGACGAAAATGAGGTCCGTTCAAAACTATATATATATATATATATATATATATATATATATATATATATATATATATATATATTCATATTTTTCTGTTAACACTCTAGCGATCGCAATTTTTGTATAATTGTCACCAAACTCGGTTTTTGATCGTTTTATGTAAAAAGGAAGATCAAGTTAGTTAACGGCTGAAATCGGACCAGAAAGAGGGGGGGGGTTTAGAGGGGGGATTTTCGAAAAATCTCCGTTACTGTACGTCGGATCGAAAAATTGTATAGAACTAATCTTATTGAAAATTAAATGTACTATAAATATTTTATATACATTTATTCTCTATCTTGAATATTAACCGAGATATTTGCATTTTTATTATGTTATTTTATTAACTGATCGGCACTCGTATGGAGATTTCTCTATTGTATAACTTTAAGTGGGAAATCTGCTTAGTTTACGCAGCCCCTGCGTGAAAGACTTTTTTCCTGGTGTCCCTGTTGAAAGTGTGTGCGCTTAACGGACGAGATGAGATCGGCAAACTTCGGTTCTAATCATGTATTTCTGCCATAAGCTAGTCGGCCGTTTCCGTACCTGGTCGGCTCTCGTGAAATTTCTCTATAGTAAAACTTCACGTGGGAATTCTGCTTAGTGTACGCAACCCTTGCGTGACGGACTTTTTATCATCCATCAGCGCCCACCTATGAGTACCTTTATTTGAAAAAAAAAATAGTTTTTGTCAGTATATAATTATTATGAAACGAACCTTATTTTCGTCATCTACTAGGTAGTATCGATTGACATTTCCTGTTTTCCACGCAGAGTATCCCTCTAACGTGGGAATTAATTTACATGTTGTGTGCTCCATCCATTGGATACTACACACATTTCAGCATTACGTTATAATATTTATTATATAATAATTAATTAAATAAAAACAAAAATAAAGTAAAAAAAAAAGAAATAAAATAAAACATATGAAACATTACATTACATATGTGTACAACAATAGTTGTATATCTACAAAATGGTGAAAATGAATAAATGCATTAAATCCCTTGTTGAATTTGAGTAGAAGTTTGGGTTTGTCCGTCGGCCAAGTTCCGTTTTGTAAGGTAATGTACTTGATGAGTTTTGTTCTTGGTCCGTCAAGTAATGAACAGTCATATAAGAGGTGGTCATATGTCTGTTCAGTCTCATCGTCACATTTACATGTATTTGTGTTTGTTAGTTTAAATTTGTACAAGTAACTTTTCGTAGGTCCATGTCCTGATATAAATTGTATTTGTTTAGAATTGCGAAGTGTTATTTTTTGTCTCTGTTATACAGTTGGTATGTACTTATGTAATTGTCGTCCTTTAGTAGTGTTTGTCCATCTTTCGTCCCATTTTTTATAAGATTCGTCTATCAAAATAGTTTTAATGGTTTGTTTAGTCAGTTTAGAGTATGTAATAGGTATCGTTTCGTCTGTTGAAGCTGTATTTGCAAGTTGGTCTGCTGTGTCATTTCCTAAATTTCCCGAGTGATCTTTTATCCATGTTATTGCCACATTCTTCTGTCTACATAGTGTGATTTGTCTTCTGATCTGTTCAGTCTGTTCGTTATGGTTTTCGTTATTGTAAATGCGGTCTATGTTAATTTTGCTGTCCGTATAGATTATACTAGTCTCTCTGTCACTTGAAATGTCGTGCAGTGTTTTGAGTGCCTCTCAAAGTTTTCTGCTTGATTGTTTGTACATAGTGGTGATAGTCTGTATTGTTCTCTCTGTATAATATTGCCGTCTTTTAAAATAATGTACGCACACCCAACGCCATCCTTGTTTTTACTTCCGTCAGTGTATATATGATACCTCCGCGTTATGTCTAAGTTGTCTAATGGTCTAATGTAATCCTTTGGGTGTAGCCAGTAAGTATGTCTCACGTATTTTTCTATTTCGTATGATGTAATATTTTGTAATGTAAAGTCTTGTGGGATTTCAATAACATATGTTGCCTTATCATTTGCTCAGCTTTGATGTAAATTGGCACAGTGTCTGCTAATACACATGAAGCCTCATAAGATAAAGTACGATATCCTTTAGCAATTTTTATGGCAACTAGACTTTGCACTCTTTCTAATTTTTTGACATTTCTTTTCACGCCCAAGGCATGGCCCCATATTTCAATTCCATACGTCAATATGGGAACGATCGCCCCTTTGTATATTGATTGACATTTAAGGAAATTTTTCGAAAATCGCGTCTTGTGTACAGCCGAATAGGAGATTTTCCTTAAGTCAAATCTGCTAAAATCTACCTTCTTGTGGGTCTACAAAATATATTGGCTTCGCATATATTCCTTAATGCACGCATTAATTGGAGCTTAATGAATATCTATATTATAATTAGGGAATATTATTAAAGTAAGAATTTTTCTCAATAGCACGCAAAGAGATTATGCCATCATCTGACTTCAGTTACAACGTTTGATGATTATTTCTATCGGTTTAGTGATGAAGAATAATTCTCTAAAATCAGAAAAATAAATCAAATAATAACTGCACACAAAAGGTAATAGTTATTAATAGTTTTACTCACTGTTATCGTAGTGGCCTAGACGAGAATCGAACATTGATCCAGCTTCACAAGCTTCGATGAAAAGAACCATCTGGAAAATAAAATTGGGTACTTTTGAGGTTTCCAATTTTTTTAAAAAATAAGAAGAAAAAAATAATCTTAATTTATTTTCAAAAGTTTACCATCAAAACGTCCCTCACGCAGGAGTTGCGTAATTAGTGGTTTTTATAATGAGCAAAGAAATTACGAAGATATTTAAGTTTCATTAATCGAATCATAATAATGTCACAGGACAATATGGAGAAAAAAGCGCCTAACTCGAGATTTTGAACACTTTGTAGAATAATCTTGGAATGTAATAATTCAATTACCAATAATTATGTTGACAGAGAAAAAATCTGTAATGATGGGACCTATGAAGAAATCTTTTAAAAAAGTTACTTACACAGGGGTTGCGTACAATAAGCAGATTTCCCACTCAGTAGTGATCTCATCTCACGACATTTTCTGACTGAAAACCAGAAAGTAGGAATTCCTCGCTTATCACTTGAGTCACGAAATGCAAAGACAAACAATTGTAGAGTATCAGTATTTTAAAAAGATTGATTCATTAACATTTTTCCAACAGACTCATCACAACTAAGAAATTTTGAATTTTTGGATCCCTCCTCTTTTCCTCATCCGATATCTGCCAAAAGCAGGAATGGTCTCTAGTATTAACTGAAACGGTTGAATATCGATTACGGTATTGACCTACTGAACGTTTTCGCAACAAGAAAGTAAAACATTAATTAATGATATTGTCGTACAACGAATAAAGGTCTAGTGAAAACAATATTTGGTACTTCAGCTTAGTATAAAGGGGTTCATATTATATTGGTATCATATTATAGGAGTGGGGATTTACTGCAGGCTGAAAACTAAAAACTCCAAATTTCTGAGTTAATATTCATGTTAAAGAAAATAAAAATATAACAATATTTATAGATAATTAAATTTGCTATATGATTGGCTTTGTACAATTTTTCGATTAGACTTATAATAACAGAAATATTTCTAATTTTCGAAACTCGAAACTCTCCCTCTTTAACCCCCCCCCCCCTTCTCCTCCATTCCGATTTTAGTAGTTAACGAAATTGATCTTTATTTTTGCATGAAATGCTTATATATCGATTTTAGTAACGCTAACATGGGGAGTGCACGGCCCCAGCGATTGGAACGAAAACTTTTCTGTGTATAGTACCTAATGAAAAACAACTTCTGTTAAATCCAGAGAACGCACTTCTCACGCGTTCATCTAAAAAGAATGTTAAAGATTGCTTGGAAGTCTTGAGGTGTTGTTAAGGTAAGTATTTGGCTCAGTGGTAGAGTCTTCTTTTTGTAATCACAAGATTTCTAGATCGAATCTCGCGAGGAATGACTTTTTTTCTGGATTTATTTTTTTTTACTTTTTTTTTCTAGGGCTTTTCTTTAATATTATTAAATAAGAAGTTGCTTTTAATTATTGACATTTAATTTTTAACGTGTTTCATATATTCAAACAAAATTTTAATGCTTTCCTTCGCAAATATAATAGGTATATGGAAATATTTAATATTACACAAGAAATATATCACTATTAATTGAATACATAAGTGTATAACAATTATCAATAATATTGCGGATATACTGAAAATATTTATGAAGTGTCTCCTAAACTGTTCTCGTATTTGATTAAACAGAATCGCAAAATATCATCTTGAGAGGATTTTATTAAAATGCATTCTATTCTTGAACACTATTGCCATACCCAATAAAATAAAACTGGAATAAAATAGAATCTCAAAGGAGGTAATTTTATAATACTATAATTTACAAATACAGTGTTTCCTATATATAATTTTACATTATGATAACTTATAAATGGATAAACTCACGTCTTATGGTAAACTATGCAGTCACTGAGGCTTGCCAGATCAACTGTGTTTTTACCTACTCGCACACACACACACACACACACACACACGCACACACCCAACCATATACGTACATCAATTTATTAGCTTTTATTTTTCATCAAATAATCCATTGTTTTATAAAACCTTAAAAACCCCCAGATACATTATTAAAAACTTAAAACCCCGTCAGCGAAGAGTTTCAATTTGTTAACTCAATAATTCACTACCAGATAAAGGTTTAATTAGAAGTTGGTGATTTTCAATGATTTAATAGAGTTTTTACTAATTTTGTCATCTTATGGAACCTTGATCTAGTGAAATCCCACAAAAATATGATAGCACGTGAAATACTTTTCTAAAATTAAATTTTTTTTTCAATATATTATTTCCATGATTCTGTTTTATTTAAATTAATTATTTTTAATTTAGGATCTAAAAATCTCCGAATCATCAGCTTCTCTTCAAAATAAGTGGTAATAACGTATTTAAAGTCAAATGAAGTTTTTAATTGAATTACTTAACCTGTGGGAAATCAAAATTATTATATCTGATGAAATTCACCCTTATAGAAAATATGCTAAATACTTTTTCGTAAGAGATTGTGTATTTTTTTTTTCTAACCTGTCCAAATTTCTTCTTCTGTCTCATTTCTTCCAAGACGTTGTTCAAGTCGTCTGCAGCCAATGTTTCACTTGGGAATGCCAACAGACCTGGTGCTCCGTGGTCGGCGAAGTTGATGAATACCAGATCATCCTGGCTTCTGCAACAAAAATAGTTATTGTATTTAGCTTGCTGTTTGAAATAACGATTAGAGTGATTTGCTGGATAGAACAAACACAAATGAGGCTTTTATGTAATTTGATCTATCATTAATATCTAGTTAACAACTCCAGAGAATATTAAGAATAAGTTATTTACGTTCTATATGTTTTGAGCTCCGTCTTCAATATATACCTTGTGAATTGTACCTAGAATCCATATCTTGTGAATTGTATCTTCAGGCTGTATGTTGCGATTTTCATCTTCAAGTTACACGTTGTGAATTGTACAAACTCTCTGCGCCTTGTGAGTTGTATATTCAGGCTGTATTTTGTGTGTTGTATCTCCTGGGCGTACGAGTTGTGGGAGTGATCAGAAAATCTAGATACCTTGGAAACTAACAACAGAAGAAAGAGGGCTAAGTTGCCTACAGCAAGAGACTATCCAACAATAATAGAATCAGGGACAATGTAGAAAAAGCTATTCGAAGCCAGAAATGCACCTTCATTGCTTAAAGAATGCTAAACCAAGCTATAGATCAGCTTTAGCCAGTATAGAGAAGCAATCTATAAATTTATCGTACTTCCTATATAAAATTGATAATTTCGGGCAAAAACTATTGAATATAAATAAAACTACTGTTAAGAAAAGGGCGTAAATAAAAATTTCATCACATCCTTGTTGATTATGGGGGAAATAATTATAACTGAAGTAGCGAAAAATTATAATTACTTATTTTGTTAAATTAGGCTAGATTCAACCTTATTTAGTGCATTTCAAAGCGAATTCAATTCTTACAACGTTGAAAATATGGACAATTATATTCTCTTGCCTCGTCGTAAGCGGTTGATATGTTGTCATTCCCAACACAATGTCGGGGTTGCCTCTCAACATAATTGTAGAGTAAAACATTTTAGTCTAAAAGCTATCTGCATTTAATATCAGTTATCGTTGTGCTTTCAAAACAAACAGCGCACCCTGGATATGGTACACGTGGAACTGGATTTGCCTAAAGACTCAGGGCGATTTGTGTTGCATATGGGTTTATAAAAAAGGAATTCTATACTGAAAATAGATTTTATATTATTGACTAATTAAGTAGAAAATTCTAGTTTTCATGTTTAGTATACATACAGTAAGCTAAATGGAGGAAATGACGAATAGAATATGAGCTAACGCCATTTCAGCAGTCGAGTTAAATGAGTGAAATATAAGATTCTGTCAATTCAGCAGTTGAGTTCTCTTGCTAGAATATGAGATTCCGTTATGACTTGGTCATTTCAGCAGTAGAGTTAATTGACTGGAATATAAGATTACATCATTTCAGCAGTAGACTTAACTGATTAGAATATAAAATTCCGTCATTTCAGCAGTTGAGTTATCTGATTAGAAAATGAAATGCCATAATTTCTTGTCCAATTCAGGAGTTTATTTATCTAATTAGAATATGAGATGCAGTTATTTCTTGTCCATTTCACCACTTGAGTTATCTTCTACTTTTGAGCAAACTAATGTGTTTCTTTTCATTTTTAATAATGATTCTCTCCTATGAAATATGATCAAATTCAAAAGCCGAAAAATATGTTTCTATATTATTTAATTCTTTTAAAACGTAGATAAATAAACAAAGACATAAACAATTACATTACAGATTAAATACAGAAATGAATATAAAACCAATATGGATAATAATCATAATACTTACGATTCTATAACACGTCCAGTTCCTACTCCCTTCACGGCTTCTTTATTCCCAAGGAGAACATTTTTGAAATTAGCAACATTCACATCCTGAGGAAAAATAATATCCAATATAAATTAACAAATCATACAGTTCGAATAGAACAGTTTAGCGATAAAAGTTATAAAAACTTTCACCTTCTCAAATGCGAAATTGTGTCCATTGCAGTGCTGCACCAAGGCAGTTTTATTCTTTTTTTTTTGGTCTTGTTTTTTACATCATTCTTGTGTTGATAATTTTTTTTTTATTTCCCCAATTGTAATTATAATATACTCTACTTCTTGGTCCAATTGAGACAACTAAATTCTTGAATAAATGCATTAAATCCCTTGTTGAATTTAAGTAACAGTTTTGGTTTGTGTTTGTTAGTTTAAATTTGTACAAGTAACTTTTCGTAGGTCCATGTCCTGATATAAATTGTATTTGTTTAGAATTACTAAGTGTTATTTTTTGTATCTGGTATATAGTTGGGATGTACTTATGTAATTGTCGTCCTTTAGTAGAGTTTGTCCATTTTTCGTCCCAGTTTAGTCAGTTAGGAGTATGTAATAGGTATTGATTCGTCTCTTGAAGCTGTATTTGCAAGTTGGTCTGTTGTGTCATTTCCTAAATTTCCCGAGTGTCCTTTTATCCATGTTATTGCCACATTCTTCTGTCTACATAATGTAATTAGTCTTCTGATCTGTTCAGTCTGTTCGTTATGGTTTTCGTTATTGTTAATGCGGTCTGTGTTAATTTTGCTGTCCGTATAGATTATACTTATCTCTCTGTCACTTGAAATGTCGTGCAGTGTTTTGAGTGCCTCAGTAATTGCAAGGTTTTCTGCTTGATTGTTTGTACATAGTGGTGATAGTCTGTATTGTCCTCTCTGTATAATATTGCCTTCTTTTAAAATAATGTACGTACACCCAACTCCATCCTTGTTTCTACTTCCGTCAGTGTATATATGATATGACCACGCTATGTCTAGATTGTCTAATGGTGTGATGTAACCCTTTGGGTGTAACAAGTAAGTATGTCTGACGTATATTTCTATTTCGTATGTTGTAATATTTTGTAATGTAAAGTCTTGTGGGATTTCAATAACATATGTTGCCTTATCATTTGCTCAGCTTTGATGTAAATTGGCAAAGTGTCTGCTAATACACATGAAGCCTCATAAGATAAAGTACGATATCCTTTAACAATTTTTATGGCAACTAGACTTTGCACTCTTTCTAATTTTTTTGGCATTTCTTTTCACGCCCAAAGCATGGCCCCATATTTCAATTCCATACGTCAATATGGAACGATCGCCCCTTTGTATATTGTGGTCAGAGCGTCGAATTTAAGACCCCATGACACTTTAGCAGCCATTGAGAGTCCGTTTATTATTGAAAGCAGTCTTGTTTGTAAGTTAGTAATGTGATAGTTCCATTTCAATTTTCCGGCAATGTGAAGTCTATTGTCACTCTATTTAATTAATGTCTAAGGTAGGTGTGTGTCTTTGGCTCGTAAATAGTGTGTATGATGTTTTTTTAAATGAAATTTGAGTTTGTGTTTTTTAGCCCATTCATTGATTAGTACCAAAACAGCTTTAGTAAGTTGCGTGATTTGAATTAAGTCTATTCCAATAACCATAAGTAAAATGTCGTCTGCAAATGCAATGATTTCAGTTCCTTCTGGTAGTATTGTTTTAAGTAGACTGTCTAAAATGATTTTCCACAGTAGAGGTGAGCAAGCTGAGCCCTGTGGCGTGCCTCTATTTTGAGAAGTGTGTACAGTAGTGTTTTGAAGGGTCATGTATACAAGTCGATTATTGAGATAGTCTCTAAGTAATTTGTAAATATTTCTTGGGCATTTTTGTGTATGTAATGATTCGAATATCGAAGGCCACCAGGCGTGATCGAAGGCACCTTTAAAATCCATCGAAACGATCACAATATGTTTCTTTCCTGTTAGATTCGTTCGTAGTGAGTTAGTAATTCTGTATAGTGCGTCAACAGTACTTGTTTGGAGTGTGAATCCATATTGATTTGGGAGTAATGGAGCATGCCTGGTTAGGTGAACAGAAAGCCTGGAATTAATAATTTTTTCAAGGATTTTTCCATCATGATACGTATGGCATAAATATGAATGATACTTTATCCTCTTGCTTCGATAAAGTTTTGACAAAATGTGTGCATAACGGTTAAAAAAACTTCTCTTGAGTTTCTATTATTAAATTGCATACTAACAACTTACCTTTCCTCTGTAATCAATTTTAACTCCTTTATACACATCAGGGCCACCAGGTCTGTTGAAGATTTGACCAGGGGTTTTATTCCTGTGAAATGAAATGTATTGTAAGTATAAGTTAGAAACAGGGAGAGGACACGCAAGTCCGACACGCAAGAGCTGCGTGAACTAAGCAGACTTCCCACATTCTGCTATTACACACTACTAACCAATTGAAAACTGACTACAATAAACCTCTTAATATGAAGTAAAGTAAACTCTCTTAATATACGGGGATTGATTATGTGTTACGAATAAGTGTAAAGAGCAACAATTATAGAACATAAATATTTTTAATCCTAATCATAATAAAAGTGAAATAAAAAATTCTAAACTCGTGTTATGAGTATCATATTAATTTATTTGCCTTAAGGGAAATCTGCTAATAAGTATATCTCTTCGGGGCGGGTAAATATGTTATGCGTGCGTGTTTGTCTGTGTGTTTTGTGTTAGAGTGCAAAATGATCACATAAACCATAAGACATTCCAGAGATACATACTCAGTATTGTTGGCTATGTCATCATACATCATCACAATTATCCTGTCAGGATGAACTCCATTGTTGATAAGAATGTGATAAGCATGACAGATGTCCGCCTGAAAAAAAGGATAAAGAATAGATTTATTTTTTCCTAACCTCCACCTCTACAACCCCAAATAAAGCAAAAACTTACCTGATGCCTGTAGTTAATCCAATTATGTGATCCAGCGACCAGCACAGCCCAGGTAGAAGAGGTCAGGACTCCAGCCTCAGCAAACCAGAGTATACCCAACAAAGAAACAGCAAGAAACACTGAAATTAGTTAAACTTATTACTATTAAGTAAGCATTACACCATAATCGTATCGTTATTGGGTTTATGCGGAATTAATGTAGGTTTTTAATATTCATCGAAAATATCTTTACTGTGACAATATATATTTAAGCATAGTAATCAACCAACAAGCTTTCTTATCCCAGCAGAAGAAAAATAAATATATCCCGGGATGGAATGAACTCACGAAAAGAATTTTCCATTTCATCTTGGTTTTGAAAAATATGCTCACTCAATAAATTGTCAGAATTATTTGAGCTGTGGCCGAAAACCAAATGTTGAAGATAAATAAAATGTTTCTTAATACATGAATGACATTAATGTGTTCAAATTGGCATATGCCAGTGTTCTCAAGTCATTGAAAAGAAGAAAGAACACTTGGAGATCAGCAGACTTGTTTTCACTTCGGATCCATCAGGCAAGTTCACGAAAACCATAACAAATATAGTTCACAGATTTATTAAGTTCTTGTATGCTATCGACTTTCAGCATAACTTTTAGCAGCTATTGAGGTTGTATTCATGACGCGATTTTCGAAATTTTTCTTCAAATGTCCATCGATCCTACCCAGGGGATGACGAAAATGAGGTTCATTCAAAACTATATATATATATTTGTCTGTTACCGCTCTAGCTGTCGCAAATTTTGTCTTATCGTTACCAAACTTTATATATAATCGTTTTATACAAAAAGAAAGACCAAGTTCGTTAATGGCTGAAATCGGACCAGGGGAAGGGGGGGGGATTTAGAGTGGAAGAATTTCGAAAATTCTTAATATCTCCGTTATTATGCATCGGATCGAAAACTTGATTATTACCAATCTTATTGCAAATGTAATGTTCTATAAATGTTAATATGTACATTTTTTCATTATCTTGATAATTTACTGAGATATTTGCATTTTTTAGTTTTCGGTCTTCCCCTACTCATCTCATATTTTCAATATTCTATTATGTTCTTCAAATAAAGAAGCTTAAATACAAAACATTGTTCTCATTGAACTTTTAAGTTTTGAGATAAATGCAAATACGTGGCGCACGAGGGAAATCTGCTTAGTTAACGCAGCCCCTGCGTGACGGACTTTTGTTATTTATATTGTTCATCATGGAGCCAACTCGCCTCAAAGAGGGTGATCTTGTATAAATAAATAACTAATAAAACGCGCACTACATTTTTTTTTTAAAAAGCCTCGAGTCTCACCGCCATATTCGCAGTGGGATTATAGACAAAATGGAAAATTTCTGCATATGATATACGCATTACAAATGTATGTTCCTAGAAGAAACCAAAGAAAAGTCTGTGCAATGTATTAAATAAATAAAAAGTCCGTCACACAGGGGCTGTGTAAACCATGCAGATTTACCACCTGCTAGGGTTGTGGGCAGATTGTCCCCAATTTATCCCATTTCACAATTTATTGCCTATTTCTATGTAAAAAAAAAGGACAGAAGTACAAAAAAATACGAATTACTCGCTTAGTTCTTGAGTTACGAAAAATAAATAGAGCAACAATTGTTGAGCATCAATAGTTTAACTATGTTAGTCCTCTAACATTTTACAATCCAACTCATAATGACGAATGCATTTTGAATTTTCGAATTCAGGCCTCTATACTCCCACTATTCCATTCTATACTCCCACTATTCCATTCTATACTCCCACTATTCCATTCTATACTCCCATTATTCCATTCTACACTCCCAATATTCCATTCTATACTCCCACTATTCCATTCTATACTCCCACTATTCCATTCTATACTCCCATTATTCCATTCTAAACTCCCAATATTCCATTCAATACTCCCACTAATCCATTCTATACTCCCACTATTCCAATCTATACTCCCACTATACCATTCTAGACTCCCACTATTCCATTCTATACTCCCACTATTCCATTCTATACTCCCACTATTCCATTCTATACTCCCACTATTCCATTCTATACTCCCACTATTCCATTCTATACTCCCACTATTCCATTCTATAATCCCACTATTCCATTCTATACTCCCACTATTCCATACTATACTCCGACTATTCCATTCTATACTCCCATTATTCCATTCTACACTCCCAATATTCCATTCTATACTCCCACTATTCCATTCTATACTCCCACTATTCCATTCTATACTCCCACTATTCCATTCTATACTCCCACTATTCCATTCTATACTCCCACTATTCCATTCTATACTCCCACTATTCCATTCTATACTCCCACAATTCCATTTCCGACTTCAGCCAATAACAAATATGATCTTTAGTGTTGACTGAAGCAGTTAGATATCAAGTATGGCGCAGACCGAGTAAACATATTCGAAACAAGAACGTAAAATATTAAATCATAACGTCATCACGAAACGAATTTGCACGTATGATAAAGGCCTCTCGAAAACAATATTTGATACTTAGGCTTAGAATAAAGTGGTTCACTATAACAGCTTATTGTGAATATGACTAGAGCAGGAGTGGGGGTTTACTGATGGCTGAAAACTAAATAATCCAAATATCTCTGCTAATATTCATGGTAGAGAAAATATGTATATAACAGCATTTATAGAAAATTACATTTGCAATAACATTGATTCCATACACTTTTTCGATCTGACGTATAATAACGAAGATAATTCAAATTTTCGAAATCCCTCACCTCTAAACCTCCCACCTTCCCCTAGTCCGATTTCAGCCCTTAACGAACTTGTTCTTTCTTTTTATATACAACGCTAATATATCGAGTTTCGTAACGCTTAAACAAAAAATGGTGACCGCTAGAGCGGCAACAGACAAATACATATTTATTTAATTATTAACGGACCTCATTTTCGTCATCTAGGTATTATGAAAGGACATTTGAAGAAATTTTTCGAAAATAGCTGATTTTCTTCAAGGGAAATATACCTATTATACTTATTCTAACGTAAATGCTTAAATCTAGACAACAAGCTAACACATAAATTAAAAATATCATTACAATAAACCAATTGACTTATCCAATAATTACCATATAAAACCATTTCTAATCAACCCTAATGTATTTCACAAACTACATTTAAGGGCTATATGAGTTATGAAAAGGTTTGTAAAGATGAGCTATCCATAGGAAATGCAAATCTATTTCCGTCCTGATGATGGCTAATGCTCGTGTCAAACATTTGACATGTAACAGCTGTCTTAAAAATAAATAGATGACACAGGATCATATTTTTTTAAGGATCAATAAGAAGGCCAAGTCCTCTACAGTTTTTAATTACTTATGCAGAGTGCACTTTCGGAGTCAACGCTCCATCCTCAGTGCCTGCTGACAAACACAACCTTGAGTAATGTAACATTCATAGCATGGCCAAAAACAAAAATAAAAAACAGTCACAAAAACAAACACAAAATAAAGAGTAAAAACAATGGAAAATCTTAAAACTAGTCAACTAATAAAAATAGAAAATCTAATAACTAGTCAACTACTAAAAATTAAAAAATTGTCTATTGTTTTGGTTTTAATTTTTAGTAGTTGACTAGTTATTAGATATTCTATTTTTAGTAGTTGACTAGTTATTAGATTTTCTATTTTTAGTAGTTGACTAGTTATTAGATTTTCTATTTTTAGTAGTTGACTAGTTATTAGATTTTCTATTTTTAGTAGTTGACTAGTTATTAGATTTTCTATTTTTAGTAGTTGACTAGTTATTAGATTTTCTATTTTCAGTAGTTGACTAGTTATTAGATATTCTATTTTTATTAGTTGACTAGTTATTAGATTTTCTATTTTTATTAGTTGACTAGTTATTAGATTTTCTATTTTTATTAGTTGACTAGTTATTAGATTTTCTATTTTTATTAGTTGACTAGTTATTAGATTTTCTATTTTTATTAGTTGACTAGTTATTAGATTTTCTATTTTTATTAGTTGACTAGTTATTAGATTTTCTATTTTTATTAGTTGACTAGTTATTAGATTTTCTATTTTTATTAGTTGACTAGTTATTAGATTTTCTATTTTTATTAGTTGACTAGTTTTAAGATTTTGTTTTTGTTTTTTTTGTGACTGTTTTTTATTTGGTTTTTGGCCATGCTATGATTGTTAAATTGTTTTTTTTGTCAGCAGGCACTGAGGATGGAGCGTTGACTCCGAAAGTGCACTCTGCATAATATTAAAAATCTGTAGAGGACAAGGCCTTTTTATTGATCCTTATCAATTGGTTCCTCTACCATCCAGCATATTCCAGAGATATTCCTTTTAGCAGATTTCCCTTAAGGGAAATCAGCTATAGACGTTGTACTCATGACGGAATTTTCGAAATATTTCTTCAAATGTCCATCGATCCTACCCAGGAGATGAGGAAAATGAGGTCCGTTAAAACTATATATATATATATATATATATATATATATATATATATATATATATATATATATATATATATATTTGTCTGTTAACACTCTAGCGGTCGCAATTTTTGTTTAATCGTCACCAAACTCGGTATTTAATCGTTTTATGTAAAAAGGAAGATCAAGTTCGTTAACGGCTGAAATCGGACCAGTGGGAGGGGGGGTTTAGAGGGGGGATTTTCAAAAATTCGAAATATCTCCGTTATTATGCATCGGATCGAAAAATTATATAGAACCAATCTTATTGGAAATTAAATTTACTATAAATATTGTTATATGCATTTATTCTCTATCTTGAATATTAACCGAGATATTTGCATTTGTAATCTGCATGTTCGGACTTTCCGCCGAGAGCTCTGGTGGCCATTTCCATAACTATTCGTCCCTCGTGAATAGGTTTAGAGGTTAGGTTAACTGTTTTTTGGGGCTAGAAACTTCTGGGTTATTACGCCCTAAATAATGTTTTAGGTTTAGAGGTTTCTTACTACTACAGTTGTTATTAGGCAGATTTCTCTATTGTAAAACTTCACGTGGGAAATCTGCTTAGTTTACGCAGCCCCTGCGTGACGGACTTTTTGTTGGTAATATTGAATAGCATTTAATTAATCTGCACTCTCCGCAGAGGCCAAAGTTATTCAAGTAGCATCGATGGACAGTTGAGGAAATTTTTAAAAAACCACGTCAGTACAACCTAAATGGCTGATTTTCCTAATGGGGAAATCTGCTAAAATAATTATAAAAATAAGAATATTGTATAAATAAATAATATGCTATATAAATGTACACCTACCCTTCATTTTGGATGTCCACTCCTGTCTACAATACCCCATTGGACAGTTCCTTCTCTTTTTATATATTCCACTATCTAATCTTATAAGGAATGCTTCTCGACAATTCAATGTTTTTCTTGAATAATATTTGCTAATTAAACCAATCAAAATGATAATATGTACTTACATCGCCACTTATTTTGCAAGGAGTAATGATTTCCTTATTTTTTTATTTAATTTACTCTGGTACTTGAATAAGTGTACTTGTGGTACTTGAGAGTACAGTTGAACGAATTTTATTCAACTTTATCAAAACATATAAAATATGATCCTGTGTGATCTATTTTTCAATTTACTCTGGTACTTGAATAATAACTTTGGCCTCTGCGGAGTGTGCAGTTGAATGAATTTTATTCAACTTTGTTAAAACATATAAAATATGATCCTGTGTCATCTATTTTTCAACTTACTCGGGTACTTGAATAATAACTTTGGCCTCTGCGGAGAGTACAGATGAACGAATTTTATTCAACTTTATTAAAACATATAAAATATGATCCTGTGTCATCTATTTTTCAATTTACTCGGGTACTTGAATAATAACTTTGGCCTCTGCGGAGAGTACAGTTGAACGAATTTTATTCAACTTTATTAAAACATATAAAATATGATCCTGTGTCATCTATTTTTCAATTTACTCGGGTACTTGAATAATAACTTTGGCCTCTGCGGAGAGTACAGATTAACAAATGCTATTCAACATTATCGAAAACAAAGAACATAACAGAGTATTGTTTATGTAACATGAGTAGAAGTGGGGGTTTGATGAAGGCAGAAAACAGAAAATGCAATATCTCGGTTAATATTCAAGACAGAGAACAATTGTATATAACAATATTAATAGTACATTTACTTTGCAATAAGACTGGTTTTATACACTTTTTTGATCTGACTTAGTAACGGAGATATTTCGAATATCGCCACCTTTACCCCCCCCCCCCCTCTTGTCCGATTTCAGCTATTAACGAACATGATCTGCCTTTTTACATAAAACATTTAAATATCGAGTTTTGTAACGATAAAAAAAAATTGCGACTACTAGAGCGTTAATATATATATATATATATATATATATATATATATATATATATATATATATATATATATATATATAATTTTGAACGGACTTCATTTTCGTCATCTCCGGGGTAGGATCGATGGACATTTGAAGAAAATTTTCGAAAATCGCATCATGAGTACAACCTCAATAGCTGATTTCTCTTAAGGGAATCAACAGATTGAGATGAGATCACAAGGGTTTGTCACATCCAAGCATTCAGGAAATCTGCTTAGTTTTCTTGTCATCAAAATAAACCCAAACAACACGATATCTTGTCACACAGCTTTGATGAAGTGGTTGGCCTGGCAACACTTTTCAATGAGGATACATTTTTTTTTTTTTAACCTGCGACCATTTTATGAAGATTGTCAACAAGAGTGCATTGATTATGACAAAGAGAAAGCGTAGTCTGTTTATTCACCACTTCACATTTAATTAATAATGATTACGGACAATATTGGAAATGATATTTTCAATTACGTAATCATGAATCCCACAAATATGAGTATGTAAAAAAAAAACAAGAACAGAAAAGATAATAATTAAAACAATTAATGAACAGTTAATCACAAAACTTTTTTATGGCTCCTCACAATTTTATTTCTTATAAACGCTGAGCGCTTTCGGGGACTAAATCCCCATCCTCAGAGCGTCAGAGCGTAGGGCAATCCTATAGACTTGCTACTAGGCTAAACCCTGCCGATGCACACGATGCCGATGCACCGATGCCGATGGAGTGCATCGGCAGGGTTTAGCCTGGTAGCAAGCCTATAGGATCGCCCTACGCTCTGACGCTCTGAGGATGGGGATTTAGTCCCCGAAAGCGCTCAGCGTTTATAAGAAATAAAATTGTGAGGAGCCATAAAAAAGTTTTGTGATTAACCATTCATCACCCTCACCACCAGCTATAAATAAATATGAATTAATGAACAGCCTACTCAGAAAGATCTTTTATATTATCAACGTTATGTTTTTGATTTATGAAAAGGAATGATCTCAACTTCTGATATAAAATAAAAATATTGCTTTTTAGCAGATTTCCCTTCAAGGAAATCAGCAATTGAGGTCGTAATTATTACGCAATTTTTGAAATATTTCTTCAAATGCCCTTGAAAGGATTCTACGAATGGGATGAGGTATATACATATACATATTTGTACATAGAGTGTTCAGTAAAGTATATCATATAATAATTTATTTATTTATTTAATGGAGCTTCGCAGCTTTGGCGATGTTGCTCTAAAATAAAGCTTAAAAAACAAAACAAAACTCAAATGAAAACAAAACAATACAAAAAAATAACAAAATTAAACAAAACAGAAATGGACACAACAGGAACATAGAATACAAAAGGAACACAAAACGTAAAAGGAACATAGAACACAAAAGGAACACAAAACGTAAAAGGAACATAGAAGACAAAAGGAACACAAAATATAAAAGGAACATAGAAGACAAAACATAAAAGGAACATAGAACACAAAATGAACACAAAACATAAAAGGAACATAGAACGCAAAAGGAACACAAAATATAAAAGGAACATAGAACACAAAACATAAAAGGACCATAGAGCACAAAATGAACACAAAACATAAAAGGACCATAAAACGCAAAAGGAACACAAAACATAAAAGGAACATAGAACACAAAAGGAACACAAAACATAAAAGGACCATAAAACGCAAAAGGAACACAAAACATAAAAGGAACATAGAACACAAAAGGAACACAAAACATAAAAGGAACATAGAACACATAATGAACACAAAACATAAAAGGACCATAGAGCACAAAAGGAACACAAAACATAAAAGGAACATAGAACGCAAAAGGAACACAAAACATAAAAGGAACATAGAACCCAAAGGAACACAATACATAAAAGGACATAGAACGCAAAAGGAGCACAAAACATAAAAGGAACATAGAACCCAAAGGAACACAAAACATAAAAGGATCACAAAACAGAGAGAAAATACGAAAAACAGAGATGAAATTAAAACAGAAATGGGAAAGAATTTGAAAAATAAATATTCAATAAATAAATAATTAAATCAATAATTAAAATAAAAATGGTATATAAAATGAATAAAAGAAATTTTTAATTATTTAGGTTTTGATAAAATATAAGTTGGTCCAGATGACTAATTACATAAAACTCTGTAACTCCCTAATACACACTCAAATGAGTGAAAACATGAAAACAAAAAAAAAATCGAGGTTTAGATAAAATGTTTATTTCTGCATCCAAAAATGTTGTAAAAATAAAAATGTAAAATTTAAATTTAAAATATATCAGATTTTTGAATAGATGTGTATAGTCTTTAAATGTTTGAGAATTGTATCTATGTATGGACTCCCCTTTGTCAGTAGTTCGGGGAAATTGTGTGGTATCTGTAAGTAATTGCGTTGCCTGCAGTCAGTCAGTATATGTTTAACTGTCAGAGCTTCATTACAACTTCTACAAGTCGGTTTGTCTTGTTTGTTCATCAAGTATGAGTGTGTTAGTAGAGTGTGTCCAATTCGTAACCATGTAAGTATTACTTCATCTCTTCTTGCTTTAAAGTCGTAAGGCTACGGCTTCACTGAATGTTTAATTTCTCTAAGCTTACTAGTCGAGCTCAGCCAGTGACCTTGCCATATGTGAAGTATTTCTGTCTTTGTTACTTTGCAGTGATGTTTTTCCTTGTGGCTAGTTTTGCATGTTTGTCTACTATAGTGTTCTGTTTAATGTCTTCGTGCCCGGGAATCCATAACATAGTTATGTTTATATGTTTAAGTCTGTTAATGTGAGAGAAAATTTGTGTGATTACAGGATGTGACTTGTAAATGTTTCTTAGTGAGAGCAATGAGGTATCTGTGCAGAGAAGGACATTTTTCTGAACGTTTGTGTCTATATTGGAAAGAGCGAGTAATATTGCATGTAGCTCTGCTGTGTATATGCTTGTGTCATCGGGTAGTTTATTGCTGTCAATATGATTGCCAATGACTGCCGCTGCACCTGTACCACTGGCAGTTTTGGAACCGTCTGTATATACGTGTAGTGTGTTATGTGCGTGGTTTGCTACAATGTATTTAAAAGTATTGTGATAAAAGATGTTTGAAAATAAATCGCTCTTTTTATATTTGGTTAAAATTAAGTTCACTTTTAGGTTCTTTATGGACCAAGGAGGAAATGATGGTTGTATATTAAAATACATATCTCTATTTAGAACCTTGGAGCCATATGTGCTGTCTAAAGTACGAATGAAAAGTGGTTTATTTTTGCAATGTTTTTGGATGTACATATTAAAAAAATGGTTATTTAAAAAAATTCATTACACAGGGTGTGTTCAAAGCTTTTGCTTGTAAAACAAATTTTGCACATAACATCATGCGCCTGTACTCCAGTGGAGGTTCTCCAGCCTCTGCACAAAGGCTTTCTGCAGGACTAGATTTAAATGCACCAATTGCGATTCTTAGTCCTGTGTGGTGTATTGGGTCCAGAAGTTTTAGAGTTGTCGGACTGGCAGATGAATATGCTATACATCCATAATCCAGAATAGACCTGGTAAACGCACGGTAAAATGTAAGCATCATTGATCTGTCAGCACCCCATTGCGTGTTACTAAGAATCCTTAATAAGTTCAATGATTTCTTGCACTTATTAACAATTTTTTTCAAATGAGGTACCCATGTGAGTCGTTTGTCTAGTGTAAGTCCAAGGAATGTAATGATATTAGTATTTTCAATGAATTTGTTTTTTAAAGTTATGTGAGGAGTTGTAACATTTCTTTTTTTTTTTGTTGAAAACAATTTGTTTAGATTTTTCATATGAAAATCTAAAACCTGTTTTTTCACTCCACTTTTCCAACTCATTTATTGTGGTCTGTAATCTTTGTTGTGCTTTAAAAATATCAGTTTGTGTGGTGTATATAAAGAGGTCATCAGCATACAGGCAATAAGACACATCTTCGGGGATAAAATTTACAATGGAGTTAATTGCAATATTGAAGAGAGTTGTACTCAGTACTCCTCCTTGTGGCACTCACTATCCTCACCCTGAATGATCTTTTGGAAAGATACTTCTTCATAAAATTTAATATTTTCCCCTGTATTCCCCACTCTACTAATTGGGATAAAATAAGTCTTTTCCATACTGTGTCGTATTCTTTTTCTATATCTAATGATATTGCCAGGATGAGCTTTTTATTTAAAAAAGCATTGTGTATATCATTTTCAATTCTCGCTGTGTGATGTAGTGTTGTGATGAGGTCTAAATCCACACTGAAAGGGGGATAGTAATTGCTTACTTTCTATATACCACACTAATCTTTTATTAATCATTTTTTCAAGCAGCTTGGAAGTACAGCACGTCAGAGATACAGGCCTGAAACTAGTTGATAGTTTTTTATCTTTCCCAGGCTTCAGAATAGGCGCAATTATTGACTCATTCCAGAAGTGAGGATAGTGTATGCCTTCGAATATCTCATTTAATACTTTTAGAGGGTAATATAAACAATTCTTGTTTATTTTATAAACCACTTTATTCGAAGCATAAATACCAAATAATGTTTTCAAATGATTTGAAATCAAATTTTAGTAGTCCGAGAACTTCAGAAGGGGGAGGGGGACAGTCAAGGACTTATTTATCTCGTATAATAAAGGTTTCTCGGAAAGAATATCTGGTATTTAATCTTTGATTAAAGTGGTTTATTACAACAGAGTATTAATTATGTAACTTGAGTAGAAGTGGGTGTTCTCTGAAGGCTGAAAACTGAAAAATGCACATATCTCGGTTAACATTCAAGATAGAGAATACATGTGTATAACAACATTAATAGTACATTTAGTTTGCAATAAGATTGATGCTATACACTTTTTCGATTCGATGAATAGTAACGGAGATATTTTGAATTATACAAAGTCTCCCCCTGTATACTCCCGTCCCCCTAGTTCGGTTTCAGCCGTTAACGAACTTGATCTTTCTTTTTGCATAAAACGACTAAATATTGTTTTTGGCAACGATCAAACAACGATTGCTAGACTGATAACAGACTATATATATCTACTATATAAAAATAAGTCGGGTTTTCCTTCCTGACGCTATAACTCCAGAACGCACGAACCGATTTCCACGGTTTTGCATTCGTTGGAAAGGTCTCGGGCTCCGTGAGGTTTATAGCAAAGAAAATTCAGGAAAAATTTCAACAGAAAAGCGGGAAAATCTTTTTTCATTATACTGTTAAAATAACATGTGTTTTCAGTGCATCGTTTGAGTACACAAAGTACAGAAAAGTAACAGCTGTTATTGGAATATTCCTCATTATACTATCATTCATTGTATATTGCATACTTACTTAACCTGTACTTATTAAATCAAAACGAACAAAAATTTGTCAATAATTAAGCAATCAATACCGCAAAAAGGTATTAATATAAGTAACAATAAAAATTGCACAATAAATATTAATTTTAAATTATAGGTCTATTGCCTATTCTATTTATCTGTTGAATAACCTTTGCAGTTTAATAAACATATGTTTCACATGCAGCGCCATCTCTGATACATAGCATGTACTACAAACCAATATTTTAAGTAGATGGCGCCGGTGCGTGATACATTGTTTGACAGCTGCTCATTGTTCTCTGCTCAGTTAATTTCATGTGACAAACCGGTATTGTGTTCACTGTGAAATTGTGAAAAAAATAAGTTATTCGTTTCCTAACATTTCAATTGGAAACCATCAAATCAATCACGTGTATTGTGCAAATTTTTATTCAATTTCAACAGCAGGCATTTGTCTTTAAGGTGGTAAGTTGAACTGTGTAAATTATGTGGATCGTGCATTTGAGGTTAAATTCACCACTCTGTCCATAGTCCAAAATCCCTAGAGGACGACTTGCGAACATCGGCCGCCGCACAAGACATGCAAGCCAGCAACAAGTGTATTCACAGAACTTAAGCGAAGAAAGACAAAATATAATAAGAGAAAACGCCCGATTGAGACAACGCGTGAGCTCATGAAGATCATTGGCAAGACGCTATGACGTACGTGCGAAATTATGGAACTCCGGATTTATTAATTACGTCGCAAACAAGGAACCCCAGTTCCAGATTGGCCACAGGTGTTTTCCACTGATGCACTAGGTCGCATGTATACTGTTCATCCTAGAAATGATGAATGTTTTTATTTGCGACTGATGTTGGTAAATGTACGTGGACCAAAATCATTTGCGCATTTGAAAACTGTGAATGGCCACCAATGCCAAACATATCGAGAAGCATGTCAACTATTGGGTTTGCTGGAGAACGATTCTCATTGGGATTTAACACTTGCGGATTCAGTTGTTTCATCAAATGCGTACCAAATACGAACACTGTTCGCAATTATCATCACCACATGTTTTCCTACTCAACCAATTCAGTTATGGAACAAATACAAAGACGACATATGTGAAGATATCTTGCATCGCTTGCGCATTCAAACGAATAATCCTGACATCCAAATAACCGATGAAATCTACAATGAAGGATTGATTCTGATTGAGGATCAATGCTTGACTATTGCAAAAAAGCTACTGATTGAAGTAGGAATGATTGCGCCAAATCGATCGATGCACGATGCATTCAACCAAGAATTAAATCGAGAGCTGCAATACAATGTTGATACATTGCAGGAATTCGTTCGAAATAATGTGCCGTTGCTGAATGAACAGCAAAAACAAGTATGTATACGAAACATTAATGCAAGCGGTGGACAATAATACTGGTGGTCTATTCTTCCTGGACGCACCTGGAGGAACAGGGAAAACATTTGTCATTTCATTGATTTTGGCCACTATTCGATCAAGATGTGACATAGCTTTGGCGTTAGCATCATCGGGAATTGCGGCGACTCTTCTAGATGGCGGCCGTACCTCACATTCTGCGCTTAAGTTGCCACTCAATTTAAACACAATTGATACACCAACATGCAATATTTCCCGATCCAGTGCAATGGGAAAATTGTTGATTCAATGCAAGCTCATTGTTTGGGATGAGTGCACAATGGCACATAAGAAATCACTTGAAGAACTTAATTTCACACTGAAGGATCTTCGGCGAAATAAAAACATCTTTTGATCCGTTGATCCGTTGATTCCATAACAAATCCCGATGATGTAGTAAATTATCCAACGGAGTTTTTGAACTCTCTGGAGTTACCAGGATTTCCACCACATAACTTGCAACTCAAAGTTGGTACAGTTATTATGATATTGCGTAATTTGAATCCACCGCGACTTTGCAACGGTACTCGACTTTCGGTAAAAAGACTTATGCCGAATTTGATTGAGGCAACCATTATTAACGGAAAGTACGCAGGTGAAAATGTATGTATTCCTCGAATACCAATGATTCCGTTTGACTTCAAACGATTGCAATTTCCAGTTCGCCTTGCGTTCGCAATGACAATTAACAAGTCGCAAGGCCAATCGCTTAGTGTTTGCGGGATAAATTTAGAAAATCATTGTTTTTCACATGGGCAGTTATACGTTGCGTGTTCACGAGTTGGGAAACCATCCGCTTTGTTTGTGTTAACGTCAGACCAAAAAACAAAAAATGTGGTTTACCAAAGAGCACTTCTTTGAAGCGGATAATTTGGGGAGACGTATAACGCTTCGATTCAGTATTTACTTTGGATTCACAATCATTTACTTAGAGAAGTTCAACTAAATAACACTTCATTTTTGTAATCGAAATGAATTCATTACTGTTGTGAAATGAAATCAAATTTTTCCTTTTCAAATATAAAACAAAAAAAAAATTGTCTTAATCTTTTAATCACCAAACAAAATGTTACATAAAACGAAGCCATCTGGTGGCGAAACGGAGTTCGCCGGGTTTGCTAGTACATATATATAATTATTGTAATTTTAACTCAACCACTCAAATTTAAATAATAAAAGAATTAAAGGCCGGGGGAGGGCGATCAAGATAACGTATTTGCATGTATCTCGTATAATAAAGGTATCTTGTATACCAATATTTTGTATTTAAGCCTCAAATAAAGTGGTTAATTATATAACAGAGTGTTATTTATGTGACATTATTCGGTGTCAGGTTTACTAAAGGCTGAAAACTAATAAATGCAAATATTTCCGTTAGCATTCATAATAGACAATAAATGTATATAACATTTATTTATAGTACATTTACGTTGCAATAGGATTGGTTCTATACAATTTTCGATCCGACGTAAATAATAACCCCTCCCCCTGGTACGATTTCAGTCATTAACGAACTTTTTCTTTCTTTTTACATAAAGCTAATAAATATGGAGTTTGGTAACGATCAAGCAAAAGTTACGACTCCGCAAGAGCGTTATGAGACATTACATATATATATCATCTCCCGAGTAGGATCGATGGGCATTTGAAGAAATGTGTCGTGAGTTTTAATAAGTGAATTTTAATCGCTGATTTTTCTTAAAGAAAATATGCTAAAAGAGCGAATTTCTAGGTTAATGGTTATTCCTTTAAAGGAAATCTGCTAAAATAGAGCTTATTGCATTATGCATTGGTCTTAATATCACTTGGTAAAACTGTAGCCTTGAGTTCGATTCTCACTCGGCCATAGGAATTTATTTAGTTACGAACTCATTGAATTAAATCCTTAGTCCCACAAGGGCTAGAGACGGGCTGAATCCTGTAGATCAGGGCTTCTTAAACTATGGGTCGCGATCCCATTTGGGGTCGCGTAGCAAAATTCTGGGGTCGCGAGAGATAAAAATACAATTTATGTTTTATCTTCAGTTACAACTTATTCGTCGATTCGACGATGCTTCTTTTACAAAGAGAAGGTTATCTTTCCTTTGGAAGGACGAGGCGATTTTCTACTTCCGGATGTATGTAGGCAATAAAAAACAGGCACATCCATCTCATTAAATTTTTAACTTATACTTTAATTTAATACTTACCACGCAACTACTTGAATATATTCGAGAGAATTAAGACGGTCAGAATCCTCCTTTATTTTTGAAACTATAATAAGTAGAATTCTATAATTTGTTGTGCAATTTTCAATTTTAGATTTTTGTATGTTTCAAAACGAATTCTAAACTTCATATGTATATGTATATTGTTACCTAATAAATAAATCATCAAATAATATTAATTTATTTTTCTTTTATATTTGTATGGGGCCGTCAAGAAACTCGCAATCATAAATGGGGTCGTAGATTACAAAAGTTTAAGAAGTCCTGCTGTAGATAACCCCTCTCAATTAACCTTATTAGCACAAAATGAAATTAAATAAATAACAATTTGTTCATATAGAAAAATAAAATGATAATTTATGATGCAACTGATTGAAAGGAAGTGATTATCAACGAGAATGGCACTCGAAATACTTTCTCAAAGAAACCAATGTTATATTGTCATTTTCAAAAAACTAACTGTCATTCACATCCAAAAGTAAATAAAAATATCACAACAAAAAAAACTATATAAATTTACGTAATATTGATTCATTTAGAGCTTGGTCATGTAAGCTCTTAATCAATCAATATATAATCGAAAAATCTCTTCAAATTTCCACCTTGATAGATTATCATAATTTCATTGAACTTATTAAATCTATGATATCTTTTGACGTCAGGGTGAGAAGTACATATTTTGCATTATCATCTTACAGGATATTTTCAAGTAGAGTACATTCTGAGTTCATATAGAATAATTATTTTTTTCTGCCGTCAACAACAGGAATCCTTTTCACACAATCTTGAATTGCTTTTTTCACACCACTTGTATATGATTTATGCAACAGCACGCAGTTGATGTCATTGTTATTACTGTTTATATAATATATGTTAACTGCTCGCGTTCGTGTCACCCATTCAACAAATCCATTAGAATAAAGATATACAACTCCATACACAATCAAATGATACCCCATAATAATCGAAAATATTTACTTCAGGCGGAAAACACGAAAGCACGAATATTTCGCTTAATACGTGATTTAGCAAACAATGAATAGAACAAGAATTGTATACCATCAATAGAGATATTTCGAATATATATATATATATATATATATATATATATATATATATAAACACGTACATACCAAGATTTATGGAACACTAAATATTCAATAAGGTTGGTTCTTAACATTTTTTTTTCTGGACGGAGATATTTGTAACTTTTGATAACTCCTTCCCACTGGACAAATACCAGCCATTAATGAACTTAATCTTTATTTTTACACAAAACGTTTACTTTGCGAGTTTGGTAACGGTTAAACAAAAATTGGAACCACAAGAGCGTTAACAGGCTTATATATAAAGTTACGTTTATTACAAAAATAATAAACGTTTACTATGAGAGTTCTTTTGGATTCCAAAATTAAACACACAAACTTTAGCGTTTTTATCACTGGACCATTTATTTGATAATGCACTACACACTTGGTAAAGTATTCTTCCCTACTACTCACAGTATGCAGTGACAACTTCACTACTTATTGCAGAGTACAATTACTGACGATCAGGAGAATCACAGAATACGGCACTGCACTGATGTTCACAAGAATGCGCTCACTGCACTGATCTTCACAAAAACACGGCACTGTACTGATCATCACATAACACACCGTGCCACACTGAAACTAAAAAGCACTTTTCACAAAAACCGGAATTAACGCACTGTTAATCACTAGAAACGAACACAGAACAAACTAACTTCCGGGCGAGCTGAGCCACTTTTATCGACGAGAGTTGAAAGAAAAAGTCCGTCACGCAGGGCTGCGTAAACCAAGCAGATTTCTCAAGTGAAGTTTTACAATAGATTAATTTGCATACTGGTAACACATACCACCACCGTGAGTAAACGCAAAAGGGAATGAAACATTTTACAGTTAATTTTAATAAGCTCCCAACGGAAACGGCTTCTGAATTGTAAACAAACAGTTCTACCAACCACTCAGAGCTGAACACATAGGCAGACATATTCTTCACCAGAAAGAAACACAATTACTTAAATATATATGAATATAACATATTAACATTATTGCAAACTGTTTACTATTTTAGTACTGTAATTTATAATGAATAATTGCATATAATAATATATCTCACACAGTAGATGCTTACACCAGTCTCTTAACGAATCTCAGGGTAGCCGAACAGTTACGGAAATGGCCGAAATAACTTATGGCCGAATCTCATGATGAAAACCAACATAAGACGAACAGAACCAAAAATAGCCGATCTCATCTCGTCCGTTATCCACACACACATTAATAATAAGGCAAAAATCTTCGTTAATATTTAAGATTGAGAATAGATGTATATAACAATATTTATAGTAAATTTTATTTTCAATAAGATCGGTTTTATACAATTTTTCTATTCGACGTATAGTAACGGAAATATTTCGAATTTTCCAAAATCCCCCCTTCTTAACACCCCCTACCTCTCAGCTCATTTAGCCATTAACTTGATCTTTCTTTTTACATTAAAGTTGGTTTGGAGGCAGACCCCGATTAGCCCGAAGATAGCTGGAATACATTCGTTTTTTTCTAACTGATAATGATATGTCCTGCTATAAATAATTAGTTTCATTTTTAGACTCGAACTATAAAGTTACAAAGGTAAGTTTACAATATTTTAAAAAACAATGAACATTCTAATATTTAGTAACGATTTATAAGCATATAAACATAAAAAAATCCCATGCTGTGTAGTGAAGAAACTCGTAGCGTAGTCTCATTCTTCAGGGTAGCCTCCAAGATAAGTGGCCACCATGCGTTATCAAATGCGCAAGCTATTCCCGTGGAGCTTGCAAATCCCTTGCTCGGATGATCTATCCAGAATGCTTTTGTTTAGACTAGGGCTATCAGGCCTAAGCAAGGGGGGGGGGCTAACCTTTTATTTATCAGTACCTCAATAACTTCCCCAATGCTGGAGAAAACATATCGATCTACGGCTGCAAGTAACACTCAGGTCATGTAGTCAATTCCCAAATAGGTCTCCACACTTATTGTTCATCCCATGTAGAATAATGAGGATTTTGCAGAAATGGTCATGTTGAATTCTAATAAATTATGCTCAACTAAATTCAAAACTTATTTACGGATAATAGTAGTTTGTAAGACGGTCGGACACAAGCGAGAATGTCGTTCACAACAACAGGCCATAAAAGACTAACTTTATCAGTCCAAGAGTGCTATAGATTTATCCCCAGAAGATTTATCTTCTGCCGTCTCCAATTTATCCTCAATTTCTTATTTCAATTTTTACTATGAAATCATAATTTCCTGATGATGGATGCAACAACCTGCAGTAAGCATTTGATACTAAAACATCATATAACAAAATATTAAGAAGGAGATGTAAATATTAATAATTCATAACAGTTGGCTTTAATCTCAGATGGTAAACTTAGAGTGGCGAGTTCGATTACCACTTGGACAATTAGGAATTTATTTAGTGACGTACTCATTAAATAAAATCCTTAGTCCCACCCTTGCAAGAAAAGGCTGGAAACCTGTGGATAACCCATGCCAGTTGGGCATAGTAGTTCAAAGTGGATGTTAATAATTAACTGCACAATTAGTGCATTATGACTGCAAACCATTTGGAATAAGAGAAATCACTTAGCATATCATTTGTAGCATTCCGATCAAATATCTCTCCAAACATTCAATCCATGATTCATATAGTTGCTTCCAATATATATCCTTCCTTTCAATAACTATCCACATATCAGATATTGTTCCAAACACCCCACCTCGAACTCAATCATTCCAATCAAATAACTATCCAAACAATCAATCCTTGAACCCTGTAACTACTCCCAATATCCAATCCTTCATTCATATACCGACCCACATATCAGATATTGTTCCAAACAACCACCTCGAACTCAATCATTCCAATCAAATAACTATCCAAACATTCAATCCTTGAATCTTATAATTTCTTCCAATATCCAATCCTTCCTTCCAATACCTTCCCACGTATCAGATATTGTTCCAAACACCCCACCTCGAATCAAACATTCCAATCAAATAATTATCCAAACATCCAATCCATGATTCATATAATTGCTTCCAATATCCAATCCTTCCTTCCAACAACTGCCCACATATCAGATATTGTTCCAAACACCCCACCTCGAATCAAACATTCCAATCAAATATCTCTCCAAACATCCAATCCATGATTCATATAATTGCTTCCAACACCTATCCTTCCTTCCAACAACTGCCCACATATCAGATATTGTTCCAAACACCCCCACGTCGAATCAAACATTCCAATCAAATGACTATCCAAAAATCCAATACATTATTCATATAATTGCTTCCAATATCCAATCCTTCCTTCCAACAACTGCCCACATATCAGATATTGTTCCAAACACCCCACGTCGAATCAAACATTCCAGTCAAATGACTACCAAACATTCAATCAATCCATGATTCATATAATTGCTTCCAATATCCAATCCTTCCTTACAACAACTGCCCACAATCAGATATTGTTCCAAACACCCCACCTCAAATTCAATCATTCCAATCAAATAATTGTCCAAACATTCAATCCTTGAATCATATAATTGCTTCCAATATCCAATCCTTCCTTCCAACAACTGCCCACATATCAGATATTGTTCCAAACACCCCACCTCGAATCAAACATTCCAATCAAATATCTCTCCAAACATCCAATCCATGATTCATATAATTGCTTCCAACATCCAATCCTTCCTGCAACTATCTTCACACATATCAGATATTGTTCCAAACACCCCACCTCGAATCAAACATTCCAATCAAATGACTATCCAAACATCCAATCCATGATTCATATAATTGCTTCCAATACATATCCTTCCTTCCAATAACTGCCCACATGTCAGATATTGTTCCAAACACCCCACCTCGAATCAAACATTCCAATCAAATGACTATCCAAACATCCAATCCATGATTCATATAATTGCTTCCAATACATATCCTTCCTCCCAACAACTGCCCACATATCAGATATTGTTCCAAACACCCCACCTCGAATCAAACATTCCAATCAAATATCTCTTGATAAATCAATGAGAGTGGCCCTTAACAATTTTTCGATTAGACGTACAGTAACGGAGATATTACGAATTTTCGGAAATTATTTAATTTAATATTTGTTTAAATATCGAGTTTGGTAAGGATCAAACAAAAATTGCGACCACTAGACCGCGAAAACACACACACACACACAAAATTTTGAACTGCCCTAATGTTCGTCATCTCCTGGGTAGGATCTATGGACATTTGAAGACATTTTTTGAAAATCGCCTCATGAGTACGAACTCAGTTTGTTATTTACGGTGCTTAGGAGATGATTACCACTGCGTCTTTATGTCCAGACAAACGTCTGTGAGTAGACTCTAAAGTCAAGATGAGGTAGAAATGTTTTGACAGCTCGATGAAGAAGACATCAAAAGGCTTATTGAATTTATAACAGAAACTTGATTCTTCCAAGAAATATAGATTCATCTACTGCTAATGACAATAGTACATGCGATATATTGTAACAATTAAATAAATATCTTCCTCAAACCGTTTTTAATTACAATTATTGTCAGAGTAGGCCACATGTGTCGGGAGAAATATAGTTGTACAAATACAACTTTCTCTATATTATGAGATCAGCAGTGTGCCCAGCACTTGGTAAATCTGCTTAGCTAACGCACTCTCTGCTATTTAATTGTATAGCTATCAGTTAAAGGAATAGCAGCTAACATTTGCAGCAAATCTATATTCAACACTTCATTTGAGTGACAGTAAGAGCACTTGTTGATAAGTATCCTCAACTTGAAGAGACCTATTTACTGTTCGTGCCACTTGTTGTGTACATACACTAAATATTTTCGATTTTCTTAGGGTATCATTTGATTGTGTATGGAGCTATATATCTTTATACTAATTGATTCGTTGAGTGAGTGACATATTAACAGTATTAACAATGACATCAACTGCTTGTGGTTGCATAAACCACACACGAGTGGTGTGAGATGGGCACTTCATGATTCGATGAAAAAGATTCTTTTTGCTCTCGGCAGATAAAAAATAATATGTCATATGAACTATTTAGTTTTGGGGGTGAATGACAGTTCATGTTTTCAAGATGACAATACAAAATTTTTTTTTAAGGAAGTATATGACATGTCATTCTCATTGATAAGCACTTTCATTCAATTAGTTGGATCATAAATTATCATTTTAGCAGATTTCCCTTAAGGGAAATCAGCTATTGAGGTTGTACTCATGACGGAATTTTCGAAATTTTTCTTCAAATGTCCATCGATCCTACCTAGTAGATGACGAAAATGAGGTCCGTTCAAAACTGTATATATATATCTATATATATATATATATATATATATATATATATATATATATATATATATATATATATATTTGTCTGTTACCGCTCTAGCGGTCGCAATTTTTGTTTGATCGTTACCAAACTCGATATTTAGTCGTTTTATGTAAAAAGAAAGATCAAGTTCGTTAACGGCTGAAATCGGACCAATGGGAGGGGGGGTTTAGAGGGGAGGATTTTCAAAAATTCGAAATATCTCCATTATTATGCATCGGATCGAAAAATTGTATATAACCAATCTTATTGCAAATTAAATTTACTATAAATATTGTTATATACGTTTTTTCTCTATCTTGAATATTAACCGAGATATTTGCATTTTTCAGTTTTCAGCAAACCGCCACTTCTACTCATGTTACGTAAACAATACTCTGCTACATAATAAATCACATTATTGGATGTTTAAATACCAAACATTTTACTCAAGAGACCTTTATTATACGAGATACAAGCAAATATTTCCTGTTGAACCCCCCCCATCTTAAAGTTTTGGACTACTAAAAGTTTATTGATTGAGATAACAATTATTCTGACTCATTATTAATTACAGTACTAGATATAGGAAATAGTTCTCAATAAAATTAATGTGTTATATTCTGATATATTTCAGTAATTGTTTTTCTTTCCGGTGATGCTGGCCGACCCGTTTGTTTACATTTCTAACCTAACGCTTCCTGTCGGCAGGTTATTGAAATTGGATGAAACATTTCTTATTTCCGTTTGTATTTATTCACGGTGTTGTTGTGTTACCAGTATGTATATTTATCTATTACTGAACTTCACGAGGGAAATCTGCTTAGTTTACGCAGCCCCTGCGTGACGGATTTTTGTTTCTTTGGTGTGTGTTTGTTACCTTTTCACAGATAAACGGCTGAACCGAATTTTATAAAACTTGGTATGTATATTACTACTAGCCCAACTTAGACTTCAGGCTATATTAATATCCTCTGAGACGAACAGGAGTGGGGGTTATAAGGGAATCCTGTAATTAAAAATAGCATTATTTCGCTTCCTATTAGTTTTTCGGCAAATATGAACATAACAAAAGTTGTTTATTTTGTTATTTAGAGTAACTTTTGTTATATACACTTGTTTCGTATACCGAATTATAAACGAGATATACGCTAAAACCTATAGCGGAAGTGCACAATTTTATTTGGGACAAAAGATCCAACTGAAATAATTAAAATAGCGATATTTCGTTATTTTTCGGCAATTATTCACATAACAAAAGTTATTTATTTTGTTATTTAGAGTAACTTTTCTTATATACACTTTCGTCATATACTGAATTATAAATAAGTTATACGCGAAAAATTATAGCGGGAGTCAACAATTTTATTTGGCACAAAAAACTCAACCGAACTAAACCAAACTAGGTATGTGAATTAGCACTAACGCCTTCCTTATAATAAGCCATACTAACATTTCTAGGGACGGGCAGGAGTTGGGGTTATAAGGAAGGCCTGAAATTAATAATAGTGATATGATGGGCAGCAGTGGGGGTTATAAGGAAGGCCTGAAATTAATAATAGTGATATGATGGGCAGGAGTGGGGGTTATAAGGAAGGCCTGAAATTAATAATAGTGATATGATGGGCAGGAGTGGGGGTTATAAGGAAGGCCTGAAATTAATAATAGTGATATGATGGGCAGCAGTGGGGGTTATAAGGAAGGCCTGAAATTAATAATAGTGATATGATGGGCAGGAGTGGGGGTTATAAGGAAGGCCTGAAATTAATAATAGTGATATGATGGGCAGGAGTGGGGGTTATAAGGAAGGCCTGAAATTAATAATAGTGATCTGATGGGCAGCAGTGGGGGTTATAAGGAAGGCCTGAAATTAATAATAGTGATATGATGGGCAGGAGTGGGGGTTATAAGGAAGGCCTGAAATTAATAATAGTGATATGATGGGCAGCAGTGGGGGTTATAAGGAAGGCCTGAAATTAATAATAGTGATATGATGGGCAGGAGTGGGGGTTATAAGGAAGGCCTGAAATTAATAATAGTGATATGATGGGCAGCAGTGGGGGTTATAAGGAAGGCCTGAAATTAATAATAGTGATATGATGGGCAGGAGAGTGGGGGTTATAAGGAAGGCCTGAAATTAATAATAGTGATATGTTGGGCAGGAGGGGGGGTTATAATGCAGGCCTGAAATTAATAATAGTGATATGATGGGCAGGAGTGGGTGTTATAAGGAAGGCATGAAATTAATAATAGTGATATGATGGGCAGGAGTGGGGGTTATAAGGAAGGCCTGAAATTAATAATAGTGATATGATGGGCAGCAGTGGGGGTTATAAGGAAGGCCTGAAATTAATAATAGTGATTAGGGACCTTGCGATACTGGATTCGATCCGATATATGGTATCGATACAATACTGGTATAAAAGTACCGATACTACGATAATATCGCATTAAAAGTATCGATACCAAAGGTATCGGTATCGAAACACCTCTGATTATTAAATCAGGTTTTTTAGAAAAACAAATTGTGATTTATTACTGTTATAAAACGTCAGTTTTATCTCTTTAAAAAGTCCGTCACGCAGGGGCTGCGTAAACTAAGCAGATTTCCCACGTGAAGCTATACAATAGAGATATCTCTTTACGAGAGCCGAACAGTTAGGGCCGAACTAACTTTTGGCCTGAAACGTTCCTTATTGGCCCACATTTAATAAAAATGCAAATATCTCGGTTAATATTGAAGATAGAGAATAAATGTATCGAACAATATTTATAGTAAATTTAATTTACAATAAGAGTGGTTCTATACAATTTTTTGATCCGACGTATGGTAACGGAGATATTTCGAATTTTCAAAAAACCTCCCCTCTAAACCCCCCTCCCACTGGTCCGATTTCAGCCGTTAACCAACTTGATCTTTCTTTTTACATAAAACGACTAAATACCGAGTTTGGTAACGATTAAATAATAATTGCGACCGCTAGAGCGGTAACAGACAAATATATATATATATATATATATATATATATATATATATATATATATATATATATATATATACTAGCAAAGGTACCCGGCTTCGCCCGGGAATTCATTTGAGGCTGAATGAAGATGGTATATTTTTGGCAAGGCTTTACTTTCCACAATATTTTTTTTATTTCCCTGTCCCAGTGTTTAGAATTTATACCCGTCGTTACTGTGGATTTGTTAATAATAAAATTATTTGTTATTTAAGACTTCATTGTCCTCAATATTCTTATATTTCCCGTCGTCTGTGTATGTAGTTTTTTTTTATAAAGTGATGGACCATATAATTCATAATCCTAGAATGTATTCTATCTTCCAAACCATGTATGAATAAGTTTCTTTCCCTTCATGCGGTACAATGTCCAACGGTGACAGCTGTTTTAGGTACGTCATAGCCTCTATTAAAACACTCTTTCATAAGTCTCGATTGTAAACTGTGTATTCATATTTGTTTTCAGTAAAGTATATCATAATACATTAACGGAGCAGAGTTAATAAATACCAGAAATACCTGAGTGCACCTCCCTAGCGTTTATTCTAGTAAATTATTAATTTTTGATGATTAAAGAAATTCACATTCCTGAGAATAATAATACATTGCTATAAGCATCAATTAACATGTAAACATAGACCAATATGAGGTCGGAAGGGAAGCGGCAGAACTGATAGGACAAAGGAAGTAGCTCGACACTTACATAGCCTCAGTGCTGCCAACCTGCAATGCATTTTGGATAGCTATCCTCTAATACACTCAAATATATTAAAAAATCATATTACATTATCTTCACAATTCTAAAACTGTTTCAAATATTTTTCACGTTTTAATTAAATAATGTATTAAATACACTTAGAGAAGGGTGGGGGCAGTATACCTTATTTGGTGCAAACTGTTACTGGCGTTAAAAAATAACATAGTTTTGAATTATTAAGGATAAAATTCTAACATGGATTTGAATTAACTTTTCGAGGTGAGATACCTGGGTAGTTCATATTGGAATGTATTGTTGAGCATATCAATATTTCTAAGCAAATTACTTGCTTCATACCTTATTTTACAAAAAAAAAAAAATTATAAAACAAAATTTACACTAATTAAAAAAGTAAACAACTTATGTTATGTGCACAATTGCCAAAAACCAAATAGACGATGAAATATCGCGAATTTTTATTTCAGGCCTCCCGCATAACCCCCATTCCCCTTGGAACCTAAAATTTTTAGTATAGCTTATAATCATGGAAGAATTAATGCTAATTTACATACCGAGTGTTGTTAAGTTCAGTTATACCGCTAGTGCCCAATAAAATAGTTGCCCCCACTTTAGTTTTTAGCGTATATCTCGTTTATACTTTGTTATAAAAGAAAAGTGTATATAACAAAAGTTACTCCAAATAACAAAATAAACAACTTTTGTTATGTTTATATTTGCGGAAAAACCAATAGGAAACGAAATATCGCTATTTTTAATTTCAGGTCTCCCTTATAACCCCCACTCCTGCCCGTCCATAGAAATGTTAGTATAGCTTATTATAAGGAAGGCGTTAGTACTAATTCACATACCGAGTTTGGTTTAATACGGTTGAGTCTTTAGTGCCAAATAGAATTGTGGACTCCCGCTATAGTTTTTAGCGTATATCTCGTTTAAAATTCGGTATACGACAAAAGTGTATATAACAAAAGTTACTCTAAATAACAAAATAAACAACTTTTGGTAGTGCATATTTACCAAAAAAACCAATAGAAAACGAAATATCACTATTTTTAATTTCAGGCTTCCCTTATAACCCCCACTCCTGTTCGTCTCAGAGAAAATTAATATAGCCTAAAGTCTAAGTTGGGTTAGTAGTAATATACATACCAAGTTTCATAAAATTCGGTTCAGCCGTTTATGCGTGAAAAGGTAACAAACAAACAAACAAACAAACAAACAAACAAACAAACATACACGAAAGAAACAAAATGCAGATATGGTGTCTATGACATGTGAAACGAAAAGTTATCGTGAAATTTCGCGAAAAAAATCAATGTACAGACAGAGGTTACAATTTTATATATATACTAGCTCAGATACCCGGCTTCGCCCGGGAATTCATTTGAGGCTGAATGGTGATAGTATTTTTTAGCAGGCTTTACATTGCACAATATTTTGACTTTTACCCGTCCCAGTGTTTAGGATTGATACCCGTCGTTGCCGTGGATTTGCTAATAATAGAATATTTGTTCGATAAGGCTTCACTGTCTTCGATATTTTTATATTTCCCGTCTCTTATACATATAAATATGGTGAATTTTTATTTCAGGCCTCCCTTATAACCCCCCTCCCGTTCGAACCTAAAAATTTTAATATAACTTATAATTATGGAAGAATTAATGCTAATTGACATACCGAGCTTTGTTAAGTTCGGTTCAGCCGTTAGTGCCCAATAACATTGTTGGCTCCCGCTAAAGTTTTAATGTATAACTCATTTATACTTAGGTATACGACAAAAGTGTATATAACAAACGTTACTCCAAATAACAAAATAAACAACTTTTGTTATGTTTATATTTGCGGAAAAACCAATAGGAAACGAAATATTGCTATTTTTAATTTCAGGCTTCCCTTATAACCCCCACTCCTGCCCGTCCATAGAAATGTTGGTATGGCTTATTATAATGAAGGCCTCACTGCTAATACACATACCGAGTTTTATTTAGTTCGGTTGAGTCTTTTTTGGCAAATAATATTGTTGACTCCCGCTATAATTTTTAGCGTATAACGCTTTTAAACTTCGGTATACGACAAAAGTGTATATAACAAAAGTTACTCTAAATAACAAAATAAACAACTTTTGTTATGTGCATATTTGCCGAAAAACCAATAGAAAACGAAATATCGCTATTTTTAATTTCAGGCTTCCCTTATAACCCCCACTCCTGTTCGCCTCAGAGAAAATTAATATAGCCTAAAGTCTAAGTTGGGTTAGTAGTAATATATATACCAAGTTTCATAAAATTCGGTTCAGCCGTTTATGCGTGAAAAGGTAACAAACAAACAAACAAACAAACACGAAAGAAACAAAATGCAGATATGGTGTCTATGACATGTGAAACGAAAAGTTATCGTGAAATTTCGCGAAAAAAATCAATGTACAGACAGAGGTTACAATTTTATATATATATATATATATATATATATATATATATATATATATATATATATATATACTAGCTCAGATACCCGGCTTCGCCCGGGAATTGATTTGAGGCTGAATGGTGATGGTATTTTTTTGGCAAGGCTTTACTTTGCACAATATTTTGACATTTACCCGTCCCACTGTTTAGGGTTAATACCCGTTATGGCATTTGTTAATAATAAAATTAATTTTTTATGTAAGTCTTTACTGTCCTCCAAATTGTTGACTCCCGCTATAATTTTTAGCGTATAACGCCTTTATACTTCGGTATACGACAATAGTGTATATAAAAAAAGTTTCTCTAAATAACAAAATAAACAACTTTTGTTATGTGCATATTTGCTGAAAAAGCAATAGGAAACGAAATACCACTATTATTAATTTGTGGCCTTCCTTATAACCCCCACTCCTGCCCGTTCCTAGAAATGTTAGTATGGCTTATTATAAGGAAGGCATTAGTGTTAATTCACATACCGAGTTTGGTTTAGTTCGGTTGAGTCTTTTGTGCCAAATAAAATTGTGGACTCCCGCTATAGTTTTTAGCGTATAACTCATTTATACTTCCGTATACGGCAAAAGTGTATATAACAAAAGTTACTGTAAATAACAAAATAAACAACTTTGTTATGGGCATATTTGCTGAATAAGCAATAGGAAACGAAATATCGCTATTTTTAATTTCAGGCCTCTTATATAACCCCCACTCCTGCCCGTCCCTAGAAATGTTAGTATGGCTTATTATAAGGAAGGCTTTAGTACTAATTCGCATACCGAGTTTGGTTTTGTTCGGTTGAATCTTTTGTACCTAATAAATTGTTGACTCCCGCTATAGATTTTAGCGTATAACTCATTTATACTTCCGTATACGGCAAATGTGCATATAACAAAAGTTACTCTAAATTACAAAATAAACAACTTTTGTTATGGGCATATTTGCTGAAAAAGCAATATGAAACGAAATATCGCTATTTTTAATTTCAGCCCTCCCTTATAACCCCCACTCCTATTTGTCTTAGAGAATATTAATATAGCCTAAAGTCTAAGTTGGGCTAGTAGTAATATACATACCAAGTTTCATAAAATTCGGTTCAGCCGTTTATGCGTGAAAAGGTAACAAACAAACAAACAAATAAACAAACAAACAAACAAACAAACAAACAAACAGACACCAAAGAAACAAAATGCAGTTATGGTGTCTATGACATGTGAAACGAAAAGTTATCGTGAAATTTCGCGAAAAAAATCAATGTACAGACAGAGGTTACAATTTTATATATATATAGATAGTTATATAAAATTGTAACCTCTGTCTGTACATTGATTTTTTTCGCGAAATTTCACGATAACTTTTCGTTTCACATGTCATAGACACCATAACTGCATTTTGTTTCTTTGGTGTCTGTTTGTTTGTTTGTTTGTTTATTTGTTTGTTTGTTTATTTGTTTGTTTGTTTGTTACCTTTTCACGCATAAACGGCAGAACCGAATTTTATGAAACTTGGTATGTATATTACTACTAACCCAACTTAGACTTTAGGCTATATTAATATTCTCTGAGACGAACAGGAGTGGGGGTTATAAGGGAGGGCTGAAATTAAAACTAGCGATATTTCGTTTACTATTGGTTTTTCGGCAAATATGAACATAACAAAAGTTGTTTATTTTGTTATTTAGAGTAACTTTTGTTATATACAATTTTTTCGTATACCGAATTATAAACGAGATATACGCTAATACCTGTAGCGGAAGCGATCAATTTTATTTGGGACAAAAGACCCAACCGAAATAAATAAAACTCGGTATATGTATTAGCACTAACGCTTTAATTATAACAAGCCATACCAACATTTCTAGGGACGGGCAGGAGTGGGGGTTATAAGGGAAACCTGAAATTAAAAATAGCGATATTCCTTTTCCTATTGGTTTTTCGGCAAATATGAACATAACAAACGTTGTTTATTTTGTTATTTAGAGTAACTTTTGTTATATTTATTTTTGTTATTTAACAATGTATAAACGAGATATACACTATAAACTAAAGCGGGAGTCAACTATTTTATTGGGCGCTAACGATTGAACCGAACTTGACAAAACTCGGTATGTCAATTAGCATTAATTCTTCCATGATTATAAGCTATATTAAAATGTTTAGGTTAGAACGGGAGGAGGGGGGGTTATAAGGGAGGCCTGAAATAAAAATTCGCGATATTTCATTGTCAATTTGTTTTTCGACAAACATGCACACAACAAAAATTGTTTACTTTGTTATTTAGATTAAACTTTTGTTTTATACATTTCTCCAGGAACAATGTGTGGAGCAAGTAATTTGCGTCGAAATATTGATATGCTCAACAAGTCATTCCTATTTGAACTATCAGGTACCTCAGCTGGAAAAATTAATTCAAATCAATGTTAATATTTTGTCCTTAATAGCTGAAATCTATGCATAATGCACAGGAGACGGGAAATATGGCAATTTGGAGGACAGTGAAGGCTTACATAAAAAGTTAATTTTATTATTAACAAATGCCAACAACGGGTATTAACCCTAAACACTGGAACGGGCAAATGTCAAAATATTGTGCAAAGTAAAGCCTTGCCAAAAAAATACCATCACCATTCAGCCTCAAATCAATTCCCGGGCGAAGCCGGGTATCTGAGCTAGTATATATATAAAATTGTAACCTCTGTCTGTACATTGATTTTTTTCGCGAAATTTCACGATAACTTTTCGTTTCACATGTCATAGACACCAAAACTGCATTTTGTTTCTTTCGTGTATGTTTGTTTGTTTGTTTGTTTGTTTGTTCGTTTGTTTGTTTGTTACCTTTTCACGCATAAACGGCTGAACCGAATTTTATGAAACTTGGTATGTATATTACTACTAGCCCAACTTAGACTTTAGGCTATATTATTATTCTCTAAGACAAACAGGAGTGGGGGTTATAAGGGAGGCCTGAAATTAAAAATAGCGATATTTCGTTTCCTATTGGTTTTTCGGCAAATATGCACATAACAAAAGTTATTTATTTTGTTATTTAGAGTAACTTTTGTTATATACACTTTCGTCGTATACCGAAGTATAAATGAGTTATACGCTAAAAATTATAGCGGGAGTCAACAATTTTATTTGGCACAAAACACTCAACCGAACTAAGTAAAACTCGGTATATGTATTAGCACTAACGCTTCCATTATAACAAGCCATACCAACATTTCTAGGGACGGGCAGGAGTGGGGGTTATAAGGGAAGCCAGAAATTAAAAATAGCGATATTTCGTTTTCTTATTGGATTTTCGGTAAATATGAACATAACAAAAGTTGTTTACTTTGTTATTTAGAGTAACATTTGTTATATACACTTTTTTCGTATACCGAATAATAAACGAGATATACGCTAAAATTTGTAGCGGAAGTGATCAATTTTATTTGGGACAATAGACCCAACCGAAATAAATAAAACTCGGTATGTGTATTAGCACTAACGCTTTCATTATAACAAACCATATCAACATTTCTAGGGACGGGTAGGAGTGGGGTTATAAGGGATGCCAGAGATTAAATATAGTGATATTTCGTTTCCTATTGGTTTTTCGGCAAATATGAACATGTCGATAAACAAGAACATTTCAATTGTATGAAGCATTTTAAAAACAATTAGCTGTTTCATGAGGAGCAAAGTATATTACTCCCCCCTCCCCCTTCCTCTGTCTTTCACTGGAACATTAATTAATCGGAAGTAAGTAATTTCATCCTTTAATGTGTTTAAAACATCTATTAATTCTCAAAAAACGAAAGTATTTAAACATACATAATTAGAATTGAAAATAGAATCTGAATATAAAGTAATGTTAGCGGAATTGAGAATTAGCCGTTAGTCATGTTCTGTTGGTTAACCTGGAGCGTCAGGGACGGGTGGGGAGACCTTCCTGTAATCTAGAACCTTTCTCACTCCCTCTTTCTTTCCTCAGTTGTTTTACACACTTTTTTCGTATACCGTATTATAAACGATATATACGCTAAAACCTATAGCGGAAGGGTATTTTGTTATTTAGAGTAAATTTTGTTATATAAACTTTTTTAGTATACCGAATTATAAACGAGATACATATATGCTAAAACCTATAGCGGAAGTGAACAATTTTATTTGGGACAAAAGACTCAGCCGAAATAAATAAAACTCGGTATGTGTATTAGCACTAACACTTTCCTTATAATAAGCCATACTAACATTTCTAGGGACGGGCAGGAGTGGGGGTTATAAGGGAGGCCTGAAATTAATAATGTCGATATTTCGTTTTAATAACTGAGATCTATGCATAATGCACAGGAGACGGGAAACATGACAATTTGGAGGACAGTGAAGACTTACATAAAAAAATAATTTTATTATTAACAAATGCCAAAAACGGGTGTTAATCCTAAATAGTGGGACGGGTAAAGGTGAAAATATTGTGCAAACTAAAGCCTTGCCAAAAAAAATACGATCACCATTCAGCCTCAAATGAATTCCCGAGCGAAGCCGGGTATCTGAGCTAGTATATATATAAAATTGTAACCTCTGTCTGTACATTGATTTTTTTTCGCGAAATTTCACGATAACTTTTCGTTTCACATGTCATAGACACCATAACTACATTTTGTTTCTTTCGTGTCTGTTTGTTTGTTTGTTTGTTTATTTGTTTGTTTGTTTGTCACCTTTTCACGCATAAACGGCTGAACCGAATTTTATGAAACTTGGTATGTATATCACTACTAGCCCAACTTAGACTTTAAGCTATATTAATATTCTGTAAGACGAACAGGAGTGGGGGTTATAAGGGAGGCCTGAGATTAAAAATAGCGATATTTCGTTTCCTATTGCTTTTTCAGCAAATATCCACATAACAAAAGTTGTTTATTTTGTAATTTAGAGTAACTTTTGTTATATGCAGTTTTGCCGTATACGGAAGTATAAATGAGTTATACGCTAAAAACTATAGCGGGAGTCAACAATTTATTAGGCACAAAAGACTAAACCGAACTAAACCAAACTCGGTATGTGAATTAGTACTAACGCCTTCCTTATAATAAGCCATACTAACATTTCTAGGGACGGGCAGGAGTGGGGGTTATAAGGAAGGCCTGAATTTAAAAATAGCGGTATTTCGTTTCTTATTGCATTTTCGGCAAATATGAACATAACAAAAGTTGTTTATTTTGTTATTTAGAGTAACTTTTGTCATATTCATTTTTGTCTTTTAACAAAGTATAAACGAGATATACACTATAAACTAAAGCGGGAGTCAACGATTTCATTGAGCGCTAACGAGTAAACCGAACTTACAAAAACTCGGTATGTCAATTAGCATTAATTCTTCCATGATTAT
Organism: Riptortus pedestris; assembly: GCA_019009955.1. Taxonomy (NCBI): domain Eukaryota; kingdom Metazoa; phylum Arthropoda; class Insecta; order Hemiptera; family Alydidae; genus Riptortus; species Riptortus pedestris. The sequence goes on from CM032228.1 coordinate 252,516,306, forward strand.
AAGCTATATTAAAATTTTTAGGTTAGAACGGGAGTGGGGGTTATAAGGGAGGCCTGAAATAAAAATTCGCGATATTTCATTGTCTATTTGTCTACGGGAAATATGACAATTTGGAGGACAGTGAAGACTTACATAAAAAATTAATTTTATTATTAACAAATGCCAACAACGGGAATTAACCCTAAACACTGAGACGGGTAAATGTCAAAATATTGTGCAAATTAATGCCTTGCCAAAAAAATACCATCACCATTCAGCCTCAAATCAATTCCCGGGCGAAGCCGGGTATCTGAGCTAGTATATATATAAAATTGTAACCTCTGTCTGTACATTGATTTTTTTTGCGAAATTTCACGATAACTTTTCGTTTCACATGTCATAGACACCATAACTGCATTTTGTTTCTTTGGTGTCTGTTTGTTTGTTTGTTTATTTGTTTGTTTGTTTGTTACCTTTTCACGCATAAACGGCTGAACTGAATTTTATGAAACTTGGTATGTATATTACTACTAGCCTAACTTAGACTTTAGGCTATATTAATATTCTCTAAGACGAACAGGAGGGGGGGTTATAAGGGAGGCCTGAAATTAAAAATAGCGATATTTCGTTTCCTATTGCTTTTTCAGCAAATATGCACATAACAAAGGTTGTTTATTTTGTAATTTAGAGTAACTTTTGTTATATGCACTTTTGCCGTATACGGAAGTATAAATGAGTTATACGCTAAAAACTATAGCGGGAGTCCACAATTTTATTTGGCACAAAAGACTCAACCGAACTAAACCAAACTCGCTATGTGAATTAATACTAACGATTTCCTTATAATAAGCCATACTAACGTTTCTAGGGACGGGCAGGAGTGGGGGTTATAAGGGAGGCATGAAATTAAGAATAGCGATATTTCGTTTCCTATTGCTTTTTCAGCAAATATACACATAACAAAAGTTGTTTATTTCGTTATTTGGAGTAACTTTTGTTATATACACTTTTGTCGTATACCTAAGTATAAATGAGTTATAAGCTAAAAACTATAGCGGGAGTCATTAATTTTATTGGGCTCAAAAGACTCAACCGAACTAAATAAAACTCGGTATGTATATTAGTGTTGACGCCCTAATTATCATAGGCCATACCAACATTTAAAGAGACGAGCTGGAGTGGGGTTTATAAGGGAGGCCTGAAATTAACATTAGTGATATTTCGTTTCCTATTGGTTTTTCGACAAACATGCACATAGCAAAAGTTGTTTACTTTGTTATTTAGAGTAACTTTTGTGCGCATTCACTTTTAAAATGAAGTAAACACGGGATATACGCTAAACGGGAGTCAATAATATTAGTACTTATTTAAGGGGTTTTAATAAAGGAATATTATGACAAATGATGTTACGTTTTATATGATAGTTCAAAGTATGATTCGGATTAGTGAGGTAATAAATCTTCGTCACCCCCTCCTAATAACTTTGTTATTTATTTCCAATAGAAATATAAACTATAAGAGCATTTCCATTATTTAATTTGTATAATCTACCTTGATGTTATTGAAACAAATATTTAATATAATAACAATTAAACGTTAATGGTAATGTCATTATGACAAAAAACAATATGCGTTTAAACTCGATATGATATTTTCAGGGTGCCACTATTATTTAATTCCATCCGATAGATAAATTATAAAATAATGTTTTACTTCAATAATATAAGTAGAAGAATGTTGAGAAGTCTCATGCGGGAACGGAAGATGACGGGAACCTTGCACGTTAATTGAGTTTACTTATTTCCCGTCTGGCATTACTGGAAGCGATTTCCAGTGAGATTCACTAATACAAATATAATCTTACGTGCAAAACTTTGCCTAAACTATGTGAGCTCGGATTGGCTTTTGAAAGGAAATATGTTTATTATAGATGATATTTAATTGTAATAAATGCTACCCATGATTATGGTTTGAATTATTGAAAAACGGTGAGTCAAAAAGTGTAGAGGGATAGATTAGGAACACATTATCATTTATCCTTCAAAAATAAAATTTCTATTCTATTAATCCCCAAAAGTTACCCTTCAGGGTTGGCTATTTCGAAAATCATTACGTCGTGGAGGGAAATCTAATTGTACACATTGAAGTCTTACTATCAAAATATCATCATTAGTCAGTCAAGAATGATTTCCCGGGCATCGCCGGGTACCTTAGCTAGTATATATATAAAATTGTAACCTCTGTCTGTACATTGATTTTTTTCTCGAAATTTCACGATAACTTTTCGTTTCACTTGTGATAGACACCATAACTGCATTTTGTTTCTTTCGTGTATGATTGTTTGTTTGTTTATTTATTTGTTTGTTCGTTTGTTTGTTTGTTACCTTTTCACGCATAAACGGCTGAACCGAATTTTATGGAACTTGGTATGTATATTACAACTAACCCAACTTAGACTTTAGGCTATATTAAAATTCACTGAGATGAACAGGAGTGGGGGTTGTAAGGGAGGCCTGAAATTAAAAATAGCGATATTTCGTTTCCTATTGGTTTTCGGAAAGTTTGAAATTAACAAAAGTTGTTTATTTTGTTATTTAGAGTAACTTTTGTTATATACACTTTTTTAGTATAACGTATTATAAACGAGATATACGCTAAAACCTATAGCGGAAGTGAGCAATTTTATTTGGCACAAACGACTCAACCGAACTAAATAAAACTCGGTATGTATATTAGCACTAATACCTTCATTATAATAAGCCATACCAACAATTCTAGGGATGGGCAGGAGTGGGGGTTGTAAGGGAGGCCTGAATTTAAAATATCGGTATTTCGTTTTCTATTCGTTTTTCGGCAAATATGAACATGACGATAAACAAGTACATTTCAATTGTATGAAGCATTTTAAAAACAAGTAGCTGTTTCATGAGGAGCAAAGTATATTACCCCCCCCCTTCCTCTGTCTTTCACTGGAACATTAATTAATCGGAAGTAAGTAATTTCATCCTTTAATGTGTTTAAAACATCTATTAATTCTCAAAAAACGAAAGTATTTAAACATACATAATTAGAATTTAAAATAGAATCTGAATATAAAGTAATGTTAGCGGAATTGAGAATTAGCCGTTAGTCATGTTCTGTTGGTTAACCTGGAGCGTCAGGGACGGGTGGGGAGACCTTCCTGTAATCTAGAACCTTTCTCACTCCCTCTTTCTTTCCTCAGTTGTTTTACACACTTTTTTCGTATCCGTATTATAAACGAGATATACGCTAAAACCTATAGCGGAAGGGTATTTTGTTATTTAGAGTAAATTTTGTTATATAAACTTTTTTAGTATACCGAATTATAAACGAGATACATATATGCTAAAACCTATAGCGGAAGTGAACAATTTTATTTGGTACAAAAGACCCAGCCGAAATAAATAAAACTCGGTATGTGTATTAGCACTACCGCTTTTCTTATAATAAGCCATACTAACATTTCTAGGGACGGGCAGGAGTGGGGGTTATAAGGGAGGCCTGAAATTAATAATGTCGATATTTCGTTTTAATAACTGAGATCTATGCATAATGCACAGGAGACGGGAAACATGACAATTTGGAGGACAGTGAAGACTTACATAAAAAAATAATTTTATTATTAACAAATGCCAAAAACGGGTGTTAATCCTAAATAGTGGGACGGGTAAAGGTCAAAATATTGTGCAAATTAAAGCCTTGCCAAAAAAAATACGATCACCATTCAGCCTCAAATGAATTCCCGAGCGAAGCCGGGTATCTGAGCTAGTATATATATAAAATTGTAACCTCTGTCTGCACATTGATTTTTTTCGCGAAATTTCACGATAACTTTTCGTTTCACATGTCATAGACACCATAACTACATTTTGTTTCTTTCGTGTCTGTTTGTTTGTTTGTTTGTTTATTTGTTTGTTTGTTTGTCACCTTTTCACGCATAAACGGCTGAACCGAATTTTATGAAACTTGGTATGTATATCACTACTAGCCCAACTTAGACTATAAGCTATATTAATATTCTGTAAGACGAACAGGAGTGGGGGTTATAAGGGAGGCCTGAAATTAAAAATAGCGATATTTCGTTTCCTATTGCTTTTTCAGCAAATATGCACATAACAAAAGTTGTTTATTTTGTAATTTAGAGTAACTTTTGTTATATGCAGTTTTGCCGTATACGGAAGTATAAATGAGTTATACGCTAAAAACTATAGCGGGAGTCAACAATTTATTAGGCACAAAAGACTAAACCGAACTAAACCAAACTCGGTATGTGAATTAGTACTAACGCCTTCCTTATAATAAGCCATACTAACATTTCTAGGGACGGGCAGGAGTGGGGGTTATAAGGAAGGCCTGAATTTAAAAATAGCGGTATTTCGTTTCTTATTGCATTTTCGGCAAATATGAACATAACAAAAGTTGTTTATTTTGTTATTTAGAGTAACTTTTGTCATATTCATTTTTGTCTTTTAACAAAGTATAAACGAGATATACACTATAAACTAAAGCGGGAGTCAACGATTTCATTGAGCGCTAACGAGTAAACCGAACTTACAAAAACTCGGTATGTCAATTAGCATTAATTCTTCCATGATTATAAGCTATATTAAAATTTTTAGGTTAGAACGGGAGTGGGGGTTATAAGGGAGGCCTGAAATAAAAATTCGCGATATTTCATTGTCTATTTGTCTACGGGAAATATGACGATTTGGAGGACAGTGAAGACTTACATAAAAAATTTATTTTATTATTAACCAATGCCAACAACGGGAATTAACCCTAAACACTGAGACGGGTAAATGTCAAAATATTGTGCAAATTAATGCCTTGCCAAAAAAATACCATCACCATTCAGCCTCAAATCAATTCCCGGGCGAAGCCGGGTATCTGAGCTAGTATATATATAAAATTGTAACCTCTGTCTGTACATTGATTTTTTTTGCGAAATTTCACGATAACTTTTCGTTTCACATGTCATAGACACCATAACTGCATTTTGTTTCTTTGGTGTCTGTTTGTTTGTTTGTTTATTTGTTTGTTTGTTTGTTACCTTTTCACGCATAAACGTCTGAACCGAATTTTATGAAACTTGGTACCTATATAACTACTAGCCTAACTTAGACTTTAGGCTATATTAATATTCTCTAAGACGAACAGGAGGGGGGGTTATAAGGGAGGCCTGAAATTAAAAATAGCGATATTTCGTTTCCTATTGCTTTTTCAGCAAATATGCACATAACAAAGGTTGTTTATTTTGTAATTTAGAGTAACTTTTGTTATATGCACTTTTGCCGTATACGGAAGTATAAATGAGTTATACGCTAAAAACTATAGCGGGAGTCCACAATTTTATTTGGCACAAAAGACTCAACCGAACTAAACCAAACTCGCTATGTGAATTAATACTAACGATTTCCTTATAATAAGCCATACTAACATTTCTAGGGACGGGCAGGAGTGGGGGTTATAAGGGAGGCCTGAAATTAAGATAGCGATATTTCGTTTCCTATTGCTTTTTCAGCAAATATGCACATAACAAAAGTTGTTTATTTCGTTATTTGGAGTAACTTTTGTTATATACACTTTTGTCGTATACCTAAGTATAAATGAGTTATAAGCTAAAAACTATAGCGGGAGTCATTAATTTTATTGGGCTCAAAAGACCCAACCGAACTAAATAAAACTCGGTATGTATATTAGTGTTGACGCCCTAATTATCATAGGCCATACCAACATTTCTAGAGACGAGCTGGAGTGGGGTTTATAAGGGAGGCCTGAAATTAACATTAGTGATATTTCGTTTCCTATTGGTTTTTCGACAAACATGCACATAGCAAAAGTTGTTTACTTTGTTATTTAGAGTAACTTTTGTGCGCATTCACTTTTAAAATGAAGTAAACACGGGATATACGCTAAACGGGAGTCAATAATATTAGTACTTATTTAAGGGGTTTTAATAAAGGAATATTATGACAAATGATGTTACGTTTTATATGATAGTTCAAAGTATGATTCGGATTAGTGAGGTAATAAATCTTCGTCACCCCCTCCTAATAACTTTGTTATTTATTTCCAATAGAAATATAAACTATAAGAGCATTTCCATTATTTAATTTGTATAATCTACCTTGATGTTATTGAAACAAATATTTAATATAATAACAATTAAACGTTAATGGTAATGTCATTATGACAAAAAACAATATGCGTTTAAACTCGATATGATATTTTCAGGGTGCCACTATTATTTAATTCCATCCGATAGATAAATTATAAAATAATGTTTTACTTCAATAATATAAGTAGAAGAATGTTGAGAAGTCTCATGCGGGAACGGAAGATGACGGGAACCTTGCACGTTAATTGAGTTTACTTACTTCCCGTCTGGCATTGCTGGAAGTGATTTCCAGTGAGATTCACTAATACAAATATAATCTTACGTGCAAAACTTTGCCTAAACTATGTGAGCTCGGATTGGCTTTTGAAAGGAAATATGTTTATTATAGATGATATTTAATTGTAATAAATGCTACCCATGATTATGGTTTGAATTATTGAAAAACGGTGAGTCAAAAAGTGTAGAGGGATAGATTAGGAACACATTTTCATTTATCCTTCAAAAATAAAATTTCTATTCTATTAATCCCCAAAAGTTACCCTTCAGGGTTGGCTATTTCGAAAATCATTACGTCGTGGAGGGAAGTGTAATTGTGCACATTGAAGTCTTACTATCAAAATACCATCATTAGTAAGTCAAGAATGATTTCCCGGGCATCGCCGGGTACCTTAGCTAGTATATATATAAAATTGTAGCCTCTGTCTGTACATTGATTTTTTTCTCGAAATTTCACGATAACTTTTCGTTTCACATGTCGTAGACACCATATCTGCATTTTGTTTCTTTCGAGTATGTTTGTTTGTTTGTTTGTTTATTTATTTGTTTGTTTGTTTGTTACCTTTTCACGCATAAACGGCTGAACCGAATTTTATGAAACTTGGTATGTATATTACTACTAACCCAACTTAGACTTTAGGCTCTATTAAAATTCTTTGAGATGAACAGGAGTGGGGGTTGTAAGGGAGGCCTGAAATTAAAAATAGCGATATTTCGTTTCCTATTGGTTTTTGGCAAGTATGAATATAACAAAAGTTGTTTATTTTGTTATTTAGAGTAACTTTTGTTATATACACTTTTTTCGTATAACGTATTATAAACGAGATATACGCTAAAACCTATAGCGGAAGTGAGCAATTTTATTTGGCACAAACGACTCAACCGAACTAAATAAAACTCGGTATGTATATTAGCACTAATACCTTCATTATAATAAGCCATACCAACAGTTCTAGAAACGGGCAGGAGTGGGGGTTGTAAGGGAGGCCTGAATTTAAAAATAGCGGTATTTCGTTTTCTATTCGATTTTCGGCAAATATGAACATAACAAAAGTTGTTAATTTTGTTATTTAGAGTAACTTTGGTCATATTCATTTTTGTCTTTTAACAAAGTATAAACGAGATATACACTATAAACTAAAGCGGGAGTCAACGATTTCATTGAGCACTAACGAGTAAACTGAACTTACAAAAACTCAGTATGTCAATTAGCATTAATTCTTCCATGATTATAAGCTATATTAAAATTTTTAGGTTAGAACGGGAGTGGGGGTTATAAGGGAGGCCTGAAATAAAAATTCGCGATATTTCATTGTCTATTTGTCTACGGGAAATATGACAATTTGGAGGACAGTGAAGACTTACATAAAAAATTAATTTTATTATTAACAAATGCCAACAACGGGAATTAACCCTAAACACTGGGACGGGTAAATGTCAAAATATTGTGCAAATTAAAGGCTTGCCAAAAAAATACCATCACCATTCAGCCTTAAATCAATTCCCGGGCGAAGCCGGGTATCTGAGCTAGTATATATATAAAATTGTAACCTCTGTCTGTACATTGATTTTTTTCGCGAAATTTCACGATAACTTTTAGTTTCACATGTCATAGACACCATAACTGCATTTTGTTTCTTTGGTGTCTGTTTGTTTGTTTGTTTGTTACCTTTTCACGCATAAACGGCTGAACCGAATTTTATGAAACTTGGTATGTATATTACTACTAACCCAACTTAGACTTTAGGCTATGTTAATATTCTCTGAGACGAACAGGAGTGGGGGTTATAAGGGAGGCCTGAAATTAAAAATAGTGATATTTCGTTTCCTATTGCATTTTCGGCAATTATGCACATAACAAAAGTTGTTTAATTTGTTATTTAGAGTAACTTTTGTGATCTACACTTTTGTCGTACACCTAAGTATAAAGGCGTTTTACGCTTAAAATGATAGCGGAAGTCAACAATTTTATTTGGCACAAAAGACTCAACCGAACTAAACCAAACTGGGTATGTGAATTAGCACTAACGTCTTCCTTATAATAAGGAATTCTAGCATTTCTAGGGACGGGCAGGAGTGGGGGTTATAAGGGAGGCCTGAAATTAAAAATAGTGATATTTCGTCTCCTATTGGGGTTTCGGCAAATATGCACATAACAAAGTGGTTTATTTTATTATTTAGTGAAATTTGCTCAACAATTCTTTGGAACTACAAGGTACCTCACCGGGAAAAACTAATTCAAATGTATGTTCATATTTTGTGCTTAATAATTGAAATCTATGCATAATGCACAGGAAACGGGAAATATGACGAACAGTGAAGTCTTACATAAAAAAATAATTTTATTATTAACAAATCCACAGAAACGACGGGTATGTACACTAAACACTGGGACGGATAAATATCAAAATATTGTGCAAATTAAAGCCTTGCCAAAAAATATACTATCACCATTCAGCCTACTGTGAATTCCCGAGCGAAGCCGTGTATCTGAGCTATTATATATATATATATATATATATATATATATATATACAGTTTTGAACGGACCTCATTTTCGTCATCTACTAGGTAGGATCGATGGACATTTGAAGAAAAATTTCGAAAATCGCGTCATGAGTACAACCTCAATAGCTGATTTCCCTTAAGGGAAATCTGCTAAAACGTTTTCTTGTTTCTTAAAATAAAAAAAAAAATTAATTTTTTTTTGTTTCATTATGGAAGTTGATGAATAACTTAGGTAATCTCCAATTGGCGGTTATCCTTTATCCCCTGCCTTTGAAATATCGTACTACGACATAATTTGATTTATTACTCATTATCATGTATTTTATTTACTTTAAATTCGAAGTTTTTATTAATTTACTTTTAATGTAATTAGTTGATATTAAATTATCAAACTTTCGATACCGATACTCATCTTTTTGTTGCGATACCGTTGAAATATTGGAAGCAAAGTATCGATACCAATACTCCTAGTATCGAAACTAAAGTATCGATACCTACTCATATCGGTAGTATCGCAACGTCCCTAATAGTGATATGATGGGCAGGAGTGGGGGTTATAAGGAAGGCCTGAAATTAATAATAGTGATATGATGGGCAGGAGTGGGGGTTATAAGGAAGGCCTGAAATTAATAATAGTGATATGATGGGCAGGAGTGGGGGTTATAAGGAAGGCCTGAAATTAATAATAGTGATATGATGGGCAGCAGTGGGGGTTATAAGGAAGGCCTGAAATTAATAATAGTGATATGATGGGCAGCAGTGGGGGTTATAAGGAAGGCCTGAAATTAATAATAGTGATATGATGGGCAGGAGTGGGGGTTATAAGGAAGGCCTGAAATTAATAATAGTGATATGATGGGCAGGAGTGGGGGTTATAAGGAAGGCCTGAAATTAATAATAGTGATATGATGGGCAGGAGTGGGGGTTATAAGGAAGGCCTGAAATTAATAATAGTGATATGATGGGCAGCAGTGGGGGTTATAAGCAAGGCATGAAATTAATAATAGTGATATGAGGGGCAGCAGTGGGGGTGATAAGGAAGGCCTGAAATTAATAATAGTGATATGATGGGCAGCAGTGGGGGTTATAAGGAAGGCCTGAAATTAATAATAGTGATATGATGGGCAGCAGTGGGGGTTATAAGGAAGGCCTGAAATTAATAATAGTGATATGATGGGCAGGAGTGGGGGTTATAAGGAAGGCCTGAAATTAATAATAGTGATATGATGGGCAGCAGTGGGGGTTATAAGTAAGGCCTGAAATTTATAATAGTGATATGATGGGCAGGAGTGGGGGTTATAAGGAAGGCCTGACATTAATACTAGTGACATGCTGCCCCGCAGAGGGGGTTATGCGGATGGCCTGAAATTAATTATAGTGATATGATGGGCAGGAGTGGGGGTTAGAAGGAAGGCCTGAAATTAATAATAGTGATATGATGGGCAGGAGTGGGGGTTATAAGGAAGGCCTGAAATTAATAATAGTGATATGATGGGCAGGAGTGGGGGTTATAAGGAAGGCCTGAAATTAATAATAGTGATATGATGGGCAGCAGTGGCGGTTATAAGGAAGGCCTGAAATTAATAATAGTGATATGATGGGCAGCAGTGGGGGTTATAAGGAAGGCCTGAAATTAATAATAGTGATATGATGGGCGGCAGTGGGGGTTATAAGGAAGGCCTGAAATTAATAATAGTGATATGATGGGCAGCAGTGGGGGTTATAAGGAAGGCCTGAAATTAATAATAGTGATATGATGGGCAGCAGTGGGGGTTATAAGGAAGGCCTGAAATTAATAATAGTGATATGATGGGCAGCAGTGGGGGTTATAAGGAAGGCCTGAAATTAATAATAGTGATATGATGGGCAGCAGTGGGGGTTATAAGGAAGGCCTGAAATTAATAATAGTGATATGTTGGGCAGGAGTGGGGGTTATAAGGAAGGCCTGAAATTAATAATAGTGATATGATGGGCAGCAGTGGTGGTTATAAGGAAGGCCTGAAATTAATAATAGTGATATGATGGGCAGCAGTGGGGGTTATAAGTAATGCCTGAAATTAATAGTAGTGATATGATGGGCTGCAGTGGGGGTTATAAGGAAGGCCTGAAATTAATAATAGTGATATGATGGGCAGCAGTGGGGGTTATAAGGAAGGCCTGAAATTAATAATAGTGATATGATGGGCAGGAGTGGGGGTTATAAGGAAGGCCTGAAATTAATAATAGTGATATGATGGGCAGCAGTGGGGGTTATAAGGAAGGCCTGAAATTAATAATAGTGATATGATGGGCAGGAGTGGGGGTTATAAGGAAGGCCTGAAATTAATAATAGTGATATGATGGGCAGGAGTGGGGGTTTTAAGGGAGACCTGAAATTAATAGTAGTGATATGATGGGCAGCAGTGGGGGTTATAAGGAAGGCCTGAAATTAATAATAGTGATATGATGGGCAGGAGTGGGGGTTATAAGGAAGGTCTGAAATTAATAATAGTGATATGATGGGCAGGAGTGGGGGTTTTAAGGGAGACCTGAAGTAAAAGTAGTGATATTTCGTTTCCTATTGGGGTTTCGGCAAATATGCACCTAACAAAAGTTGTTTATTTTGTTATTTAGAGAAACTTTTGTTATATACACTATCGTCGTATACCGAAGTATAAAGGCTTTATACGCTAAAAATTATAGCGCGAGCCAACAATTTTGTTGGGCACTAACGATTGAACCGAACTTAGCTGAACTCGGTGTGTGAATTAGCATTAATTCTTCCATGATTATAAGCTATATTAAAAATTTTAGGTTCAAAGGGGCGTGGGGATTATAAGAGGCGTGCTTTTTTTATTTTCTATTTGTTTTTCGGCAGTTGTTTACTTTGTTATTTAGAGTAACTTTTGTGTGCATTCACTTTTGTCGTAAAATGAAGTAAACACGGGATATACGCTAAACGGGAGTCAATAATTATATTAGTACTTATTTAAGGGGTTTGAATAAATGAATATTATGACAAATGATGTTACTTTTTCGTCTTATATGATAGTCAGTCAAGAATGATTTCCCGGGCATAGAGATGGTAGTGTTCCTTCAAAAATTGTAAATAAACTATCAAATGATTAGGTTATAAAATACCATATGATTTTATTTCTAAACCTTATGTTATCACCTAATAGCAATTCAAATCACTGGCTGCCGGTATCTATAAAAGACCCTCAGTTTTATCTCAATCACTCAAATTTTAGTAATCCAAAAACAATAGAAGGTGGGCGGTCAACAGGACGTATACGTATATATCTCACAAAGTAAAAGTTTAATGAAAACAATATTTGGTATTTAGGCTTCGAATAATGTGTTTTATTATATAACAGAGTATTGTTTATGTAACACTAGTAGAAGTGGGGGTTTACTGAAGGCTGAAAACTGAAAAATGCAAATATCTCGGTTAATATTCAAGATAAAGAATAAATGTATAGAACAATATTTATAGTACATTTCTTTTGCAATAAGATTGGATCTGCACAATATTTTGATCTGACGTATAGTAACGGAGATATTTCGAATTTTCAAAATTCCTCCCCTCAAACCCCCCCCCCCCCTCCACTGGTCCTATTTCAGCCATTAACGAACTTGATCTGTCTTTTTACATAAAACGTTTAAATATCGAGTTTGGTAACGATTAAACAAAAATAGTGACCGCTAGAGCGGTAACAGACAAATATATATATATATATATATATATATATATGTAGCAGCTTGGGCTGCTCTATAACCTAACCCTTACTAGACGCCACGTGGTCCCAATGACAGTGTTGCCAGGAACTAATTAATCTAATTTTAACGTGGCTACACTGCGAGCAACCATATAATAACCTTTCAGTCAGTGTATAAAATTTAACCGCTCACTCTCGCAGTTGTGTGTGTTGTGCTTTTGTGAACTCTGCTCCGAACCATTTTTGTTGTTATCTATTCAAAGACCGATTGTTATTATTTATTGCATTTTGTGTTCTTCAATCTTTTAATTTTCGACCAGTTGTTTGTTTTTTTATAAATTATAGTGCCTTATTACTTTCAAGTTTTGTTATTGTACGTTAAAAAAAACCCGTACATTATAACAAAAGTTACTCTAAATAACAAAATAAACTACTTTTGTTATGTGCATATTTGCTGAAAAAGCAATAGGAAACGAAATATCGCTATTTTTAATTTCAGGCCTCCCTTATAACCCCCACTCCTGCCCGTCCCTAGAAATGTTAGTATGGCTTATTATAAGGAAATCGTTAGTATCCCTTTAGGGAAATCTGCTAAAAGAGTGGTTCCCTGTAGATAACCCGTCCCAATTAGCCCAAGTAGCATAAAGTGGACGTAAATAAAATAAAAAGAAACAAATTGCAGCTATCGTGTCTATGACATGTGAAACGAAAAAGTATCATGAAATTTGTCGAAAACAAATCAATGCACAGACAGAGGTTACAGTTTTATAAATATAGTAGCTAAGGTACCCGGCGCGGGAAATTATTGTTGACTGACTAATAATGGTATTTTTATAGCAAGACTTTTTTATGTACAATTAAACTTCCTCCAGGCGTATTGTTTTTCCGAAATCAATCCCAATCCTAAAGGGTAACTTGTGGGGACTAATGGAATATAAATTTTAGTTTTAAAGAATAAATCAAAATATGTTCCTAATCTGTGTTCAGTCGTCAGTTTGAATTTTAAATTTCCCGCGCTCGCGGGGCTCATAGACCCGCCACACTCACATGCATATCGCCAAGGCCGTGGCTACAGCGGAAAAACACATGCAGTTCAAGAAGGCATCGGCCAGCAACAAGGATAGAGTCAGGGGGGTGCCATTCGGCAGGTGCGCAGATCAAAAATTTTTGCGACTTTGGCGCATGACGTCACTGGGCTGAACTCAGCTTTGTTTACATCGTGAGCATCGTTGTGTTTTTAGTTAATTGTTTTATTTTCCATTGTTATAAGTGATTTTTTTTTTCAAAATGAGTGAGCCTGCTATTGCAACATGTTCATACAACTCTAGGAGATCAGGCAAGTCTGTATCTGATCACCGGTTCCCGAAAAACGAAGAAATTAAGAAACAGTGGATAGTTCTGTGTAGACGAGGAGATTTGAAATTTAATCCGCCTTTTGCTCGGGTTTGTTCAGAACACTTCAGTGATAGTGATTACCAAAGGAATTTACAAGCAGAATTGTTAGGCTATGTTCCTAATAGATTGATATTAAAAGAAGAAGCTGTGCCGCATCTTAATTTACCAGTATCGTCCGTAAGTAAACAAACACCTACTAGCTCTACTTCTGACTCAAAATGTGAAACATCTAGAGACTGTAGGAGTAAAAAACGTGAAATAACTCAACGTGCCCTGCGTCACATTAATGAGATTTCTCCCAAAAAGCTGAAAAGTGATTTTTCATGTAATACAGAAGAAGTTGATTGTGATGGATGTATTCTCTTAAAGGAAAAAATTGCTGAATATGAATCCCAATTAAAGTCCTTGCTGATCCAAGTAAAAAATTTAGAAAGTAATAACTTTAATTTAAAAAAGAGAGTTACTAAATTGCTAACAGTTATTTACCAGATAAAAATGCAAAATGAAGAAAAAATGCAGTGAAAAAAGAAATGGAAAGGATTTGTTATCCAATATTATCCAAAGCTCAAATTCAGAGCATACACTCAAAAAATATCAGCAGCAACTGTTTTGGACAAGACAGACTTCATGCGAATGGGAGCTTTTAAAATGTAAGAAAAGAATAATTTTCTTGTAGTGTTTCCTATAGACACTATAGGAGTATATTTCCATGCTCCATCATTAATGATATAACATGTTTCCTTCGCAGTTATTTATTCTATGGGACAGTGCGGTTTCAATGCATACACTCAAAAAATATCAGCAGCAACTGTTTTGGACAAGACAGACTTCATGCGAATGGGAGCTTTTAAAAAGGTAAGATTTAAAATATTAGAAACAGAATAATTTTCTTGTATTGTTTCCTATAGAGCACTATAGGAGTTTATTTCCCATGGTCTATCATTAATGATATTACATGTTTCCTCCACAGTTAGTTATTCTATGGGACAGTGCGGTTTCAATTCATATGCTCCAACATCAGAGCCATTCTCTTCACAAGGATGCTATTGGAACCAAGGATTCCCTCTGACTAAATTTAAGCATCTTTTTATTACAAGGAGGACTACATGCCAATGATAACCTTTAAAAATCTTGTACCTATATTGACTAGCTGATGTTTAAAATAATTTAGTCATTTTTATTCATTTTTAACTGGGTATCATTGTTTATTGCTTGGTTAATCTCAATTTTATTAACTTTTATTTGTTTGTATAATAGAAGTCATTACTGTTTTCATGTTTTGGAGATTTCATCTTATTATAGTAAAGTTTTACTTTTTGTTGTGCTAATTACCTAGAAAAATTACGATTTTTAAATGTAACCCAACATATATAAATTTTAAGGAACTATTATGTATTTATTTTTAATGGAATCTAATTTGTACATGGTTTATTTGAAATAAAATATATTCAACTAAAGTAATTTGTATCATTTACAGACATATACCATTTTAACAATTTTTTATTCGCCAAATTAATCAGAAAACTGCTTATATTGATCGTATTTCGGCTTGTCCGCCAGGAATCTTTCAGCCCAGTGACGTAGAGGCTTGCTGCATTCTGATTGGCTACTCGCGAATGGCGCTACCTTATCTTATACGTACCTTGGATAGAGTCAGTTGCTCTCAGACGTTGGGGTCGTTCATACGGCCAGTGGGGCCTAGTCCCTCTCCCTCCCCTACAGATCACCGCTTCGCTTCATAGATAACCGCTTCATAGACAACCGCAGTTGGAAGTCACCCGTGATAGTCATTCAGTTGTTTCATCTCCCGCAAGGCTGCCATCCTCTATTTATCACCCCTACAAGCCAAGACTCCATCATTTCAAGGAAAGTGCATGATTACCGCAAGTACCTACTTAATAATGCTAGCATTATTTGCGCCAATATCGAATGAGTACTCATATATCATAGGACCGACCGCTCATTTTGTAGATATAGTTATATGGCCGCCATATTAGTTCATAAAGTTACTTTCTTTTGTTTACTGTTCAAATTTCATTTTTATTATAATATATTTCTATTACAGATAAGTTAATGCATAACGTAAGGTTCCTTTGTCTTGTTCAACCTCTAGATATAACGAGTAGCATATAGAGATATAATTCACTATTTCAATATACCTAATTCTTAAGAGAACTCACATAGTTGTTTTGTTTTCTTTATTTATCTTTTTCCCTCATCTCTCCAGGAGAAATAACAAATGGTTCAGTCTAAATTCTCTCCCAACTCTTGCCTTTAACACAAGCTTTCCGCCATTACATTTTGGTGCCGACATTTTCTATTATTACCGCAAAAGCTTACCGCACGCCCCTACACTATGCCTCCCCCCATTTTGGAATAATTCAAACCATAATCATGGATAGCGTTTATTACAATTAAATGTCATCTATAATCAACATATTTCCTGATAAAAACCAATCCGAGCACGTATAGTTTAAGCATAGTTTTGTAGGTAAGATTATATTCGTAATAGTAGATCTCAGAAGAAATCACTTTCAGTAATGCCAGCATTTCACAGGAAATAAGTAAACTCCTTTTTTTGTTTTAGCCTCCCATCAACTTCCGCTCCAGCATGAGGGGTATCAACATTTCCCCCCTTAAATTATTGATTCAAAATATTACTTTAATAATTAACCTAAGTAATACTTTAAAGAATCATATCGAGTGGAAACGCATATTGCCTTTTGTCAAAAAGACATTACCATTAACGTTTAATTGTTATGATGGTACATATTTCTTTTAATAACATTAAGTTATCGGAAATAAGATAATATACTACCAGAGCCAAAGAGTTTGATTCCCTACCAATTAATTGCTATCACTCCCTGTGCAAACTCAGTATGACTTTGTTTTAATAATACATTATACAAATTTTTTTGCGAATGTAAACATCGCAACAAATGTAAATAAAAAAAGTAAAGAACACAGATGTATTTATTAGATTGATGAATGCATCTTAAAGGGGATTTCTCTTAAGTAACCATAATACTACTTTCTTTGCAAACCTGAAAGGGGTTATACAATGATAGAGGCTGGTTCTATTAAAAATAGATAACTAATACAAAATACATTTTTTTCTTTCACTTTTCAGGGTTTTCGTTCATTTAGACTGCTTTAATGGATCTAATGGGGCGAAAGAAAACAAAAGGTTTATTCCAAGGCTACAGATGAATCGTTGGTGATGGTGTGAAGATGGCTTGAGCGTGATCATTTGATAATGATCCATCGATACATATTCAAGGCATTCAATCATCAAAAAGCAATAGTAATCAAGATATGAAACTGATAACCAAAGAGTATCGACTTCAAAAGGACTATGAATGATACTTACTGCCTATGACCATTGAGATGAAAATTCTCAATCTGCACCTGACATCCTCCTTTTTATGCAGTTTTTTTTTTTATATTAAAGAAACATCCAAAAACAAATTTAAAGCTATCTAAAACCAAAGAACACTTTTCTTTTGGTGTTACAAGTTTCAAAAATCTCTGAGACAGGAACTTCATTTGCCTATATGTTTTATTTTATGTATATACATATATTATATAGTATAAATATTTCTAAATACTATTATTGAACTACTTCCTAAATAGTATATGTACAAATGGTTATATAATGCATGTAGAAATTCATGATTTTTAGAAAACGTACAGAATTGATTAATAATAACAAATTACAGTCGTTGAGAACATTTTTTAACACTCTATACATCTTTCTTATTTCTCTTGGTTAACTTCAGACTTGTTTTCACAATTATATAATAG
Source organism: Riptortus pedestris (assembly GCA_019009955.1). Lineage (NCBI taxonomy): Eukaryota > Metazoa > Arthropoda > Insecta > Hemiptera > Alydidae > Riptortus > Riptortus pedestris. Next base: position 252,534,105 of record CM032228.1, read on the forward strand.
TAGAATCGTAATAAACGTTATGCCGAATATAAACGAGTTAATAATAATGTATTACATAGCAATTAATATTTAATTCATCATATATTATCAAGACATTTGGATTTGTCAAGTATGCTATTCAAAATTCCTAGTGTCCGCAACTCTATGTTACCTAGAATATTTAGTTATATGCCTTAACATATATGGCAGTTCAGAGCTTCCATTCCCCCACGATTGATTCGTTAGTGAAAAATATCATTAATGCTACACATACTTCATAGGCCCAGTGCAGAATATTTTTATATTCGGCCACTCTAGAAAAAACAATTATAGATCCATAGGTCGACTAAGACACCATAAATATTTTTGATTTGGTAAATCATTTATTTTTTATTGCAATATTAAGGATCCTATACAAATTGAGAACAATATAATCTGACTCTAATAAGTAAAACATTTGAACAAAGAATCCAGCACTCTCCTAGATTCAAAGTCAAAGTTAAGAGAAGACATGCAGTGCTGGTGAGCTATCTTACAAGAGATCAGATGAGTTTGACTCATCAATGATGTTGTATAAACTAAAGAGCTGGTGGATCTAACTCATCCGCTATTTTCATGGTAAAGTTGAACATACATACATAATAACAGTGCAGGTGAGCAAAATATACTGAAGAGTTAGTGGATCCAGGATATCCCCCCCTTCTCCCATTTTGTGGTCCAGGTTAAGGCATAAAAATATGCTTGGAGTGCAATATGTAGTAGTGACTAAGAGGGGGGTCCCAACTCTCCCTCTAGCTTCGGGCTCTAAGTTAAGGCATAAGCATATGCTTGGAGTGCAATATGTAGTAGTGACTAAGAGGGGGGTTCCAACTCTCCCTCTAGCTTCGGGCTCTAAGTTAAGGCATAAGCATATGCTTGGAGTGCAATATGTAGTAGTGACTAAGAGGGGGGTTCCAACTCTCCCTCTAGCTTCGGGCTCTAAGTTAAGGCATAAGCATATGCTTGGAGTGCAATATGTAGTAGTGACTAAGAGGGGGGTTCCAACTCTCCCTCTAGCTTCGGGCTCTAAGTTAAGGCATAAGCATATGCTTGGAGTGCAATATGTAGTAGTGACTAAGAGGGGGGTCCCAACTCTCCCTCTATCTTTGGGCTCTAAGTTAAGGCATAAGCATATGCTTGGAGTGCAATATGTAGTAGTGACTAAGAGGGGGGTCCCAACTCTCCCTCTAGCTTCGGGCTCTGAGTTAAGGCATAAGCATATGCTTGGAGTGCAATATGTAGTAGTGACTAAGAGGGGGGTCCCAACTCTCCCTCTAGCTTCGGGCTCTAAGTTAAGGCATAAGCATATGCTTGGAGTGCAATATGTAGTAGTGACTAAGAGGGGGGTCCCAACTCTCCCTCTAGCTTCGGGCTCTGAGTTAAGGCATAAGCATATGCTTGGAGTGCAATATGTAGTAGTGACTAAGAGGGGGGTCCCAACTCTCCCTCTAGCTTCGGGCTCTAAGTTAAGGCATAAAAATATGCTTGGAGTGCAATATGTAGTAGTGACTAAGAGGGGGGTCCCAACTCTCCCTCTAGCTTCAGGCTCTAAGTTAAGGCATAAGCATATGCTTGGAGTGCAATATGTAGTAGTGACTAAGAGGGGGGTCCCAACTCTCCCTCTAGCTTCGGGCTCTAAGTTAAGGCATAAGCATATGCTTGGAGTGCAATATGTAGTAGTGACTAAGAGGGGGGTCCCAACTCTCCCTCTAGCTTCGGGCTCTGAGTTAAGGCATAAGCATATGCTTGGAGTGCAATATGTAGTAGTGACTAAGAGGGGGGTTCCAACTCTCCCTCTAGCTTCAGGCTCTAAGTTAAGGCATAAGCATATGCTTGGAGTGCAATATGTAGTAGTGACTAAGAGGGGGGTCCCAACTCTCCCTCTAGCTTCGGGCTCTGAGTTAAGGCATAAGCATATGCTTGGAGTGCAATATGTAGTAGTGACTAAGAGGGGGGTTCCAACTCTCCCTCTAGCTTCAGGCTCTAAGTTAAGGCATAAGCATATGCTTGGAGTGCAATATGTAGTAGTGACTAAGAGGGGGGTTCCAACTCTCCCTCTAGCTTCAGGCTCTAAGTTAAGGCATAAGCATATGCTTGGAGTGCAATATGTAGTAGTGACTAAGAGGGGGGTTCCAACTCTCCCTCTAGCTTCGGGCTCTAAGTTAAGGCATAAGCATATGCTTGGAGTGCAATATGTAGTAGTGACTAAGAGGGGGGTCCCAACTCTCCCTCTAGCTTCGGGCTCTGAGTTAAGGCATAAGCATATGCTTGGAGTGCAATATGTAGTAGTGACTAAGAGGGGGGTTCCAACTCTCCCTCTAGCTTCAGGCTCTAAGTTAAGGCATAAGCATATGCTTGGAGTGCAATATGTAGTAGTGACTAAGAGGGGGGGGGGTCCCAACTCTTCCTCTAGCTTTGGGCTCTAAGTTAAGGCATAAGCATATGCTTGGAGTGCAATATGTAGTAGTGACTAAGAGGGGGGGGGGAGGTCCCAACTCTCCCTCTAGCTTCAGGCTCTAAGTTAAGGCATAAGCATATGCTTGGAGTGCAATATGTAGTAGTTACTAAGAGGGGGGGGGGTCCCAACTCTTCCTCTAGCTTTGGGCTCTAAGTTAAGGCATAAGCATATGCTTGGAGTGTTCCTTATACTAGAGACCAGGGCAGGTCCCAACTCTCCCTCTAGTTTCAAGGTATCTAAGCTAAGGCATAAGCATATGCTTGGACAGCTGCTTTGTAATGAGAACCAGGGTAGAGAAGGCTGGGGGGGGGGTGCTCTCCCTACTATCATGGTTTAAGTTAAGGCATGAGTATATAGTTGGAGGCCCGATATGCAACTTTAACTAGTCTGCATATCCCTCTACGATATAGCACCTGTCACAGGTATGATTTGTTATGGAATCAAATTTGAGGAAAATATTTCGGCTCATTGAGAAAGTTCTTTGCTCAAAATTGGATACTGGATTTTCCAGAATACCTTTTTCCAAATTAGAATGAGTAAAATATTCTTAACAAAAAATGAGATAATATAGCAAGACAATAAAGAATAAATAAAAAGAGCAAGGAATGTAAAGAGCAAAAAATGAACATGAAATAGGGATACAATGTGCTGATCGAAACACCAACTAATCAAAGGTATGTTTTTATCTCTGACAATGTGAGACAACCACATTGTCTCACTATTTCATTTTGACGTAGTGAATTATTGTCTTAAAATATTAGTACAAGCAAAGTTTGCATATTAATCACTAATTTTAGCTCTAAATTGTTGTAACTACAAATCTATTGATAATTCACCTAACTACTTCACCTAGTGACTTAAAACTTTTTATTAAATAATATTCAAAATTATAATTAAAACTGAATATATTTTATCTATTAATTGAAAGTCTCATTATGTGTCAGTCAACAAAAATTATTACATTTAATTGTGCAATGACAATGAAAATTTGAAATTTATATATCCTTCAATAATACTAATGTGATGTTTTACAAATTGACTACATATTTCAAAGCCCAATTAAACAGCACTTGAAACAAATCTTTGTGCATATTTTGTAATGTTTGGTTAAGCAGATTTTAATATACCTTTTCCCCAATTAGCCATAGTAAAGCGGACGTAAATAAATAAGTAATATGCCTTTATATTTTTTAGATTCATGGATTTAAATTTAAAGGCAGATAATGGTCCAGCTCACGAATTTGTACGTTTATTACATTTGATATAATTCATAATTATCTGAAATTCGCAGGTGATGCTAAAATAACTAAAAATACTCTTTTTGGGTACTTAATTGATAATGGTTCCTGTAAAGAACTATTATCAATTATTTCTTGTCAACATTGAAGTATCTTCTAAAAGTTGTTATTTAATGTAGTTTATTATTTAAATGTTATTTACTTTTGTCCAATTAGAGCAACTATGGCTAATTGGGATGGGTTATCTACAGGTTACCACCCTTTTTCTAGCCAAGGTGGGAATTGGAACAACAGCTCTAGGTTTACCAAGTTCATTAAGACAAATGCCTTAACATACATTGGCTAACTTGATTGAGCTCCTAGGAATATTTGAAATTTAAAACATTAGTTAATAAATCTGAACAACTGTTTTTGGCATAATGAATCTTAATCTATATCACACATACAGTAATTTTATTGCTTTTGTATAATATATTTAATTTCTTGTATTATTGCTACTAATGCATAATATTAGATATACAAAAGTCTTCTAGTATAAGTCAAGTGTTTTCAAATATTTAACTACTCAGTGTATTAACATCCTACTTGTAAGAAATTATTGTCAAACTGTATGAATTTAGATATGAAGCAATAAAATTAAACATATCTAGACAGAGTTATCTCATATTAATCAATCCTAGTAGAGATCTTCTATGCTAAGTTTAAATAATTTACTATAAAAATTGAGTAAATTTGATTATTTAAGAAATATTAAATACAATTTTATTGCCATGAACAAATAGAAAACTATTGAAAATACTAACAAATATTTAGTTACAAAATATCAACCAAGTGAATGGTGGGATAAGTGAGAGGGGGTGGGGTGTGGGGGAAAGAGGCAGATGTTCTACAACCATTCTTTAGAGGCACTCCTATTACAATTATCACAAATTTAAAGACGAGCTTGCCCCTTCAACTGAGGTGCACATTTAAAATTTATACTTAGGTCTGATTAAATACAGATTATATCAATTTTATATTAATATTTAAAACAATTACTTCGCTGGTATATTAATGCAATCAGCAAATAAGTAAATACATAATAAAAAAAAACTTGAACATTGCCCCACATTCCCTACCCTAAATATTTTATTATGTTTAGTTATAATTAAGAAGGATTCATTTTTTGAATGAGAAAGAAAATAATAAAACAAATATAGTATTTTTATGTCTGGAAATCATATATAATAGAAGTTCCAAAAGCATCCAAAAAAGAACTCATTGCAAATGTGAAACTTGTATAACTAAAGAACTGGAAAACCCAAAAAGAAAAATAATAAGTGAATCCATCTACTTTGTTATAAAAAAAAAACAGAAACAAAATTGGCCAATAGAGGTAGGAGAAAAAATTGGTGTCCCTAGTCAAGAATATAAAGAGGAAGGATTCAATGAGGAGAAGAGAAACTTCCTAGCAGCCTAAACAGATCAAAAACTACATGGATACTTAGAATCAAACTGAGTAATATTCAGAATAATAAAACATATCTTCTGGTAAAGGGATATATCAACATAAAATGACTGAATTGTTGCAAAGTATTCGTGTATCAGAAGCCTACATTCAGTAGTAGCCAATGAATCTTTACAATCACTTTAACTGGAAATAGTAACCTCTTACCAAAATTTGCCCTTTTTTTTTTTAAAGTCATAGAGCTTTTTTTCCCCAATCGTGGAATCGTATGGACTTAATAAAGAAGATATTTTCACAACACTTTGATATGGAAGACTTAGGACTGGTGAAAGATTGTCTCTGTATCAAGATTACCATAAACTTGGTATTAACATATGCCTCTGGTTTCCAAATACTTATAAAGTCCAAGAAACACATAATTCTAAAATAAGAATACACTCCCCAGAAAATCACAAAGCTTTCACTAATAAGGCTAAGGGCATAAATAGTACTCATATACGACAATTAAATGCCTATCATTATTTGAAAATGCCTGACAAACTATAACATTACACGCCGAATGAAAAATAAGAAATTTTGGATACCAAATGGCTATTTAATCTATGTTATGAACCTGAGGTACCGGCTGAGCTATTAAAGATCAATTATGAATCGAGAAAAGAAGGCAGAGTATAAAAAACACAAATTGAAAATGCCTGGCTAGGCTAAATGTTATATAACCAACCGATTGCAAAATAAGAAATGTTGGAGATCCAAATGAATACCATTTCGTTACTCAAAAATAAATAAATGTTAAGAAATAAAATAAGATAATGGATCACTTTATATATCATCCAGAAAAGAAAAAAAAATCCTGAAAACCACATAAATTCCTATTTCAAATTCAGTTCGATTTTATTTTATTACTAAAATAGAATACAAAATTTTCATTTTTCATTGGATGCTAAAAACAATTTTAAGGAAGCAATACTTTTATTTCTCCTAACCTTTGTACAAATGAATGCATTTGTTTATAACTTATTACATATTCTCAGTTGAAACAAAGTCAAATTTTTGCTTAATATCTGGTAATATTTAAGTTTATTATGCAAATATTGCAATGCTACAATGAATGTTTAGCCACATGGATTCAGTTCATCACACAGCGCAGTTCGGACGGTTATAGGAATCCAGTAGCACAGTTAATGTTTTAATATGTGTAACATATTTCAAAATCTTTACGTAATAACCTGTGATTTTCAAAACTGGTTCAGCCTCACTCATAATCAGAGGCTAAAGGGAAATATTAAAGAGGGGGAAAATCATGGAAGATTTACACAATGAGGAAGCTCACAACCTATGTAGCCATTATTTTCCTTGCAGTATTTTAGTGCTTTAAACCACCGATCATCATTAATCATCAACTCAGGGTCCCCAATAATAATAAGCAAAGCACGGGCCCTAGAAATAGCTACATTCATACGTCTCGGATCAGTCACAAAATCACAGTTAAATAATTTTTCTGTATTGTCTAAGCACCTTACAACACTAAGTATAATAACCATTTTTTCTTGACCTTGAAATTCTTCTACAGAACCTAACTTAGGAGTTTCTAGATTGTAATATTCTAAAGTTGCTTGTATTTTGCGCACCTGTAACTGGTAGGGTGTAATAATGCCAATCTGGTCTGGTTTAAGACCTGCTGCATAAAGTCTATTTAAATATGTAAAAACTTGAAAAACTTCTTGGGGATTATACCACGAACACGAATTCGTTTCTTGAATACTAGAACCCTTTAGACCATGTAGTAAAACTGGAAAGTTAAGTTTTAAGGATTTTAAACTTTTCAAGATTAAAGCTTCTTCACTTGACTCACTGCTAATCTTTGCAACCAAGCTATCCTTATAATAAAGCGAGTTAAAAAGTTGAAGGATACCATCGAGCGAACGATAATTGTCAGTCAATTTAGTAACTAATCGAGGATCGAATCCTAATGAACAAGGATATCCATCTGGGTCTTCTGAGTAGGGGAAACATCCGAATAATCTAACAAGGAATGAATCACTTAAGCCATATCGAGTCGCCACATGAGACATAACTACAGGGCCTAGCTGCAATGGATCTCCAGATAAAATTACGCTCCCATTTTTTAAAGAAAGAAAAGCCAGAGGTATCATAGTTTCAGGCTCGGTTAATTGGCCAGCTTCATCAATAAACACATGAGTGAAAAATCCTCGAGGAAAGCCCATGTTGTAAAGGACTCCTAAGCAACCAATAGTACCAACAATAATTCGGTGTTCGCTGATTTGTTGTCTATTGAATGACTGCACATCATCAGTATTATCATTGTTATTGCTCTCATCCTTGAAACTAGCCATAGCTGAGTAAGGAATTAGAGAAGCAGTAAGCCTGCCTTGTTCTACAAAATTGATTGCAACTAATCTAAGAAAGTCCCCTTCTTGTAAATTACCTGAGTCAATGAGTCTCTCTGCAATCAAATCGGCTGCTGAGTTGGTAGGAGTGGCGATGAGAATTCGACTCTCTGCTAAAAGGGAATGCACTTGCAAAATTGCTTCGACAACAGTCACTGTTTTACCTGTACCAGGAGGCCCAAAAATAACGTAAGGCAGTGGGCGTGCTTCACCCATTAATATTCGGTACACAGCTTGTTTTTGTCGAACATTTAATAACTGGTTATACCATTTAATCTTTCGAAACTTCCTTTCTTTGATTGGAGCATTATATTCATTTGTATTAAAATAGTTACCGCAACCAGCACCCGATCTATTCCACATTCGATTACGCCTCTCATATTTTCTATTCTTCTCAAGATTTACAGAAGGATCCGGAGTTATACCATTCGATAGATCATTTTGCATTCTTTGATAAGTATTATTTATTGTTTTATCTTGAATTTCATCAACAGCATCAAAAGTAACTTGAAGAGGTTTCGGATCTACACTATCAGGAAAGAGCCACTTTGGACCGAGATGTTTCATAGCAATTTCTATTGCCTGATGCATTCGACGAAATTGAGTCCTTGAAGTGCTGAATGAAATAAAGTAACTTGACCCTTCTTGATAACTCTCATGGAAACTTTTAGAGAACTGTAACCAGAGCTCAGCTTTAGTTATCCTATGAATAATTCCTTGCATTTTTTTCGTCTTATCCCATGGTAAGGAAGCGAGTACAAAATCACCTGGGAGGAAATCTTTCGTATAGGGTGAATATTCTGGAACATTTAAAATTAAATACTCTAAATGCTTTCTGAAAGATGCTCCTTCAATATCCATTTTAGCTACTCTTTTCAACTTTTCTATTTCTTCCAAATAGAGTAAATCGTGCATAAATTCTTGGTAGTTTCGAGGATTAAGGCCATCCATGAGGCAAGGCAATGCTTTTTGAACTCTTAATAATAATTCATCAAAACTTATTTTTTCCTCAGGCAATGCAGCATTAGAGATATTATTAGGAATCAGAAACTGGCCGATTTTGACAGGAACAAAAACAGAATTTAAAGCATTCCTGCGTCCAGGCATGACTATTCCTCTATTTCTTTCAAATATGTCGCGAGCTGAAATATGTTTTGTTGAACATGTTTTAAAAGAAATATTCTCATTCTTTAAATCTGGTATCGAATCACAAAGAACTTCAAAACTAATTTTTCTTCTTATTTTAAAATTTCCAAATTCCCAAATAAATTCACTATAAGTGGACCCTAAAAGACTTCCATGAATTCTGAAGGGGAATTCTATTGTTTGACTCGGCTTAATTGTAATTTTATCTGGACTTGGATACATGAGCTCTACTTGGTCTTTATTCGTCGATGATACACAATACACAGACATTTTTTTCTCTGAACTACTGTTGTTTGTTACATCAATAGTTGTATCAGTGTGTGTGTTAAGTCCCAATGTTACTTTGGGGGAAACTGAAATGAAAATTCCTTGTTTATTGCGATACTCATTCTCAATCCTTTTTCTCTGTTCTGAAGAAGAATATTCGGGTACAATATTACTCTGTGGTATAACCTGAATCGTACGCCATTTGTATCCATTTTTACAATCACTCCTAACTAAACTGGCTAACACTTTTTGACTAATAAACGGATCGAAGCCGACTTCACAAGATGTAGAAGAAAAAAAAGCAAAATTACTTATTGAACCACAGCCTGAAGTCCAGTTGGTTACACTACCCAATTTCAAAGCAGTTTTATAAGGTTTAATTCTCAAGACATTTACATTATTGGGTCCATTGCCATTACATTTTGTAGCATAAAGACTAACAAAATCCCCAACAGAAGGGAGAAAATCTGATTTTACTAAGTCAAGATTGACTTTAATTAGATCTGACCTGTCTTCTAGTTTAATTTCAAGAATCCTTTCACATTTATTAACTATTTGCCCATATAATGTACATTCATTTTCTCCTAAATCACATATAACATTCTGAAGAAATGAATCTTGGTCTATAAATTCATTATTTTCCGAAATCTCTATTTTCTGAACATTTCGAACAGATGTGATAGTATCATTAAAGAAAACAGTGAACTTAACATTATCATTTACAAAAAAGGTATTATTTGTAGAATAATCTATTGTAAAATAATATTCATGATCTATTACAGCTAAATCACCATTCATATGAGTTATAACTCCTGTTCTTTCTTCCGAAATACAATTATTGAATTCACTAAGAATGTAACTGTCAGTATCTTCTTTCGAAATTATCTCCTCAATAAATTCATCCTCTTCTTTGCTTGTCAATTCCCCGTCGCTTACTATCCCAAAGGTAAAACCTACCTTTCTCAACAAACTCCACATAATTTCATGCCAATTAAACAAATGTCTTGCTTGAAACTGGTTAAATTTTTCATTAGAGAGCAAGTTTAAATTTTGATTTCATCCTTCTTCTTCCATTTATAATGTCTAAAACCGTTGGGGTTACTAATGTGCCGAGTTCAAATGAAATACTGAATAAAAAGTGTCAAAAAGAACTTCTTAATTTGACTAAGCCATGCTGGGAATATAAACAAAACAAAACAGGTAACATCTTGTAACAAAGAAGAACGGTATAACCGAATTCCAAAGAGATTAATTCTAGTCAACACAAATTCGTTATTCCCAATAAAATACTTATAATGGATAATGGTCTAGTACCAAACAAGCACCATCCTCAAAATGTCAAAATTAATCCTTTGCTTCCAACTAACTCGATTGATTTAGCGCCTAATTGCATATTGAAAATCAAATAAAAAAAAGCTGAGAAATCTTTCTACCCAATAAAAAAGATCAAACTGGACAAATCAAGATATAATATGAAAAGTATTCCTTCAATCCAACTGTTTTAGCAGATTTCCCTTAAGGGAAACCAGCTATTGAGGTTGTACTCATGACGGAATTTTCGAAATTTTTCTTCAAATGTCCATCGATCCTACCCAGGAGATGACGAAAATGATGTCCGTTCAAAACTGTATATATATATATATATATATATATATATATATATATAGATATATATATATATATATATATATATATACTAGCTAAGGTACCCGGCGAATGCCCGGGAAATCATTGCTGACTGACTAATGATTGTATTTTTATAGTAAGACTTCAATGTGTACAATTGCACTTCCCTCCACGATGTATTGTTTTTTCAAAACAGCCAATCCTAAAGTGTAACTTTCAGGGTTAATAGAATAGAAATTTTAGTTTTGAAGAATATTTGAAAATGGGTTCCTAATTTATCCCTCACAACTTTTTGACTCACGGTTTTGGAATAATTCAAACCATAATCATGGGTAGCAGTTATCACAATTAATCGTCATCTATAATGAACATATTTTCCTGCCAAAAATCAAACCAAGCACATAATAGTTATTAGCATAGTTTTTTATACATAAGATTATATTCGCATTAGTAAGCCTCAGTGGAAACCACTTCCCCGTCGTGGCAGTAATTCCACAGGAAATAACTAAACTCAATTACCTCCCGTCCATTTCCGCTCTCGCAGGAGCGTTATCATCGTTGTTTTCCTTAGAATATTGATTCAGGATATTATTTTAATAATTTATCTCCCTGATGGAACTAAATAATAGATCCCTAAACATAATTTCATTTATGTTCAAAAAGCTAGATGAGGGGAAGAGAGCCCCCCTGCAACCTAGTAATACTTTAAACATTCATATCGAGTATATATTAAATACCAGAAATGCTCTTATAGTTTATATTCTATTAGAAATAAATAAAAAAGTTATAGGGAAAATAAATAAATAAATGAGAGGCGACGGAGATTTATAAGCTCACTAACCCGAATCATACTTGCAACTATCATATAAGACTAAAACATAACATCTTTTGTCATAATATCCATTTATTAAAAACACTTAAATAAGCACTAATAAAATTAATGACTCCCGCAATGGATTTAGCTTATATGCCGTGTTAACTTCATTTACGACAAAAGTGAATACAACAAAAGATACTTTAAATAACAAAAGTAAACAACTTTTGCTATATGCACGTTAGCCAAAAAAAAATAGAAAATGAAAATTGCGAATTTTTATCTCAGGCCTGTCTTATAACCCCCACTCCCGTTTGAACCTAAACATTTTAATATAGCTTATAATCATGGAAGAATTAATGCTAATTCGCATACCAAGTTTTGTTAAATTCGGTTCAATCGTTTGAGCTCAACAAAATTGTTGGCTTCACGCTTTAGATTTTAACTCATACCTCGTTTATGTTATACAGCAAAAGTGAACATAATCAAAGTTACTTAAAATAACAAAATAAACAACTTTTGTCATGTGCATATTTGTAGAAAAAGAAATATTGCTATTTTTAATTTCAGGCCTCCCTTATAGCCCCCACTCCTGCCCGTCCCTAGAAATATTGGTGTGGATTATGATAATTAAGGCGTCAGAGATAATACACATACCGAGTTTTATTTAGTTCGGTGGACTCTTTTGTGCCAAATAATATACTTGACACCCGCTATAATTTTTAGCGTATAACGCCTTTATAATTCCGTATTCGACGATAGTGTATATAACAAAAGTTTCTCTAAATAACAAAATAAACAACTTTTCTTATGTGAATATTTGCCGAAACACCAATAGGAACGGAATATCACTATTTTTAATTTCAGGCGTCCCTTATAACCCCCACTCCTGCCCGTCCCTAGAAATGTTTGTATGGCTTATTATAAGGAAGGCGTTAGTGCCAATACAAATACCGAGTTTTTATTTAGTTCGGTTGAGTCTGTGTGCCAAATAAAATTGTTGACTCCCGCTATAATTTTTAGCGTATAACGCCTTTTTATAGTTCGGTATAACGAAAAAAAAGTGTATATAACAAAAGTTATTCTAAATAACAAAATAAACAACTTTTGTTATATGCATATTTGCCAAAAAAACAATAGGAAACGAAATATCGCTATTTTTAATTTCAGGCCACTCTTATAACCACCACTCCTGTTCGTCTCAGAGAATATTAATATAGCCTAAAGTCTAAGTTGGGTTAGTAGTAATACACATACCAAGTTTCATAAAATTCGGTTCAAGCCGTTTATGCGTGAAAAGGTAACAAACAAACAAACAAATAAACAAACAAACAAACAAACAAACAAACAAACAAACAGACACCAAAAAAACAAAATGCAGTTATGGTGTCTATGACATGTGAAACGAAAAGTTATCGTGAAATTTCGTGAAAAAAATCAATGTACAGACAGAGGTTACAATTTTATATATATATAGATATATTTGTCTGTTACCGCTCTAGCGGTCGCAATTTTTGTTTGATCGTTACCAAACTCGATATGTAGTCGTTTTATGTCGTTAAGAAAGATCAAGTTCGTTAACGGCTGAAATCGGACCAGTGGGAGGGGGGGGGGTTTAGAGGGGAGGATTTTCGAAAATTCGAAATATCTCCGTTACTATACGTCGGACCAAAAAATTGTACACAATCAATCATATTGCAAATTAAATTTACTATAAATATTGTAATATACATTTATTCTCTATCTCGAATATTAACCGAGATATTTGCATTTGTATTCTGCGTGTGGTCACCAGTAGGCTATGTTCGGACTTTCCGCCGAGAGCTCTGGCGGCCCTTTCCATAACTATTCGTCCCTCGTGAATAGGTTTAGAGGTTAGGTTAACTGTTTTTTGGGGCTAGAAACTACTGGGTTATTACGTCCTAAATAATGTTTTAGGTTTAGAGGTTTCTTACTACTACAGTTGTTATTAGGCAGATTTCTCTATTGTAAAACTTCACGTGGGAAATCTGCTTAGTTTACGCAGCGCCTGCGTGACGGACTTTTTAAATTTGTAGAAAAATCTTTTGAAGATAATTTTCACAACCAACACTAGAGAAAAGGAGATGACGATTTTTAAAATAATGATAACATTAAACGTTCAAAAATGCAAAAATAAAAGAACATAATTTTAATAGAAATAGAAAACGCGTTGACGATACCGACTGTGGCATTATTACAAATCTTAAGAAAATAAAATTAATTCAAACAAAAATTAATCATTTCTATAAAAATAAAATAGCGGCCATGGAAAATATAAATATAAACAATACAAATAAAACTAATAATATACTAATTTTACAAATAAAAAGTCCGTCACGCAGGAGCTGCGTAAACTAAGCAGATTTCCCACGTGAAGTTTTACAATAGAGAAATCTGCCTAGTAATAACCTATTCTCACGAGGACGAATAGTTAGTGAAACGGCCACACTAGCGCTAGTGCGCTCGGCGGAAACTCCGAACATAGCCGACCACACTCGCAATACAAATCCAAATATCTCGGTTAATATTAAAGATACAGAATAAATGTATAGAACAATATTTATAGTAAATTTAATTTGCAATAAGATTGGTTCTATACAATTTTTTGATCCGACGTATAGTAACGGAGATATTTCGAATTTTCGAAAATCCCCCCCTCTAAACCCCCCCCCTTCACTGGTCCGATTTTAGCCATTAACGAACTTTCTTTTTACATAAAACGACTAAAATCCGAGTTTGGTAACGATCAAACAAAAATTGCGACCGCTAGAACGTTAACAGACTATATATATATATATATATATATATACATATATATATATAATTTTGAACGGACCTCGTTTTCGTCATCTCCTAGGTAGGATCGATGGACATTTGAAGAAATTTTTCGAAACTCGCGTCATGAGTACGACCTCAATAGCTGGTTTCCCTTAAGGGAAATCTGCTAAAACAGTGGGAGTATACTGAAAGAAAAATGAACTGTACATTGAATTACAACCTCACAGTAGCCAAGAAGATTACAGCGATATGTAAAGATATTGGACAAATCACTTAGAAATATCCAAACCGAGTAAATGATAGCTTTAGCCATATAATAGAAGCTTTAGCCATATAATAGATAAATTAAAATCAATAGATACCAAATATAATATATACAAAATAAACTGTAGGGATTGCAATAAAAGTTATATATGGCTTCTCCTGATGAGGCGTCAGATAGACGCGAAACTAGTTGAGAAATAAAAATGACTTGAATAATCGTTTAATTTTTTTAGCAGATTTCCCGTAAGGGAAATCAGCTATTGAGGTTGTACTCATGACGCGATTTTCGAAATTTTTCTTCAAATGTCCATCGATCCTACCCAGGAGATGACGAAAATGAGGTCCGTTCAAAACTGTGTGTGTGTGTGTGTGTGTATATATATATATATATATATATATATATATATATATATATATATATATATTTGTCTGTTACCGCTCTAGCGGTCGCAAATTTTGCCTTATCGTTACCAAACTTGATATATAATCGTTTTATACAAAAAGAAAGATTAAGTTCGTTAATGGCTGAAATCGGACCAGGGGGAGGGGCGGTTTAGAGGGGGAGAATTTCGAAAATTCTTAATATATCCGTTATTATCCGTCGGATCGAAAAATTGTATAGAACCAATCTTATTGCAAATGTAATGTTCTATAAATGTTAATATGTACATTTTTTCACTATCTTGATTATTTACTGAGATATTTGCATTTTTTAGTTTTCGGTCTTCAGTAAAGCCCCACTCCTACTCATCTCATATTTTCAATATTCTATTATGTTATGAAGGACTTTATTTGAAGCTTAAATACCAAATATTGTTCTCATTGAACTTTTAAGTTTTGAGATAAATGCAAATACGTGGCGCACGTGGGAAATCTGCTTAGTTAACGCAGCCCCAGCGTGACGGACTTTTTTTTCTTTTTGGGCCAAGGCAAGCAGACAACACGGCAATAAGAAGAGCACCAAAACTGTTCGCACTCTCCTAAAGCTAGCTACTCAGTGTGCCCCCATATCCAGTAGCGGATTGTCATCAGTGCTCTTGTCTTTGCCCCCGCTCGCTCATTCTCTTAGCAGCTTACTCGTTACATCTATATTAAAATATCTATAATAGAAACATCTGTATCTAAAACATAAAATATGTCACTTCCCGACCACTATATCTCATTTAATACCAAAAAAATAAATTCCGCTATATCCCAGAAAATTGCAAACTCTTTATCTCTATGTTTAAACCAAAATTATTTTAAATTTCAAAAGAATTTTTATACATTATCGATGGGTTTGGCAAAGGGTTCTACGATATTGCCCTCATCGTCTTCATATTCGTTTTGAAAGCAGGGGTATGAAGTCAATGACCATTTAGCCCTTGGATCTTCTAACGTCGAAGACAAATATTAATATTAAAGGTGTTGGATGGCCGCTGAGGTTACACCAGCTAGGGAGACCGGCCAGGGCTGCTCCTAAAGCTAAGTGTCGACTTGAGACAAAATCTCGAGAGAAAGTTTCTAGATTGGTCTCAGGTTCTTGTCCATTTGAGATCTCTTGCATTCTCGAGACCGGTGCAGGAGATTCGACGGAGACTTTAGCCTCGAGACCAAGACATTTGCGTGTCGGTTAGACCACACATCTTGCAGTATTCTCTGTGACACCAAGATAGAGAGTTATATTGCAGCTTGATTGTTTGTGGTCATATAAGCTTTTTTATTTTGCAAAATGGATTCGCGTCAGGACCTAGCTTTTTTAATTGAATATAAGATTGTACAAAAAGGGAAAATTAAAGAAATAAAGTGCTGTGTAAGGAAATGGGTGGATCGTCGAATTGATTTGGGAGCCGGTTCAACTTTCATTAATGAGTTACGGTTGGAGGATGCACATCAGTTTCAAAATTGTATTCGGATGTCTTCAGTGCAATTCGAACAACTATTAGATTTAGTAAAACATCAGATTATCAAGAAAGATACAAAATTGCGTTATGCAATTCCTTTTCATGACAGATTAATGGCCACCCTTCGTTTTTAGCAGATTTCCCTCAAGGGAAATCAGCTATTGAGGTTGTACTCATGACGTGATTTTCGAAATTTTTCTTCAAATGTCCATCGATCCTACCCAGGAGATGACGAAAATGAGGTCCGTTCAAAACTGAATATATATATATATATCTATATCTATATCTATATATATATATATATATATATATATATATATATATATATATTTGTCTGTTACCGCTCTAGCGGTCGCAATTATTGTTTAATCGTTACCAAACTCGATATTTAGTCGTTTTATGTAAAAAGAAAGATCAAGTTCGTTAACGGCTGAAATCGGACCAGTGGGAGGGGGGGTTTAGAGGGGAGGATTTTCGAAAATTCGAAATATCTCCGTTACTATACGTCGGATCGAAAAATATTACAAAATCAATCTTATTGCAAATTACATTTACTATAAATATTATTCTATACATTTATTCTGTATCTTGAATATTAACTGAGATATTTACATTTGTATTCTGCATGTGCTCGGCAGCAGTGGCTATGTTCGGACTTTCCGCCGTGAGCTCTGGCGGACGTTTTTGTAACTATTCGTCCTTCGTGAATAGGTTTAGAGGTTTCTAAGAGGTTTCTGTACTACTACAGCTGTTATTAGGCAGATTTCTCTATTGTAAAACTTCACGTGGAAATCTGCTTAGTTTACGCAGCCCCTGCGTGACGGACTTTTTTATTTGCCTATTTGGTTAAAAAAAAAAAAGAACAAATAGCTTTTTATTAAAGTCCACTTTGTGCTAATAAGGCTAATTGAGACGGGTTATTTACAGGTTACTACTACTATACTAGGGGAAAGTTAATATTCAAGATAGACAATAAATGCATATAACAATATTTATAATAAATATAAGTTACATTAAGATTGGTTCCATACCAGTTTCCTATTTATTTCGAATTTTATTCTTTACCCCCACCCCGCAACTTGTCCGATATTAGCCACATCAATCCTACCCAGGAGATGACGAAAAGGAGGTCAGTTCCAAATTATACATATTTTATATATATATATATATATATATATATATATATATATATATATATATATATATATATATATATATATATATATATATAAAAGTGTAATCTCTGTCTGTACATTGATTTTTTTCGCGAATTTTTACGATAACTTTTTGGTTCACATGTCATAGACACCATAACTGGCTTTTTGTTTCTTTGGTGTTTGTTTGTTACTTTTTCACGCATTAATGGCTGACCAAATTTTATGAGACTTTTATGTATGTTACTACTAACCCAGCTTAGACTTTAGGCTATATTAATATTCTCTGAGACGAACAGGAGGAAATAGCGATAGGTATTTCGTTTCCTACTGGTTTTTCGGAAAATATGCTCATAACAAAAGTTGTTTATTATGCTATTTGGAGTAACTTTTGTTATATACACTTTTTTCGTATACCGAATTATAAACAAGATATACGCTAAAACATATAGCGGAATGAACAATTTTATTTGGCACAAAAGACTCAGCCAAACGCAATAAGTCTCGTTATGTGTATTAGCACTATCGCCTTCATCATAATAAGTCATACCAACATTTGTAGGGACGGGGAGGGGTAGGGGTTGTATGGGAGGCCAGAAATTAAAAAAAGCGATATTTCGTTTCGTATTGATTTTTCCGCAAATATGCACATAACAAAAGTTTTTTATTTTGTTAGTTAGAGTAACATTTGTAATATTCATTTTTGACTTATAACAAAAGTTGTTTACTTTGTTATTAAAAATAACTTTCGTTATATTCACTTTTGTCGTATAACAAAGTATAAACGAGATATACACTAAAAACTAAAGCGGGAGCCAACAAATTTATTTGGCATTAATGATGAGCAGAACTTAACAGAACTCGGTATGTGAATTAGCATTAATTGTTTCTTGATTATAATCTATATTAATTTTTTTCGGGTCAAACGGGAGTGGGGGTTATAAGGGAGACCTGAAATAAAAATTCGCGTTTTTCATTTTCTATTTGTTTTTCGGCAAACGTGAACCTAACAAAAGTTGTTTACTTTGTTATTTAGAGCAACTTTTGTTTCATCCACTTTTGTCGTAAAATGAAGTAAATACGGGATAACGCTAAACTATAGCTGGAGTCATTAATTAGCATTAAGTTCGATTCTCGCTTGGGCAAAGGAAATTATTTAGTAACGAAAACCATTAAATAACATCCTAAAATCCCACCCTGGCTAGAAAAGGGTAAACTTGTAGATAACTCGTCCCAATTAGCCTAAGTTGCAAAAAGTGGACGTTAATAAATAGGTAATAATAATAATAATTAATTTTATTAGCATGTATTTAAGTGTTTTTAATAAGTGCATAATGTCACAAATTATGTTATGTTTTAGTCTGATGTGATAGTTCAAAGTATGATTCGGATTAGGGTAATATACTATTTTATTTCCAATATCTTGATGTTATTGAAACCAATATGTACTATCATAACAATTAAACGTTAATGGTAATGTATTTATAACAAAAGACAATATGCGTTTAAGCTCAATATGATTGTTTAAAGATTACTTAGGTTGCAGGGAAAACTACGATCTCTTCCCCACTCCTAGATTTTTAAATATAAATGAAATTATATTTAGGGTACCATTATTATTTAATTCCAACAGGTAGATAAATAATTAAAATAATATTCTGAATCAGTAATCTAAGGAAAACAATGATGATAACGCTCATGCGAGAGCAGAAATGGACGGGAGGCAAAACAGTTAATTAAGTTTAATTATTTCCTGTGAAATGCTGGTATTGCTGGAAGTGGTTTCCACTGAGATTTATTATTACAAATATAATCTTACGTACAAAACTATGCTCAAGCTATATGTGCTCAGATTGGGTTTTCACAGGAAATATGTTCATTGTAGATAATATTTAATTGTAATGAATGCCACTGATAATGGTTTGAATTATTCAAAAGCGACGAGTCAAAATCGAAGAGGGATAGATAAGGAACACATTTTCATTTATTCTTAAAAACTAAAATTTCTATTCTATTAGTCGCCAAAAGTTATATTAGTCGCCCAAAAGTTAGGATTGGCTATTTCGGAAAAACAATACGTCGTGGATAGAAGTGTAATTGTACACATTGAAGTCTTGCTAGAAAAATACCATCATTAGTCAGTCAACAATGGTTTCCCGGGCATCGCCGGGTACCTTAGCCTAGTATATATATAAAATTGTAACCTCTGTCTTTACTTTGATTTTTTTCTCAAAATTTCACGATAACCTTTTTCGTTTTACATGTCATAGACACCATAACTGCAATTTGTTTCTTTCGTGTATGTTTGTTTTTTTGTTACCTTTTCACGTACACGGCTGTACAGAATTTTATGAAACTTGGTATGTAGATTACTATTAGCCCAACTTAGACTATAGGCTATATTAATTTTCTCTGAGACGAACAGAAATGGGGTTATAAGGGAGGCCTGAAATTAACGTGTGATATTTCAAACGTGCTCATAACAGAAGTTACTTTGTTATTTAAAGTGACTTTTATTTTATACGTTTTTTTTTGGAAAATAATGTATGAACCAAGTAATTTGCGTAGAAATATTTGATAGAAATATTGATTGAGATCCTAAATGAGTGGGCACCACTGAGCCTAGGGTGGTGTGAAGTGGGGGGGGGGGGTTACTTCCTTTGTCCTATCAGGTCTGTCGCTTCCCTGACAACCTCATGTTGGTCTATGTTTACATGATAATTGATGCTTATTCTTTTAGCAATGTAGTCTTATTCTCAGGAATGTGAATTTGTTTAATAATCATAAATAAATAATTTAAAAGGATGAACGCTGGGGAGGTGCGCCCAGTTATTTCTGGTATTCATTAACTCTGCTCCGTTAATATATGATGTACTTTAATAAACTCGCTATGTACCAATATGAATATACAGTTTACAAAAGAGATTTACAAAAGACTATTTTTAATAGCGGTTATGACGTCCAAAACAGCTGTTGGGCTTTGTACCGCATCCCCCCCCCCCCCCCACCCCCCCCCCCCCCCACCCCCCCCCCCCCCCACCCCCCCCCCCCCCCACCCCCCCCCCCCCCCACCCCCCCCCCCCCCCACCCCCCCCCCCCCCCACCCCCCCCCCCCCCCACCCCCCCCCCCCCCCACCCCCCCCCCCCCCCACCCCCCCCCCCCCCCACCCCCCCCCCCCCCCACCCCCCCCCCCCCCCACCCCCCCCCCCCCCCACCCCCCCCCCCCCCCACCCCCCCCCCCCCCCACCCCCCCCCCCCCCCACCCCCCCCCCCCCCCACCCCCCCCCCCCCCCACCCCCCCCCCCCCCCACCCCCCCCCCCCCCCACCCCCCCCCCCCCCCACCCCCCCCCCCCCCCACCCCCCCCCCCCCCCACCCCCCCCCCCCCCCACCCCCCCCACCCCCCACCCCCCCCCCCCCCACCCACCTCCCCCCCCCCCCACCCCCCCAGACCCCCCCCCACCCCCCCCCCCCCAGACCGTCCACCCCCCCCCCCCCCCACCCCACAAAGCTAGTTCGGCCGTAACTGTTGGGCTCTCGTATGGAGATTTCTCTATTTTATTGTTGTATGCATTACTTCGTAGCTATAATATTTATTAGGCTAGTTATTCGGTCACTCTTTTTTCCAGCCTATGAGTGCAGTAGCTGATGTCAACTGTTTTTAGTTAAATTACTCTACTTAAGTAGCAATCTTTATTTCAAGAAGTTAAATTATAAATGTTTTCATATAACTTAAAAACTGTGTCTGATGGGGAATCTCCGATTTTATTTTTGAATCCGCCATGCAAACGTCCTTAAGAAACAAATATTTCCATATCAGAAAATTTTCCTTTCCTCGACAGTGTTATTTGTCTATTAGTTCTCTGCAAATTTGTATGGTTTTTTTTTTAGATTATAAAATCAAATCTCAATCATTTTTTATCATTAAAGTATCACTCGCATAATATTTGAGTTATCATAATAATGTATGGAACAATAAAATAGAGCACGGATATGTTAACAAGACTAATTCTAAAACATTTTTTGATCAAATCCATAAAATCGTAGATATTGTTAACTTCCGAATTCCTCTCCCCTAAAATCTCCCTATTCCTGGTCCAATAACAAATATGATTGTAAGTCTTGACTGAAACAGTTAAATGTCGAGTTTGTTATAGATCAAATAAACATTTTTGAGACCAGAAGGTAAAATCTTCATAGATGACGTCATCGCACTTTGCATGTTTAGCCTTTGAATGAAAAGGTTCATGTTATAATAGCTTATTTTTATTATGACATGAGTAGGAGTTGGGGTTAACTCAAGGCTGAAAACTTAAAAATCCAAATAGAAACTTGTATAATAAATGTTGTTAATTGACAATTATATTTCCAATAAGATTGTTTTTTTATAGAAATTTTCAAACTAATGTATAATAACGGGAAATATTATGAATTTTCGAAATCCCCAACCACCTGCCCGATTTCAGCTATTAACGAACTTGATCTTTAATTTTACATAAAACTTTTAAAAATCGAGTTTGGCGACGAACAAACAAAAATTGCGACCGCTAGAACGGTAAGAGACATATATATATATATATATATATATATATATATATATATATATATATATATATAATTTTGGACGGACCACATTTTCGTCATCTCCTTGTTAGGTTCAATGGATATTTGAGGAAATTGTTGGAAAATCACGCCACGAGAATCATCTCAATATCTGATTTCACTTAAGAGAAATCTGCTAAAAGTGTATGTTATAAATTCCATAAGCATCTATAAATAAAACTTTCTAACAATTGGTATGTTGGAAATGTTTATCCAATTTATACTGGCACGTTTAGTTTTGCTAACGAAATAAAGTTCCAAAAACATTTTGTAGCATAATGAACGTGATGTAGAAAAGAATACATTAGATGAAGGCATATCTATATAAATAAAACTCTATGGTTTGTCTTCTTTTTTATTTAAATTCGGTGGGGTTCAATTTATTTCATGTTCCTGGCCATTTGAAGAACAATGGCGTCAAGATAGATAGTCTCGTATGATTGCCCGTTTGTTACTCAATCGCTCAAAAAGTGGCTGGGAAGATTTTATTGAATTTTTATATCTGTGAGTCACTTATCGCAACGTGCAACATAGGCCATATGAGAATTCGAATTTTCAACTAAGAGGGGGGTTTACTTCGGTGTGAAGACACAAGTAATATGTGTAATATGGCCAACTTACGGGTACTAGACATTATTTGTGTTCTAATGAAAAAACTCAGTTAGTATCGGTTTTTTCGAAGAAATGCAACGAAAGAACTGTGTTTAGAATAACCAACGATCTTGTTCCGCTCGGGTTAGCCATGTTTAGTTGAAGCGTTGGCCTTAATCTCACACAGTAAGCATAGAACGGCGAATTCCATTCCCTGTCTGCCCAATAGGAATTTATTTAGTGATGGAGTTCACTAAATATATATAAACTGTAGCCCCACCCTGGCTAGAAAAGTATGGTAGGCTTTAGAAATACCTGCCCCAATAGTAGCATGGCGTAAATAAATAACAACAATTAGGCCCTAAATCGTTATTCACATATATAAATTTTAAAATTTTAACTTTCGCCTTCTGTGCGCCATTATTTGTGTTTCATGAAAATGCCAGAATAAAATTAGTCAATTCTTTGTAATATATTAAGTGAATGACAATTTAGTTGATACTTTACTCCTCATACTTTGATACATTTTACAATAGAAATCATGTATTATATAATCAAATTATATCATAATAAAATTGTATCTATATATTTCCACTGAAAACCAATTCTATTTCCATCCGTCAACCACTGGTAAAAATATATAAATATATTTTTTCTCACCTGGCCAAATTTCCTTTTCTGTCTCATTTCTTCAAAAATATTTTTCAAATCATCAGCAGCCAAAGTCTCACTTGGAAATGTCAAAAGGCCTCCTGCTCCGTGGTTTGCAAAGTTGACGAATACGACATCGTTCGGGCCGCTGCGAACAGAAAATATTATTCTTGTCGGCTGATGCAATTCGAGCAGAAAGGGTTTGCAATAAATATTATCAACGTGTAATAATGATTGAAACTGAAGGAGAAGAAGCTGTGACGGATTGATTTCTCCAGAAACTAATGAACTTCAAGGGATGAGCTCAGAGACTGACCTGGATGGAATACTTCCAATGGTTGAGTGGTATGGGATACTTCCAATGGTTGAGTGGTATGGGATACTTCCAATGGTTGAGTGGTATGGGATACTTCCAATGGTTGAGTGGTATGGGATACTTCCAATGGTTGAGTGGTATGGGATACTTCCAATGGTTGAGTGGTATGGGATACTTCCAATGGTTGAGTGGTATGGGATACTTCCAATGGTTGAGTGGTATGGGATACTTCCAATGGTTGAGTGGTATGGGATACTTCCAATGGTTGAGTGGTATGGGATACTTCCAATGGTTGAGTGGTATGGGATACTTCCAATGGTTGAGTGGTATGGGATACTTCCAATGGTTGAGTGGTATGGGATACTTCCAATGACTGACCAGGGTGGGATACTTCCAATGACTGACCAGGGTGGGATACTTCCAATGACTGACCAGGGTGGGATACTTCCAATGACTGATTCGGTTGCGATACTCCCAATGATTGTCCAGGATGAGATACTTCCAATGACCGATCCGGATAGGATACTTCCAATGACTGACCAGGGTGGGATACTTCCAATGACTGACCAGGGTGGGATACTTCCAATGACTGACCAGGGTGGGATACTTCCAATGACTGACCAGGGTGGGATACTTCCAATGACTGACCAGGGTGGGATACTTCCAATGACTGACCAGGGTGGGATACTTCCAATGACTGACCAGGGTGGGATACTTCCAATGACTGACCAGGGTGGGATACTTCCAATGACTGACCAGGGTGGGATACTTCCAATGACTGACCGGGGTGGGATACATCCAAGGGTTGAGTTGTATGGTATACATCCAACCCGTGTTGAACGAGATAGTTCCTGAGACTCAGCTGGATGGGAGACTTCCAATCTGTGTTGGACGAGGCAGTTCCTGAGACTCAGCTGGGTGGGAGACTTCCAATCTGTGTTGGACGAGGTAGTTCCTGAGACTCAGCTGGATGGGAGACTTCCAATCTGTGTTGGACGAGGCAGTTCCTGAGACTCAGCTGGATGGGAGACTTCCAATCTGTGTTGGACGAGGCAGTTCCTGAGACTCAGCTGGATGGGAGACTTCCAATCTGTGTTGGACGAGGCAGTTCCTGAGACTCAGCTGGAAGGGATACTTCCAATCTGTGTTGGACGAGGTAGTTCCTGAGACTCAGCTGGAAGGGAGACTTCCAATCTGTGTTGGACGAGGTAGTACCTGAGACTCAGCTGGATGGGAGACTTCCAATCTGTTTTGGACGAGGTAGTACCTGAGACTCAGCTGGAAGGGATACTTCCAATTTATCCCCTGAGACTGAGTTGGAAGTGAGATAGAATAACTCGAAATAAAGCTAATGACTATTGAAGATCGCCTCTGAATTTCCGAAAGAGAGGAAGTAATGTTAAGATGCTTAGGTATCTTAAACAGGCATCATCGCCCGGTAATACTGTTCCCCGGTAAATTATAACGTTTGAATTTTAAATGTTTAATCTATGCTCATTTCCTTCGGGATGACTTTTATACGAATAGTTTTGCATACGGTGTCAATACAATAAGGTGGACATTTTATTTTTCAGGCTATTCAGAGTTGTGAGCATCGGCAGAGTGGAGCTTAGTAACTCTTCTCTAGGCACGTCCTTCTCTCTGACACTCGGATAACGGGAAAACGCTAAACCCTTTTATAAAAAATATGTGGGTAGCCACAAAACTTTGTTCTAAATATCATGAGCTAAATGCGTAAGTTTATTTAACTTGAATGAATGTTTCACATCAGTTTAATTCTCATTAAAATTGCAAACTGTTTGAAAATGTTAACAACCAAATAAATACTACCAAAAATGTACTTGGCAATCGAACAAAAAACAAGTATAACATTTCTAAATTAAGAAATATTAATAATAATTACGATTCTAAAACGCGTCCAGTTCCTTTTCCCTTCAGGGCTTCTTTGTTTCCGATGAGTACATTCTTGAAAATCTCAGCATTCACATCCTGACACAAAAATCAAATGTTTCTATTGATTCTGAAATAAATATATATAAAATGGTTTATTTTATTATCAGTTAATTAGTTTCAACTAATTAACCAGAGTTAATTAATTGAAACTAATAAACTAAAGCAATACAGCAAAGATATTCCTGGTTTTAGATTCTATGCCAGGAAATGTTTTACATCTGGCTTTCTGTCCATTTATTACATAACGATTTTAAAATGACTTTTTAAGTCACAAATCTTTGACTTTTGTTAGCTAATGAGAATTTTATTGGAGCTTTGGGAATGAGTCGTAAAATTAATAATTATTTCTTATGGAATAATTAATTTGATCAAGAAGGCATTATTATACTTTGCTATCAGTAGTCTGAGTTGAGGTTTACTCAGATGGCAGGACATAAATATTACAATATTTCCATTAATGTGTGTTTTAGAAGCAAAAATATTAAATGCAGTCTAAAAATAATTATATGTGCTAAAAAGTTGATTTGATTTATGAATTTCAAATCTATGACTTCAGGCCCCCGGTACCAAATAGAACATCATTGGTTTAATTGTGATTGCTTGTATACATTTGAAATATCTTATTTAATTGTTCTTTATCCTTGATCATGGTTTTATAATCGGAATAGCAATGCAATAGTGATCCTGGTTCAAAACGGACACTAAACTACTGATAAGAGAGGGACTTATCATCTCCTTACAAATGACATATATTGCTAGTTTACAAGGCCTATCATGTCTTATCTATGACATCTTATTCAATGAAGACTCAAATTAGGTGATTTTTTTTAAATAATAGTTGGCAAGAAAATAAATGGATTACAGTGATCACAAATATCCTCTCATAAGAGAAATATTAAGATGGTTATGACAAATTTTACTATGCCACATTATGATGCACTGGAAACAATTGTTGAAAGATTTCAGCGTAAGACTCTTAGAGTCCAAAGTGGGATGGTGTGTTAGGACTCTGGAGAAGGAAGAGAAAATACGAAATTATATCCGAAACGAGACAGTCAATTTCACACGATATGAAAGCAAAGAGGTTACAGTCGGTGGGACATATGGGAAGAAGTACCCCAACCAGCTCACTATACAAGATGCGACTGTGTTGGGAAGAGGCCACGAGACAGACCGAACATGAGATGGGTTGATAGAGTGAAGAAGGACGTTAAAGAGTTCCTCGTTGTGGAAAACCATGCCCATGATTAGCAGAGTTGGAGTAGATCAGTAAAGGTGGTTAAAGATCTCCATGGTCTGTAATGCCAACCAAAAATAAATACACATTTTAACCATTCTGATCTCATTTTCTACTCCATGAATATAATCTCGGTAAAATTTACACTTAAAGAGAATAATAAACATTGTAAGTTTTTTAAAAAAAAAATAATTATAAGTATAATTTACCTCTCCTCGGTAATCAATTTTGACTCCTTTATATACATCAGGGCCTCCAGGTTTGTTGAATAACTGCCCCGGGTTCTTATTCCTGTAAAGTATTATGTATTTGGATTAAAACAATAATAAATCAATACGAGAATAATAATATAGACTAATAAAATAAACTATCAGAAGTGAAAATATTTATTTATTATTATGTAGAGCTCCGCAAGTATGGCGAATCGGCTCTTCTTAAAGTTGGGAAAAACAGAACAATAACATGTAAACAAAATAACATAAATTGAACACACAAAATAATATAAAGAACATATGGTTTCCCGTCTGCTTCATTGAAGATGGAACAAGCCGCCCACTTAAAATAAGCTAAGCTATTTTACAATAAAGAAACGCAGCTTGTTTAACTTAATTGACTAATGACTTAATTGACTAACATTAACTAATGACTATACATTACAGTATATTTACATACTATGACCTATTAAGAATGTCTACTTGTATCTGTAGGGTTTTTGTATAAAAATATATTACAACAATAGAAAAAAAATGAAACATCTAAAGGGAACACAAGCAAAAAAAAAAGAAAACTAATATGACAAACATCTAACGAAGCGAAAAGAAGAAATACCAACCAAGATTTACTGCTGATTCGCAGCCAGGATAGACATTGATGACCATGGAGCCATGTTGCTGGGGGCCTACTGAACTCGCAGGAAGGGACTGAACAGACTGCACGCCTGCTTCCCAAATGCCGCCAAAATGTGGTGCATGCTGTGGGTTGATGCTTTTTGGGGCTGCGCACGCCTCGAACTTATCTGCCATCTGATGAGGTAAGGGGTAGACGTCCTTTAAATATCTGGAAGCTCCGACAAAAATTCGTTTCATTATTATTCGACCTATGGATGTACAGTCCACAGTGATGCGTATTGGTGATGATTGGCCATGAAAGATGATACTTCCTGGGAAGGATTATTGGATGTTTAGCAGCAGCTAATATAGGTGGGGACTGCCGCCCACTCTGATAATGCCCATATGGTCCATGTAGGGTGAAAGCTGGCTGTAATCTGTAATGTTTGAGGTAGGTTTTGTTAGCATTGCGCACCTTAACCTTGAGTTTGTGTTTTCTTTGGTGGTGGTGGAGAACTGAACGTTGGTTGCGTGGTGGTCTGATGTATCGGCCGTCTGCTTCACGGATTGTTGTTTTGGTAGAGTGTTCTTCACACAGTTTGTCTTCAGGATATTGGCAATCAACAGGTTTCGAATTCTAAGGAGGCCTTTATATTGTCCTCAACTGTGGATCGTGCCTCGGTGAAGAATGCGATACCTTCAGGCATGTGGATGTTGTTTAGCTTCCCAATGTCAATGTTGGAGGAAGATAGAGTTGATCAATTCCAGAATGAAAGGTTGCACCGTTTGTCAACATGGGGTACAGATCCATGCCTATGAGAATGTCAACATCTCCGGGAATGTGGAAACTTTGATCGGCAAGGTTATAATGAAATAGATGTTGGACTCTATCTCTAGAAGTAAAATTAGGCAATGGTTGAGCTATTGTGTCAACAATGATGGCTTCTGTAAATAGTTTTGTTGAAATGTTCTTTGTCTTCAGTTGGCACAAAGTAGTTCATTTGGGCGTTGATAGTTGAGCACCTCCTAAACTAGTGATACTCCCCTTGTAGGCGGTGATTGATGCACCAATTCTTTTTGCAGTTGCGAAGGAGATAAATGTTTGTTGGCTCCCTGAATCTAATACAGTTCGCGCAGAATGTAGCTGACCGTCTCTGCCAATTATGGTGATTTCTACTGTGCCAAGCAATGTAGCACATGATCCAGGGATGTGGGGAGCTGGGTTGGACCCGAAACCAGAGAAGGTTCTGTTCTGACAAGTTTCAGATTCTATTGGGTGGGGTTCTTCTTGGGACGTGGAACCAGTGTCTTCATGAAGTAGGCTATGATGTTTCATATTGCAGAAACGACAGGTCCACTTTGATGGGCAGTCTCTTACCAAGTGTTCTGAACGTAGGCAATTTCCACAACATCTCAAAGACTTGACAAACGCGATTCTGTCATCAGGTGGTGTAATGCTAAACTTGTAGCATCCTGGCAATGAATGATTGGTCTGACAGTAAGGGCAGTTTTGTAGCTTATTTGACTTGGAATGAAGTTATATCTTCTTATCTCCAGATTTCTGCCTTTGTGGATGACAAAGGTTTGCAGACTGGATGCTGATGTTTGCAGAGATATGGAGGGAGAGAGCGTTATATTTTGGAGATTGACAATTTGGAAATCGAACACCGAAAGGTTTCTTGGGTGCTTCAACGTTGGAAGTGAATGATGCTGAACTTAAATCTCTTGACATGGTTATGGCAGTCTTGCGTTGCCTAACGAACGTGATGACTTCGTCTGCAGTCGGGAATATTGTGCTTGAGTCCCGTGACAACTAAAAATTCCTGCGAGCTTGTGGATCTAGAGTTCGAAGTGCAAGTATTGCCAGAAGGAAGTACGAATGGTCCTCTAAAGCCAGCGAACGAAACCCCTCAATGCTGTCGGCAATGTTGGTTAAAAGTAGCTCATATCGCTGAAGTTCAGTCTTGGCTTCCTTGGAATCACCTTCCAAGATCTGTTGTACATAAAGCGAAGCGAGGACTCGAGGGTTGTCATAATTGTCCTTTAACTTCTTCCATGCGAGCTCATATGATTTTTCCTGAACAGAGAATTTTGATATTAACGACGCTGCTTCTCCGCTGAGGACTCCCAGTAAATAATGTAGTTTTTCGGTGTTCGACAATGTAAGGTCATTGTGAACTATGGACTGAAAAGTGTCTCTGAAGTGTGACCACTTCAGTAGGTCTCCAGAAAAGTGAGGTAATCGAATAGGAGTCAGATTAGGCTTACAAGGTGCCATAAAGGTGGGATTCTGTGATATCCTCGAAGTGTTAAATGTGGCATCTGAAGTGTTTGCAGGGTACAAAGTTTCGGCAGGGATAGATTTGCGATGAATTGCCATGAGATAGGATTTTGCTGTTATGAGTTCATCCCTGATAAGATCATATCTTTCTTCCCAGTCATCAGAGGGCTTGGTATTGATTAAGGCGTGTGCGTCCAGAAGTTGCTCCCAACACGTCTGTAGGTCAGCGAAGTCAGAGGTAGCAGCTTCCAAACGGGCCTCGAAGAGTAGGCTATCTTCAGGTCAGGCTTTTCCGGTCGAAGCAATGCCATGGATGTTTCGCTTTAAAATGCGAAATTTGCGCTCAAGTGATGCTATATCAAACATAATGAATGATGATGATCAAGCCAAGCTAGGGGTGGAAGGAAGAGAAGACAACATAGAGAGAGAAGGTGAGAGGAATACGCAACGGAGGTTATAGGATGAACTAACATCAATGTGGTGTACGAATGTACTGTTGAAAGGAGACAAGTCCATGTGATTAGCAGTGCTTAATAAGTGATGAATGCTTTAGAGGAAATTCAAGGAATGATACAATAGTAATTATCCTATACTATTGAAGGAAAAACAGCTGTGTCTGCTCACACCGTAGAAGAAATATCACTGTAATAAATGAAGATAAATGAATAATTATAGTCAATAAATAGTGAATATATCTATTCTCGTCTGTTTCATTGAAGATGGAACAAATATACTAGACCATTCCTATAAAACATGCTATTTTGAAAATAGAACGTGACGGAATTTGGATTTCGAATGACAAAGTGACGAAGTTCCACGAAGTCAAAATAAACAGAGCTGAGCAATGCTCCGAAGAGTTGGAGGCTGGTAATGGCGGCTAAAGATCACCACTGTCCTTGAAACCAACAAAAAATAATCATTGACGAATCTAAATACTATAGGAAATACATACTCAGGATGGTTGGCTACGTCATCATACATCATCACAATTATCCTGTCAGGATGAACTCCATTGTTGATAAGTACGTGATAAGCATGGCAGATGTCCGCCTGAAAAATAGGAAAAAGAAATGATTTATTTTTGAACGTTCACTTTATCCACAACAGAAAATTGACGCAGAAACCTACCTGATGCCTGTAGTTCCACCATTCATTCGACCCAGCGACCAGGACAGCCCATGTAGAAGAGGTCAGGACTCCAGCCTCAGCAAACCAGAGTATGCCCAACAAGGAAACAGCCAGAAACACTGAAAATAATTTTGTATTTCTATTTTATACATAAGAATTAGATTTTATGGTTAAGTTGACTATTCTTGCAATTTGGCTAGAGGACTATACACTCCTGAAAAATTGTATGTAACCACTGTTATAGGAAATAGAATTTTCTACAATTGTTGTTATACACATGATGTTTATAACTCAAATATTAACTGAGATATTTGCATTTTGTCGTGTAAATTCTTCAGAAAATACCCAGGAGAGTTGGGTTCGATTCCCGTAGCGTAAGCTAAACTCCAGACTCCTGTCATCTACTTTTTAAGGAGTAAAAAAAAACCTTTTCCCACAATATACATGAACCACACAATATTGGTCGCTATATATGTGTGTATATATATATATATATATATATATATATATATATATATATATATATATATATATATATATATATAGGCCTGTTAGCGATCTAGCAGTCGAAATGATTGTTTCATCGGTACCAAACTCGACATTTAGTCATTTCATGTAAAACTCGGGCGTAGAAGAGGGAGGGGGGGTTGAAGGAGGAGAATTATGAAAATTCGAAATATCTCCGCTACTATACGTCGGATCGAAAAAGTATATAGGATCAATCATTTTGCAAATTAAAATAATATAATAATATAATTAATTAAAATTAATATTGTTATGTACATTTATTCTCGATCTTGAATATTAATCCATATATTTGCTTTTTCTGTTTTCTCCTTTCAGCAAACCCCTACTTCTACTCATGTTAAATAAACAATACTCTGTTATGCAATAGACCACATTATTCGAAGCTTAAATACCAGCCATTGTTTTCAAGAGACCTTTATAATAAGAGATACATCCAAATATGTTTTGCCCTCCCGCCCTGTCTTAAGTTCTTGGACTACTAAAATTTGATTGGTTGAAATAAAAATTATTCTGATTCATTATACATTATAGAACATAGATATAGCAAATAGTTTTCTGTAAAATTAATATGTTATATTCTTATATATTTCAGTAATTGTTTTTCTTTCAGGTAAGAGGTAGGCAGACTTGTTTATTTACATTTCAGACGCTTCCCGTCAGGAGGTTTCTTATTATCGTTCACATTTATTCAATTAATATTGACGGTGCAATTGTGTTAACATTAACAGGATTTATCTATTAAAGAACACGAGGGAAATCTGCTTAGTATACGCAGCCCCTGCGTGACGGCTTATATATATATATATATATATATATATATCAATAAATCAAGAATATATTATATATATATATATATATATATATATATATATATATATATATATATATAAATTTGGGTGTTAACGCTCTTTCAGTCGCAATTCTTGTTAATCGTTTATCTATACCAAACTCGATATTAAAAAGTTTTATTTAAAGATAAAGTTCGTTAACGGATGAAATTGGACCTAGGGAGGGAGGAATTTAGAAGGAAAAATTTCAAAAGTTCAATATATCTCCTTTTTAGCAGATTTCCCTTCAGGGAAATCACCTATTGAGGTCGTACTCTTGCCGCGAGTTTTGACAAATTTCTTCAAATGTCCATCGATCCTACCCAGGAGATGACGAAAATGAGGTCCGTTCAAAATTTTATATATATATTCTAGCTCAGGTACCCGGCTTTGCTCGGGAATTCATTTGAGGCTGAATGGTGATGGTATTTTTTTGGCAAGGCTTTACTTTGGACAATATTTTGACATTTACCCGTCCCAATATTTAGGGTTAATATCCACCGTTTCTGTGGATTTCTTAATAACAAAATTATTTTTTTATGTAAGACTCCACTGTCCTCCATATTGTCATATTTCCCGTTTCCTGTGCATTATGCATAGTTTTGAATTATTAAGCACAAAATATTAACATACATTTGAATTAATTGTTCTCGGTGAGATATCTGGTAGTTCATATTGAAATGAATTGTTGAGAAAATTTCTTTAAATAACAAAATAAACAACTTTTGTCATGTGCATATTTGCAGAAAAACCAATAGAAAAGGAAATACTGCTATTTTTTATTTCAGACCTCCCTTACAACCCCCACTCCAGCCTGTCCGTAGAAATGTTGGTATGGCTTGTTATAATGAAGGCGTTAGTCCTAATACACTTACCGAGTTTTTATTTAGTTCGGTTGATTCTTTTGTGCCAAATAAAATTGTTGACTCCCGCTATAAATTTTAGCGTATAACTCATTTATACTTAGGTACACGACGAAAGTGAATATAATGTATAAAGGAGCTATTTTGCCCGCTTTGACCTACGGACTAAACATGTGGCATCATGGACTGAACAGACAATACAATTTGAAAAAAACACAGAGAGTACAAATACTGATGGCCCAAAAAATAATAAAAGGTTTTAAAACAGTATCTTATGGTGCAGCATGTGTATTAGGTAAATTAATACCAATAGATCTCACTGCAAAGCAGTACGTAACTCAATTCTATCTTTTTAAAACCTCAACAGCCAACTCGAACTATCTGCCTGAAGAAATAGAAAGAGATATCCATTATAAGGACTGGCTCCATCCGTCGTTATATCCAAGTATTTGTTTAAATCCATACAACAATGCCGAAATAAGCATTTATACTGATGGCAGTAAGGATGATACCCAAGTTGGTTGTGCTTTTGTAGTTTTTAAAAGAGATGAACTAATAGAAATACAAAAATTCAGACTTGGAAAACTGTGTACCAATAATCAGGCAGAAAAAATTGCAATCTTAAATAGTTTACTGTACATAGACGACAAACAACCTTCAACACACATCAACATTTACACTGATAGCCACAATTCTTTACAATCACTTCAAAATTACACAATTCATGACCCTTTGACAGAAAAAATCAGACAGTTACTTACAAGACTTAAACAAAATAATATACACATACACTTTTGCTGGATCAAAGGGCATTCGGGAATTTTGGGAAACGATCTCGCTGATTTATCTGCAAAATCAGCGTCAAAAGATACCAAAATTCCAGAATGCTACAACAAAATAACAAAATCACACTTAAAAAGACAATTACTTACTGACATAATTAACTCATGGTAACAGAAATGGTATACGGCTATGAAAGGACAACATTTAAAGATATTTATTCCAGACATTAAAGAGTACTTAGGACAAAAATTAATATCAACTGACTTTTACTTGACACAATTATTAACTGGACACGGAACAACAAATTCTTATTTTAATCGTTTTGGCCTAACAGATCAACCAAACTGTTACAGCGACTTTACTACTGAACAGACATACAGACACTTGCTCTATGACTGCAGACTACTGACAGACCAAAGAGAAAACTTTAAAACCCAACTAAATTGCCGACAAGAAAATTGGCCTGTTGAGGAAAAACTATTATTTTACAAACATAATAAACCATTAAAACAGTTTGCTGAAGAAATGTATGACTTTCTGTATTATTTGAAATTGAAATACAGTTAATTAATTCAGTATTCAAAATTTGTTTTTGTTTATCTTTTCTTTTTTTTTCTTTTTCTTTGTTGTCAATAATTTTATTGTACAAATATTTTATGTTATTATAGTTTAAAAAAAATGTATCAAGCACACGTTATGTACTAATTATTGTACGGGACGTGTGGCTAATAAACTCCCTTCCTGTAGGCTTACTTCAGGAAGGAAATAAATTATATATATATATATATATATATATATATATATATATATATATATATATATATTAGTCTGTTAACGCTATAGCGGTCGCAATTTTTGTTTAATCGTTACCAAACTTCATATTTAGGCGTTTTATGTAAAAAGGAAGATCAAGTTCGTTAATGGCTGAAATCGGTCCAGTGGAAGGGGCGGTTTAGAGGGGGGATTTTTGAAAATTCGAAATATCTCCATTTTTTTGCGTCGGATCGAAAAATTGTATCGAATCAATATTATTGCAAATTAAATTTACTATAAATATTGTTATATACATTTATTCTCTATCTTGAATATTAACCGAGATATTTGCATATGTATGCAAGTGTGTGATCGACAGGAGTCGGCTATGTTCGGGACTCTCCACCGAGAGCTAGTGCGGGCGGTTTCGGTAAATATTCGTCCCTCGTGAATAGGTTTAGACATTCCTTACTACTACTGTTGTTATTAGGCGGATTTCTCTATTGTAATATTTCACGTGGGAAATCTGCTTAGTTTACGCCGCCCCTGCGTGACGGACATTTCAGGGTTCGGACCGAACAATTGTATAGAATCACTTGCAGAAGTTATGATTTATAGATGTTATGTTCAGTTTTTCTCTACATTACTTATTAACCGAAATATTTCCATATTTTAGTTTTCGGCCATTAATAAACCCCCACTCCTACTCATGTCATATTAACAATAAGCTGTTATATTATGAAGGACTTTATTTGAAGCATAATATATCATGAACCACTTCATTCCAAGGTTAAATACCAAATATTCTTTTCGGGAGACTTTTATTATACGAGATACATGCAAATACGATCTGATGACCCTCCCCCCCCCCTTCTTTTCTTCTTGGATTACTAAAAT
This sequence comes from Riptortus pedestris, assembly GCA_019009955.1. NCBI lineage: Eukaryota > Metazoa > Arthropoda > Insecta > Hemiptera > Alydidae > Riptortus > Riptortus pedestris. Next base: position 252,569,867 of record CM032228.1, read on the forward strand.
TACATTAATTGATAAATATTGTACTGATAACTTATAAATTACGGTATTAAATATAGTAAATAGTTTTCAATAAAATTGTTACATTATATTCAGATATATTTTAGCATTTGTTTTTCTTTCCGGTCAAGAATGTTTCTAAATATTCAACTCTAAGACTTTGGCTAACTTTTGGATTACAATTCTGTAGTGGATGTTATTTTACATATATATATATATATCCCTCCATCTATGTGTCTAAAGAATGTTAGTCTATGTACTCTCTGGTCTTACTAATTATCAAGATAATTTCAACTTTCAATTTTTATCCGGAAAAGGTGTGAGCTAAATGCAGTGAGGAACTTATTTATTGTTATACACTCAACAAATTGTCCTATACTATATGATCTAATTAATGCGAATATGTAATCAATAATACTTTCAATAAATAATTTGCCAACTAAATGCAGACCTACCTTTCATGATGTAAGTCCTCTCTCCCAAAGAATGTTCAACAGGTTGTTCTCTAGCTACTTATAGTACTGTCACTATCTAATCTTGTAACAACAATATCACAATAATTTAATATCTTATTTGGATAATATTTGCTAAGTGTTTAGCAAACTTGATGTTTAGATAGACAATAATTGCTAAGGCAATACCCCTTTTTTTTATCTTTTTTTTTATCATTACATATTATTGAAAACTTTAATATACTAATCGCCCTCGTTTCTAGCCAGATGCTAATCTACAAAGGATATTATTTTATAAGTTCTTGATTAAATAAATTCCTATTGATTTCATTCTGAAGTTTGGAAAAGCGATTGAAGTAATGATTAGATGTGGTGAGAGGTGTTTCATTGAAGGATCGGATGTGCTGAAAGGAGTTTCGTTGAAGGAACAGATGTGTTGGGAGGTGTTTCATTGAGGGATTAATATTGTGGAAAGCTGTTTCATTGAAAGATTAGTAGGGTGGAAAGATGATTCATTGCAGGTATAGTTGGGTGGAAAGGCGATTCATTGAAGGTTTAGTTGGGTGGAAAGGTGATTCATTGAAGGATCGCATGTGCTGAAAGGTGTTTCGTTGAAGGATCAGATGTGTTGGGAGGTGATTCATTGAAGGATTAGTAGGGTGGAAAGGTGATTCATTGAAGGTTTAGTAGGGTGGAAAGGTGATTCATTGAAGGTTTAGTTGGGTGGAAAGGTGATTCATTGAACGTTTAGTTGGGTGGAAAGGTGATTCATTGAACGTTTAGTTGGGTGGAAAGGTGATTCATTGAACGTTTAGTTGGGTGGAATAGAAAATAAAAAAAGCGAGTTTTTCATTGCAGCCTCTCTTATAATCCCCACTCCCCTTTGAACCTAAAATGTTTAGTATAACTTACAATCATGGAAGAATTAATGCTAATTTACATACCGAGTGTTGTAAAGTTCGGTTCTACCGTTAGTGCCCAATAAAATAATTGCTCTCGCTTTAGTTTTTAGCGTATAACTCATTTATTCTTTGTTATAAAACAAATGTGTATATAACAAAAGTTACGTTACTCTAAATAACTAAATAAACAACTTTTGGTATGTTCATATTTGCCGAAAAACCTACAGGAAACGAAATATCGCTATTTTTAATTTCTGGCATCCCTTATAACCCCCACTCCTGCCCGTCCCTAGAAATGTTGGTATGGTGTGTTATAATTAAAGCGTTATTGAAAATACATATACCGAGTTTTATTTATTTCGGTTGGATCATTTGTCCCAAATAAAATTGTTCACTTCTGCTATAGGTTTTAGCGCATATCTCGTTTAGAATTCGGTATACGAAAAAAGTAGATATACCAACGTTACTCTAAATAACAAAATAAACAACTTTTGTTATGGTCATATTTGCCGAAAAACCAATAGGAAACAAAATATCGCTATTTTTAATTACAAGCTTCCCTTATAACCCCCACTCATGTTTGTCTCAGAGGATATTAATATAGCCTAAAGTCTAAGTTGGGTTAGTAGTAATATACATCAATGTACAGACAGAGGTTAAAATTTTATATATATATATATATATATATATATATATATATACATCGTCATCTCCCGGGTAGGATCGATGGACATTTGAAGAAATTTGTCGTGAATAGCATTTCAATCGCTGATTTTCCTTAAAGAAAATATGCTAAAAGAGTGAATTTCTAGGTTAATATTTATTCCTTTAAAGGAAATCTGCTAAAATAGAGCTCTTTAAGATTAACCATGTGGACTCTTATTAGCGATCTGAGTTAAGGCGTTGCTCATAATATCACTTGGTAAAGCTATAGCCTTGAGTTCGATTCTCACTCGGCCATAGGAATTCATTTAGTTATGAACTCATTAAATAAAATCCTTAGCCCCACTAAGGCTAGAGACGTTTGGAATCCTGTAGATAACCCGTCTCAATTAGCCTTATTAGCACAAAGTGAAATTTAATGATTGAGAATTTGTTATTTTTTTTAATTTAACCATATAGAAAAATAAAATGATAATTTATGATCCAACTCTCTTGAAAATGCTGGATGGTAGAGGAACCAAGGATTGATAACGATCAATAAGAAGGCCAAGGCAGGCCAACTGATAGAACGGAAGTGCTTATCAATGAGAAGGACACTCAAAATTCTTTCTTAATGGAATTGTCAAAAAACTAACTGTCATTCACATCCAAAAGTAAATACAAATATTATTGCAATAAAACAAATGTATAAATTGACGTAATATTTATTCATTTAGAGCTTAGTCATGCAAGCTCTTAATCAATCAATATATAATCGAAAAACCTCTTTAAATGTCCACTTTGATAGATTATCATACTTTCATTAAACTTATTAAATCCATGATACTTTTTTACGTCAGGGTGAGAAGTACATATTTTGCATTATCATATTACAAGATATTTTCAAGTAGAGTACATTCTGAGTTCATATAGACTTATTATTTTCTTTCTGCAACAACAGGAATATTTTTCACCGAATCTTGAAGTGCTTTTCTCACACCACTTGTGTATGATTTATGCAACCACAAGCAGTTGATGTCATTGGCATTACTGATTATATAATATATGTTAACTGCTCTCGTTCGTGTCACCCATTCAATAACTCCATTAGAATAAAGATATAAAACTTCAAACATAATCAAATGATACTCTATACTCGAAAATATTTACTAAAGACGGAAAACAAGAAAACACGAAAACTGTGCTTAATACGTGAGTTAATAAACAATGAATAGAACAACAATTGTATACCATCAATAGAGATATTTTCAATATATATATACATATATATATATATATATATATATATATATATATATATATATATACACGCAAAAAACAACATTTGTTATATGCACGTTTGCCTAAAAACAAATAGTAAATAAAATATCGCAAAAACTTGGTACGCAAAAAGAAAAGGAAAAATGAGAGAAAGAAAAGAAGACGTTTTAGTTCTGTGATTATCTGGTAGAATGCGCACTACACGTTCTTAAAAACAAACAGTTGTAGACCAATAACTAAAATAAATAAAAACCCTCAACAATAATAATGCAAATAAATAAATATAAATAAAGAAAAGAAAATAATTGCAACATTCAAATCAAATAAAATAAATTTGGACAATAAATAACAATGTCTGAAAATGAAAACCTCTCGCAGCTGAAAACATGTTTATTTAAATGACATACATAAACTCTAAGGACATACATAAGATAAACATATTAACATTTCATTACATTACCAATAACCTCGCCCTTCGCCCTTCGACCGGAGACCTGCTCCATCTGCCTGGCCGATCTGCGGCGCTAAACCATCCGGGGCGTCACTCGAACGCGTATTCAAAAATTCAATCAAATCGGACCATCCGTCTAGGAGGAGTTCAGTGACATACACACGTACGCTAGAATTATATATATAAAGATATATATCAGCTAAGGTAGCCGGCTACGCTCTGGAAATCATTTCGGGGCTGAATGATGATGGTATTTGTTTTGGCAAGCCTTTAGTATACCCGTCGTTGCTGTGGATTTGTTAATATTAAAATTATTTGTTATGTAAGGCTTCACTGTCCACAATATTTTCCGTTTCATGTGCATTTAGTCTTTTTATATATATAATTCATAATCATAGAAAATATTCTGTCCGCCAAACTATGTTTGAGTAAATCTTCCTTTCCCTTGATACGCTACAAAGACCAACAGTGACTGATAGACGAAGAGAAAATGAAATATCGTGAATTTTTATTTCAGGCGTCTCAGCTTAGCCATGCGAGTTAAAGCGTTGACCTTTATCTCACATGGTAAACCTAGAGTGGCGAGTTCGATTCTCGCCTAAGCAAAGGAAATTATTTAGTGACGAAATTCATTAAATAGCATCCTAAAATCCCATCCTTGCTATAAAAGGGTGGTAACCGGTAGATAACCCGTCACAATTAGGCTGAGTTTCAAAAAGTAGACGTTAATAAATAATAATAATTATAACTCCCACTCCCCTTCGAACCTAAAAAATTGTATACAATTTTTACAATTTATTTATTAATGGACACCACATCGAAGGTGATTTGCCCTTTCAAAAGTAATAACAGGTAACAATAACAAAAAACATACCTTAACAGCAAGTAACAATAATAAATACCTTAACAACAAATAATAACAAAAAATACCTTAACAGCAAGTAACAATAATAAATACCTTAGAAACAAGTAATAATAACAAATTCCTTAGCAAAAAGTAATAATAACAAATACATTAACAACAAGGGACAATAATAAATACCTAAACAACAAGTAATAATAACATATACCTTAGCAACAAGTAATAGTAGCACATAACTTAGCAATAATACTAATAATAACAAGTACCAAAAAAAAAAAAAAAAAAAAAAAAAAAAAAAAATAAATATACAGTTGGTGGATGATTAATGCATGTTAAATGTTATCATATATTTCAATTTTGTGTAAGTATGAGAATATATTGTTAATGTGTGGGCTGCCTTCCGTCAATAGTTCTTGTAAGTCGTAGGGAAAGTCCTGGTGTTGTCGTTTTCGGCATTCTGTCAGTATATGTCTTATCGTCAAGGGAATGTTACAAGTTGAGCAAGTAGGTCTGTCAGTCTTTGTCATTAAGTATGAGTGTGTTAATTTAGTGTGGCCGATTCTAAGTCTCGAGAGAACTACTTCTTCTCTCCTAGAGTTTCTGAAACTTGATGGCCACATGCAAATAGTGTTCTTTATAGCTCGAAGTTTGTTTTCAGTACTTGTGTTAGTCCAGTCGGTTTGCCATGTATCTAAGATGAGGTGTTTTGTTTGTTATTTAATTTAATAGCTAAAAAATTTAATATAGCTTATAATCGTGGACGAATTAATGCTAATTCATATGCCATGTTTTGTTAAGTTCCGTTCAATCGTTAGAGCCCAAAAAAACTGTCGGCTCCCGCTTTACTTATAGCAGATTTTCCTTCAGGGAAATCAGCTATTGAGGTCATACTCATGACGCGATTTTCGAAAAATTTCTTCAAATGTCCATCGATCCTACCCAGGAGATGACAAAAATGAGGTCCGTTCAAAATTATATATATATCTTTAATCTTGGTAAGTAATAATAAGAAAAAAAAAAACACCCTTTTACAATAATGTGTAATAACAATGTGCAATATTATAAAGTAGTACATGTAAGTTTACAGTCCCGAAGAAGAGAAAATAAAGATTCTCGAAATATCGGCATAAACTAAGATTTATTTCACCCACATTGACCAAAACTCCGAAAAGAATAACACACCATATATAAATATAACCTGGTCGAAAACATCAGCAGAATTATATATATATATATATATATATATATATATATATATATATATATAATTGTAACCTCTGTCTGTACATTTTCGTTTGATCGTTACGAAACCTCGATATTTAACCGTTCTACATAAAAAGACAGATCAAGTTCGTTAATAGCTAAAATCGGACCAGCGGGAGGGGGGGGGGGGGTTAGACGAGGGGATTTTTGAAAATTCAAAATATCTCCGTTATTATACATCGGATGGAAACATTGTATAGACCAATCTTATTGCAAATTACATTTAATATAAATATTGTTATGTAAATTTATTCTATATCTTGAATTTTAACCGAGATATTTGCATTTTTATGAAGTCTTTGGGACACGTGGTCGAGTATCGTTCGTATTAGTTCAGCCGTTTTCGTAACTGGTGGAAGCCTCTTCTAACCTTAAGTGTCGTTTCTAACCTTACCTTGGTTACTTTGTGAGATTTATGCAAATACATTCTGTTCGTCAGCCCCCCCCCTTCTTTAGTTCTTGAACTATTAAAATTTGAGTTATGAAAATATAAATTATTCTTACAATTCAGAAGCCGTTCCAGTTGGGATTTTATTAAAATTAACAGAAAGATTTCTCATTACCGTTTGTAGTTACTCATGGTGGTGTTGTGTTACCAGTATACATATTTCTCTTTTGCTAAACTTCACATGGGATTTTTTAACATAACAAAAGCTGTTTATTTTGTTATTTAGAGTAACGTTAGTTATATTCACCTTTGTTTTATAACAAAGTATAAACGAGATATACACTAAAAAGTCCGTCACATTGTTGACTCCAACTATAATGTTCAGCGTAATATACATACCAGGTTTTATAAACTTCTGTTTAGGCGTGAAAAGGTGGCAAACAAACAAACATACACGAAAGAAACCAAATTCAAATATGGTGTCTATGGCATGTGAAACGAAAAGTTATCTTTAAAATTCGCGAAAAAAATCAATGTACAGACAGAGGTTACAATTTTATATGTATACTAGCTCAAATACCCGACTTTGCCAGGGAATTCATTTGAGGCTGAATGGTGATGGTATTCTTTTGGCAAGGCTTTACTTTGCACAATATTGTGACATTTACCCGTCCCAGTGTTTAGGATCATTGCTGTGGATTTGTTAATAATGAAATTAATTTTTTATGTAAGACTTATACACACACACACACACACACACACACACACACACACACACACACATATATATATATATATATATATATATATATATATATATATATATACATAATTGTATCCTCTGTCTGTACAAAAATTTTTTTCTCGAAATTTCATGATAACTTTTCGTTTCACATGTCTTAGACACCATAACTGCATTTTGTTTCTTTGGTGTCTGTTTGTTTGTTACCTTTCACGCATAAACGGCTGAACCGAATTTCATGAAACTTGGTATGTATATTACTATTCACCCAACTTAGACTTTAGGCTATATTAATTTTGTCTGAGATAAACAGGAGTGGGGGTTGTAAGTGAGGATTGAAATTAAAATAGCGATATTTCGTTTCCTATTGGTTTTTTGGAAAATTCGCACATAATAAAGTTGTTTATTTTGTTATTTGAAGTAACTTTTTTGATATTCAATTTTGTTGTATAAGAAAGTATAAATGAGTTATACGCTAAAAAAATAATCCGAACTAAACAAAACTCGGTATGTGAACTACCTTGAACTCCTCCATTATAAAAAACTGTACCAAAATTTCTAGGGACGATCAGGAGTTGGGGTTGTATGGGAGGCCAGAAATTAAAAATAGCGATATTCCGTTTCCTATTTGTTTTTCGGCAAATATGCACAGAATAAAAGTTATTTATTTTGTTATGTAGAGTAGTATTTATCATATTCACTTTTTCATATAACAAAGTATAAACGAGATATAAACTAAAACCTTAAGAGGGAGCCAATAATTTGCCTTTTCACGTATAAACGGCTTAACTGAATTTTATGAAACATGGGACGTATATTACTATTAGCCCAACTTAGACATTAGGCTGTATTAATATTCTCTGAGACGAACAGGAGTGGGGGTTATAAGGGAGGCCTAAAATTAAAAATATTGATATTTCGTTTCCTATTGGTTTTTCGGCAAATATGCACATAAAAAAAGTTGTTTATTTTGTTATTTAGAGTAACTGTTATTATATATACTTTTGTCGTATACCCAATTATAAATGAGTTATACACTAACAATTATAACGAAAGTCAACAATTGTATTTGGCACCAAAACCTCAACCGAACTAAACAAAACTCGGTATGTCTATTAGCACTAACTCCTTCATTATCATAAGCTGTACTAACATTTCTAGGGACAAGCAGGAGTGGCGGTTGGAAGGGAGGCCTGAAATTAAAAGTAGTGTTATTTCGTTTCCTATTGGTTTTTCGACAAACATGCACATGACAAAAGTTGTTTATTTTGTTGTTTAGAGTAACTTTTGTTACTTTCACTTTTGTTCTATAACAAAGTATAAAGAAGATATATACTACAAACTAAAGCTGGACTCAACAATTTTAATGGGCATAAAAGAGTTAACCGTACGCAACGAAACTTCGTATGGAATATAGTATTAAAACAACCCTGATTAAGGGAAGAGGAAATTGTAAAATTGTGATTTTTCGTTTCTTATTAGTTTCTAGGAAACATGTACATAACAAGTGATGCTTATTTTGTTATTTACAGTAACTTTTGTGGCAATCACTTTTGTAGTATAATGAAATAAACACGGGATATCTTGGTGTTATTCATACAAATATGTACTTTAAAAAAAATGGTAATATCATTATGACAAAAGACAATATGCGTTTACACTCGATATGATAGTTTTTGGACCACTCACCTAGGTTTTTGGATATAATTGAAATTATTTTTAGGGTTCCACTATTATATAATTCCATCAGGTAGATAAATTATTAAAATAATATTTTGGATCAATAATTTAAGGAAATCAATGTTGATGCGGGAGCAGACGTTGACGGGAGGCTAAATCATTTAATTGAGTTTACTTATTTCCTATGAAATGCTAGCATTACTGGAAGTGATTTCGATTGATTGTGAGATTTACTATTACGAATATAATATCTTGTACACAACTATGCTTAAACTGTATGTGCTCGGATTGGTTTTGAAGGGAAATATGTTCATTATAGACATTATTTAATTATAATAAATGCTATTCATGATTATGGTGTGGATTATTCAAAAACGGTGAGTCACATAAAGTGGAGAGGAATAGATTAGGGGCACATTTTCATTTATTCTTCATAACTAAAATTTGTATTCTATTAGTCCATAAAAGTTACCCTTTAGGATAAGCTAACTTGGACAAACAATGTCGTGGTGGGAAGTGCAATTGCACACATTGAAGTTTTGCTATAAAAAATACCGTCATTAGTGAGTCTACAAATATTTCCCGGGCATCGCCGGGTACCTTAGCTAGTGCGGAAATAATTTTGTACGGATGGATTTTCGTCTTCTAAAGAGTACAACCTCAATTGCTGATTTCCCTTATGAAAAGGATCATACTATTTTTTTTGATTATTTTTTTAAAATTTATTTATTTAATAAAACATAAATCTCGTTGGGTTCTTAGTAGTTAGTACTACCTACATGAAGTACCGTTAAGATTAGTATACTGAATGAGTTTGAGGCACTCAAAAGTTGTCATAGTATCAAATCAAATTAAATTAAATATATTGCAATTAAAAAAATGATAACAATTAATCACGGGTTCTGAGAATATATCTCGAGTTGAGCACATGACATCAGCTTAATAAATGTGTGTTAGCAAACATTATTCAGGAAGAAAATTCAGTTGAGTAATGCAGCTGATATGGGATTAGATAACGAACAATATAAGGGTCAATCAAACAGTCCGACGGACATTGCCAGGTATAGTCGAACTCAACATGAAAGGTAGGTTTGATTTTAGTTTCATTATTACGGCTATGATTTATGATTATTTACCAGCAAATGCATAACATATTCAGGAGTTACTGAGCATTTACACATAAATAGATAACAGACCTCGGAATTATTGATTACGTGCCTATAACATACCCAGGAATTACTGATTCTGTACACACAATACAATACCAAGGAATGTCCCTGTTTGTCAAATTCTCACTGAAATATGTCGTGGGCACCAGACAGGAGTGTACTTTATCGCACTTGATGCTAATACTTGATATAACTTATAGCAAGTATAAGTATTTAAATCAGCTTATGCAAGAATGCTAAGGTCGTTTTATATCCTCAATGTCCTTCGTGATACTATTATTTTTGGCTAGGCGCAAGCTCGAAACAAGGCATGCCATGGTTACTATTGCCACGTTTTTATTACAAAATCAGTAATAAACGTTGTTTATAAGAGTTCTTTTGGATTGCAAAATTAAACACACACAAGCTTTACAGTTTTTATCACTGCACAATTTATTTACAATACACTACACACTTGATTAATGTTTTTTAATTACTACTCACAGAATGCGCTGATAGCGTCACTTTTCGTGTTATTACACTGTCCAATAATTCACTCGCGGTCACTGAGGTACACAAAACCTCACTGCCCTTTAACACGACACTAAACTGTTACATACAGTCACGGCACAACACTGTTCTCCTTATAAATACACTTTACCGCACTGCACTGTAACATTGAACGCATAAGATAGCTGAGAGCAAACTGAAACTGTAGGCTGAGCTGTACACGCTCATATAGAGGGGCGGTAAAACACCAAAGGATGAAGCCGAGACTATTCCAGCAAGGACTGGAATGGACTAACCCGGACTAGACCATTAGCGGCACCCTTTGATCTCCACCACACTCCTCATACACGTGAACATTTCTGTCCAATACTTTCAAGTATTTTTTCGCCAAAAAAAAAAAATTATAACTCTCACTTTCCTCGTCATTTGACTCCCTCCCTCTCCTTGTCATTTGACTTTCTCACTTCCCACGTCCCTTGCCTTTTTACTTTCCTCGTCATTTGATTTACTCACTCCCTCGTCACTAGACTCCCTCACTGGCCCCGGCATTTGACTTTCTCACTTCCCACGTCCCTTGCCTTTTTACTTTCCTCCTCATTTGATTTACTCACTTCCCTCGTCATTAGATTCCCTCGATGTCCTTGTCATTTGACTTTCTCACTTCCCTCGTCACTAGACTCCCTCCTTGCCCTTGTCATTTGGCTTTCTCACTTCCCACGTCCCACACTGGGGCCGAATGGCCAAAAAGCGGAAAAAATTCATTATCTCGATTAACATAGAAACCTGGGGCTGGTCTCATTCGACTCAGAATAAAAAAATACATCAAGTTCAATGGTGTTTATTGAAATTTTGATGAAAATTAAATAACTAATGAGTAAATAAAAGCCTATTGGCAAGACAAAAATTTCGGAAATTTTCGGAATACGTTGCACTTATGAAAACCAGTTAAAACAAGTGTTTTGAGTGTATATTGTAGTTAAATAATGCTTACAAATAAAAATTCAAGGAAGTTTAAAAGACTGGAGAATTTCGTAAATAATAAAACTAGAAATTCAAAGTCAAAGCTTGTTCAAATTGAAATGAAACTTACGTTTTCAAATTGAAGGAAATTATGTTAAAAGTTGTTTAGCTGCATCATTGATTTCCAGGTGCTTTTTCTTTGGTTCGGGTCTCATGCTCGTGAAAAAAAGGATCTGAAGTCTCCAGTAGCTTGTAGAACACGTCTTCGTTGGTAGATATACGAGACATTTTCCGCGAGTTTCTGATCCTGAAAGCCTTGTAATCCTTATTTCTACTTTCTTGCGCCTCCTCCGACAATATTCCAACTGGGAGAATCGACTTCTGTACTATTTCAGCACCATGCAATAAAATCTTGTGCACAGTGGATGGCATATAGTACCATGAATACTTCTCAATGGCCATCTCAGCTGTTTCTTTTGAAAAGAGTCGGAATTTTTCTGGGTCGATTATTGCATTGCTATTTATTACTTCGAGAATGGTAGCGATCCGGTGGATTAGAGTTTCGTTGACTCCCGTTATTGCACTTGTGACCTTGCGATCATACATAAATCGTCTGGCAGTGTTGCCATTATTTGAAGATCCGCATCCCTGCTTAACGAAGTCTACTTTGATGCCGACTTTCTCAAGAAACTCTTGTTGAATACGTTTCTTTTCGTTTTCGTGCATGACTCGTGTGTCTTTTGTAGTTCTCCATTTTTCAAAATTTTTGTTATAGGCAATGTGAAGGATGTATTCCATACACTTGATTCTTGCGTGTAATGGGGAGATACCAAATTCGAGAGCACTCACATTAAGAGTCTTTTGTTGGATTTTCGCCAAATCGTTCATTTCCGAAGGTAAAGCACCGCATATGTTGCAGGCACTGGCAGACTTTGTATTTGCCATGGCTTGAGCTACCTTGCCGTCCGACATTGCCATCACCAGAAAATGTCGAATTCGGATGACATTCTCGCCAATGACTACTTCGGTAACTTCCAACTTCTCTATTTCTTCTTCAACTAATTTTTTTTCAGCTCGCGCCAAATCAAGTGTCTCTTTTTGGAAACTGTATCGCAAGGGCCTGTAATGCCTTGTTGAGGAAGGTCGGCATGTTTCCCAAATCGATATATTTTGACCAACATCAATTGGGTTTGTGAGCTTCAGAGGAACTATTGACGACATGAATAAATTCGAGTCACTTATTTCGCTTTTGTCGATCGAATATTTTTGAGCAAATTCACTTTAGCCTGAGGCACCGATGAATCCCCATTTCGTCGACAATATTAATTCACAATTGTTTAATTTTTCTAGTTCTTCTGGAGGTTTTATTTCCAGAATTCGTTTTGCAGTATGGTCGAGTAAATTCTGCAAAGGGACTTCTGCGGATGTTTCATTAATTGTCATATTTCCAGGGTAGCACTGTTTCTTTGAGGGGATTAATTTTTTATAACTTGGAAATACATGGCACCCATGGTCTTTTAGCGCTTGTCGAATCATCTCGTACTGATATTTTGTCAGGTTGGCCTGGAGAAATATAGCTAATGCCTGATTGGGTGACAAAGCTTCGGGTTTATCGTGGACTTCGTGTCTAGAGGCTGCGTTAATCAAGCTTTGTACGATCCTTGAAGGCTGCGTATTTTGTTCCTCTTGCTTCTTTCACCACAATCATCAAAGTCTTTACTTGGTCTCCCAACACATCCTGTGGAATCGTCGTCTGGTATGTGGAAAACATATTCATTTTCCATCCACTCATTGAATATTTTTCTGAACCTCGCCCGGTCCCGATTTACTTTTTTTTGTTTTTTCATTAAAATGAGGCGAAAAACTCTTATTTAGAGCTGTCACAATTAAAGAAATATTTTTTTCGTCAAGTTCAGGGTGATTTCGTTGAAGAAACACGTCAAAATTTGTACCTCCCCACAAGCCGTCACACAAATCGCGGTATTTAATTTTTATAGAGCTCATGATTAGACAATGTTAGCAACTATACTGAACTGGAATTAAAAGTGTTTTGAAAGAGGCGACATGTATTATCTGAGACAATTGGGTAAACAAAATAGTGCAACAAACAAAAGCGTACTCTGATCCTTTCCTTTCTTTACGGTGTTATGATCGGATAGGCAGATAAAGGCAGATGATTTTTGTTTTAATCTTTACTTTAACACGTCTATTTTGAGAAAATAAGTTCCCCATCCCGGAGGAAACCGGAGCTTTTTTTGTAGCAATACCTTTTCAAAATGTTTATGGTAGCTCTTAACTTTGGTCTAGTTACGTGACGAAAAATATTTTTTTAACCAATTCGTCTTATGTGTGGCATATTTAAACATCCTAGAACAGGAATAAAACATTAGAATTATTTCACTATTTTTTTTTTTTTAATTATATACCAAATTCTGAAAGTTATCTGTAATTTAACCAAAACTTCGACTATCTTGAATTTAAGACTCAATAAATGGGGCTAAACATTAGTCCAGATGAAATTTGTGCTATATCGAGATGCAGTGGCTAATGTACAATAGAATCAGGAGCCAGATGATCAAAATCAAAAATTTCGAAAATATCGAATTTTTTCCACACTTGCCCCAGTGTGCGTCCTTGGCCTTTTTACTTTCCTCCTCATTTGATTTAATCACTTCCCTGGTCACTAGATTCCCTCGATGTCCTTGTCATTTGACTTTCTCAATATTGTATACATCTATTTCCAGTTTTTCTGGCTGTTCCCTTGTTGGGGATACTCTGGTTTGCTGAGGCTAGAGTCCTGACCTCTTCTACATGGGCTGTGCTGGTCGCAGGGTCAAACGGATGGTGGAACTACAGGCATCAGGTAGGTTTTGAGGAAATTTCCTGCCAGAAAACAAAATGAACAGTTAAAAAAATAAAATAATTCTTAATAATCTACTTTTTCAGGCCGACATATGCCATGCTTACCACATACTAATCAACAAAGGAGTTCATCCTGACAGGATAATTGTAATAATGTTCGATGACATAGCTGATCATCCTGAGTATGTATTATTTTTAGACTTTTGATGTGATATTTAAACACTCACACACTCCGGACAGAGAGAGAGAGAGAGAGAGAGAGAGAGAGAGAGAGGAGAGAGAGAGAGAGGAGAGAGAGAGGAGAGAGGAGAGAGAGGGAAGGAGGGGGAAAGAGAGAGTGAGTGAGAGAGAGAGAGAGAGAGAGAGAGAGAGAGAGAGAGAGAGACAGACAGACAGAGAGACAGGCAGACAGACTGATTGGCAGGCGAATACGCTCTTGCACATACTCATAGCACTAGTTTACACGAGCCTAGTTTATAATTATCAGCAGAATAGCGTGGGGATGGCGGTGAGGAAAACGAAGAAGGAGGATCCTGTTAATCGATGGACTCCTTAAGCTGCAGGAGACATCGGGGATTACTGCAAGTGCGTACGTGGACGACCTCGTGGTAGCGGCGAAGGGAAACTCAAGGGCCTCAGTACAGCAACTTGCCGACTCGGCTATCGACATCTTTCTGGAATGGCTGACGAAGGTCAAGCTCAGATTGTCCCCTGAGAAAACGTGTGGTCTGATTATGAAGGGGAAGTACGACCACGACCAACCTCCGATGGTCAAAATAGAAGTCGAGTTGGTTGAGTTCCCAGATGAGGTAACATTCTGGGATTCAGCTTTGGACAGTACAAGAAAATTGATCCGACCATAGACTCCATACTGCTGAAGGCTAATAAGGTGACGAATATTCTGCAGAGCATGGCAGGAGCGACATGGGAGATGCGGTTTATTTCTTCTCTCACATTGTACAAATTGTGTATCGTCAGCATACCCACATACGCCATCGCAGCCTGGGGACCACTGTTGAATAGAGGACACAATGAGTCCATGAATAGGATGCAGAGGACTTTCTTGATACCCATCATAAAAGCCTACAGAACAATATTGTATGAGGCGGCCAATGTAGTAGCAGGCGTTGCTCCGCTTGATACCGTAGTCAAGGCCAAAGTAGTCAAGCATAAGATAATGAAGGGATGGCCCCTACCAGCCTCAACACCGATGAACATGGTAGAAACAGTTAACATTCTCCGAGAAGAACATAACTTCATTGGACTCGTGAAGGCTGGAGCCAAGAGCTGGGTGGAGAAGCAATGGGAGATCCGATGGAGCACGACAGGAAAAGCATCAAATACCAAATTGTCAAAACCGTGACGGGAAGATAAGCCATGGTCTGGGCTAGAGCCTGGCTATTGGACCACCCAGTTCCTATCAGGCCATGAAAACTTCGCGTCATATCTTTATAAATTTAAAAAGAAAAGGAGTCCATTGTGTCCCTGCGGCGATGCAGAAGAAACAGCACGTACTTCTGAAATGTGTCCGGTATGATGTAGCTCGGCTCAAGATGATGCGTACCATTTGCACTTTTGACCTGAATCCAGAAGTAATAGTTCAGAGCCCAGAAAACTTTGCTGCCTTTAAAGATTTCGTGCAAGCTTGGAGGAGTATAAAATTCCTATAACCACCACAGAATAATAATTGGCAATGACTTGCCGAGTCGGGTGCCATGAAAAAAAAGAAAGAAAAATAGCGTACACAGGCCAATATTTGACATACACACTCAAACTAAAAAAAAATTACGATGTTTGTTGGTAAGTGTACATATTCTAAATTTTTAATTGTTTCTAAAATAAAATCTCTGTATTTTTCATTTCTCAGGAATGAGAACCCTGGTCAAATCTTCAACAGACCCGATGGCCCTGATGTGTATAAAGGAGTTAAAATTGATTACCGAGGAGAGGTAAGTTATGTTTTATAGTTACAAAAGTTCTAGGATGTGACAAGCAGTGATTGTTTATCACTTCAAGGGTAAATGATGGCAGTAATTGATTGAAGCAAGGAGAAAAATATAAAAATATTATTTGAAAAACCCTGTAGTGTACTTACAGCGCGGTAAATGAAATGGGATCATTTATCCAGTTAAATACTCATAACAATAAGGCATTGCAGGTAATAATAGGTGCTAGAGGTACTACTAGAAAATACAGGTGCAACTAGGAAATAGTGGTACTACAATACTAGGAACTACAGGCACTACTAGGAACTACTGGTACTACAATACTAGGAACTACAGGTACAACTAGGAACTACTGGTACTACTAGCAACTACAGGTACAACTAGGAACTACTGGTACTACTAGCAACTACAGGTACAACTAGGAACTACTGGTACTACTAGGAACTACTGGTACTACCAGCAACTACAAGTACAAGAAGGAACTACTGGTACTACTAGGAACTACAGGTACAACTAGGAACTCCCAGATACTGTACGGTACTACTAGGCACTACAGGTACTGCTAGGTACTCCCAGATACTGTCGGTACTGCTTGGCACCACAGTTACTGCTAGGTACTCCCAGATACTGTCGGTACTGCTTGGCACCACAGTTACTGCTAGGTACTCCCAGATACTGTCGGTACTGCTTGGCACCACAGTTACTGCTAGGTACTCCCAGATACTGTCGGTATTGCTTGGCCACAGTTACTGCTAGGTACCCATACTGTCGGTACTGCTAGGAACTACTAGTAAAAGTCCAGATACTGTCGGTACTGCTAGGCACTACAGTTACTGCTAGGTACTCCCAGATACTGTCGGTACTACAATACTACTAGGAACTACAGTACTACTGCTAGGACCCAGATACTGTCGGTACTACTAACACTACAGTTACTGCAACTAGGAACTACAGGCACTACAGTACTAGGTACTCCCAGATACTGTCGGTACTACTAGGCACTACAGCTTACTGCTAGGTACTCAAGATACTGTCGGTACTACTAGGAACTACAGTTACAACTGCTAGGTACTCCCAGATACTGTCGGTACTACTAGGCACTACAGTTACTGCTAGGTACTCCAGATACTGTCGGTACTACCAGGCACTACAGTACTGCTAGGTACTCCAGATACTGTCGGTACTACTAGGCACTACAGTTACTGCTAGGTACTCCCAGATACTGTCGGTACTACTAGGCACTACAGTTACTGCTAGGTACTCCTAGGTACTGTATACTGTCGGTACTACTAGGCACTACAGTTACTGCTAGGTACTCCAGATACTGTCGGTACTACCACACTACTGCTAGGTACTCCCAGATACTGTCGGTACTGCTTGGCACTACAGTTACTGCTAGGTACTCCCAGATACTGTCGGTACTGCTTGGCACCACAGTTACTGCTAGGTACTGCCAGATACTGTCGGTACTGCGAGGCACAAGAGTTACGGCTAGGTACTCCCAGATACTGTCGGTACTGCTTGGCACCACAGTTACTGCTAGGTACTCCCAGATACTGTCGGTACTGCTTGGCACCACAGTTACTGCTAGGTACTGCCAGATACTGTCGGTACTGCTTGGCACCATAGTTACTGCTAGGTACTCCCAGATACTGTCGGTACTGCTTGGCACCACAGTTACTGCTAGGTACTCCCAGGCAATATAGGTACTGCTAGGTACTCCCAGATACTGTCGGTACTACTAGGCACTACAGTTACTGCTAGGTACTCCCAGATACTGTCTGTACTACTAGGCACTACAGTTACTGCTAGGTACTCCCAGATACTGTCAGTACTACTAGGCACCACAGTTACTGCTAGGTACTCCCATGCACTATAGGTACTCCCAGATACTGTCTGTACTACTAGGCACTACAGTTACTGCTAGGTACTCCCAGATACTGTCGGTACTACTAGGCACTACAGTTACTGCTAGGTACTCCCAGATACTGTCGGTACTACTAGGCACTACAGTTACTGCTAGGTACTCCCAGATACTGTCAGTACTACTAGGCACTACAGTTACTGCTAGGTACTCCAGAATACTGTCGGTACTCCCAGATACTGGTACTACTAGGCACTACAGGTACTGCTAGGTACTCCCAGAACCTGTCGGTACTACTAGGCACTACAGTTACTGCTAGGTACTCCCAGATACTGTCGGTACTACTAGGCACTACAGTTACTGCTAGGTACTCCCAGATACTGTCGGTACTACTAGGCCCAACAGTTACTGCTAGGTACTCCCAGACTACTAGGTACTACTAGGCACTACTACTGCTAGGTACTAATACTGCTAAGTTACTGCTAGGTACTCCCAGATACTGTCGGTACTACTAGGCACTACAGTTACTGCTAGGTACTCCCAGATACTGTCGGTACTACTAGGCACTACAGTTACTGCTAGGTACTCCCAGATACTGTCTGTACTACTAGGCACTACAGTTACTGCTAGGTACTCCGAGATACTGTCGGTACTACTAGGCACCACAGTTACTGCTAGGTACTCCCATGCACTATAGGTACTGCTAGGTACTGTCTGTACTACTAGGCACTACAGTTACTGCTAGGTACTCCCAGATACTGTCGGTACTACTAGGCACTACAGTTACTGCTAGGTACTCCCAGATACTGTCGGTACTACTAGGCACTACAGTTACTGCTAGGTACTCCCAGATACTGTCGGTACTACTAGGCACTACAGTTACTGCTAGGTACTCCCAGATACTGTCGGTACTACTAGGCACTACAGTTACTGCTAGGTAATCCCAGAGACTGCTCGGTACTACTAGGCACTACAGTTACTGCTAGGTACTCCCAGATACTGTCGGTACTACTAGGCACTACAGTTACTGCTAGGTACTACTAGGCACTACAGTTACTGCTAAGTACTCCCAGATACTGTCGGTACTACCAGGGACCACAGTTACTGCTAGGTACTCCCAGATACTGTCGGTACTACTAGGCACTACAGCTACAGTTACTGCTAGCTACCCCCAGATACTGTCGGTACTACTCGGCCCTACAGTTACTGCTAGGTACTCCCAGATACTGTCGGTACTACTAGGCACTACAGTTACTGCTAGGTACTCCCAGATACTGTCGGTACTACTAGGCACTACAGTTACTGCTAGGTACTCCCATGCACTATAGGTACTGCTAGGTACTCCCAGATACTGTCGGTACTACTAGGCACTACAGTTACTGCTAGGTACTCCCAGATACTGTCGGTACTGCTTGGCACCACAGTTACTGCTAGGTACTCCCAGGCACTCGCTACAGGTACTGCTAGGTACTCCCAGATACTGTCGGTACTACTAGGCACTACAGTTACTGCTAGGTATTCCCAGATACTGTCGGTACTACTAGGCACTACAGTTACTGCTAGGTACTCCCATGCACTATAGGTACTGCTAGGTACTCCCAGATACTGTCAACATTTTATAATTGATCGTTTTATTCTTTTTCTGATGAATATTCGGTATATATGTATTACATTTTAATCATCTATACTTTATTAAATTCTTTAATACAATTGCATGTGCCAATTTCTATTTATTTTCAGAATAACGTTTATAGTTTTTCGTAATTTTTTTCTCAGGATGTGAATGTTGCGACTTTCAAGAATGTGCTCCTTGGGAATAAAGAAGCCTTGAAGGGAAAAGGAACTGGCCGCGTTTTAGAATCGTAAGTATTAGTATTTTTTATTGATATTAGTTGTTATACTTATTTATTTTTTATACTACAATACCATAGTTATGTTTCCATATATTTGTCTGTTTGTCATTTATTAACGTCCACTTCGTGCTACTATGGCTAATTGGAACGGGTCACCAACAGATTAACACCCTTCTCTAGCAACGGTTGGACAACGAATTTTTTTGACCCTAAATCAAACCTACTACCCAGGCGGGAATCGAACCTATTATATAATTATCTGCATAGACATAGATTTATCTATGTATATATATTTATTTATCTACTAGTTCAAATGGTTAGCAGATATCAACATCTCGTTTTAGCGAAACAAAGTAAGGTGACTTTTCGAAACGTATAAAAATAGTCCCGTGACGCAGGGGCTGCGTAAACTAAGCAGATTCCCCACGTGTAGTTTTACAAGAGAGAAATTTCACGAGAGCCGAAGAGTTAAGAAAACGGCCGACCTAGCTTTGGGCTGGAAACTCAATCTTCCGTTAGCCCCCCCCCCCCCGATTTCATAAAATTGCAAATATCTCGGCTAATATGCAAGATAGAGAATAAATGTATATAACAATATTTATAGTAAATTTAATTTTCAATAAGATTGATTTTATACAATGTTTCGATCCGACGTATAGTAACGGAAATATTTCAAATTTTAAAAAATCCTTTCCTGTAAACCCCCCCTCCCACTGGTCCGATATCAGCCATTAACGAACTGGATCTTTTTTTTTTTACACATAACGACTAAATATAGAGTTTGGTAACGATCAAACAAAAGTTGCGACCGCTAGAGCGGTAACAGGCATATATATATATATATATATATATATATATATATATATATATATATATATATACATATAGATAGATA
Organism: Riptortus pedestris; assembly: GCA_019009955.1. Lineage (NCBI taxonomy): Eukaryota > Metazoa > Arthropoda > Insecta > Hemiptera > Alydidae > Riptortus > Riptortus pedestris. The sequence continues at coordinate 252,590,565 of CM032228.1, forward strand.
GATAGATACAGTTTTGAACGGACCTCATTTTCGTCATCTACTAGGATCGATGGACATTTGAAGAAAAATGTCGAAAATTCCGTCATGAGTACAACCTCAATAGCTGATTTCCCTAAAGGGAATCAAGGAAAACCCGCTTAATACTAAGAAATGTTCAGAACAATAATAGTAGATCATAGATAGTTTAACAATATTGGTTCTAGAACTTTTTAAGATCCCACATATAATAATGAAACTATTTGGAACTTACACCACCAAATTTAATTTTTATTGTGGACTAAAACGGTTAAATTTCGATTATATTATAGCTCAAGAAAATATATTCAAATCAAGAATTTAAAATCTTAAATGATGACGTCACCACACGACGAATTTGAATATGCCTCGCATAATTCAGGTCTCTTGAAAACTATATTTGGTATTGAAGCTTAGAATAAGGTAGTTTATGACATTACAGCTTACTGTTAATATGACATGAGTATTAGTGGGGTCTTACTTAAGACTCCTAAGCTAAAGAAATAGCTCGGCTAATGTTCATAGCTGAGAAAATATGTATACAACAACACTTATTGGCAATTTAAGAGTTAAAGCATTGTCTTTAATCTCACATGGTTAACCTAGCGTGGCGAATTCGATTCCCGCCTGGACAAAGGAATTTATTAAGTGACGGAAGTCCTGAGTGCCACCCTGGCTAGAAAAGGGTGCTAACCTGTAGATAACCCGACCCGATTAGCCTTAGTTGCAAACAGTGAAAGTGAATAAATAATTGCTTGACAATTAAATATGCAATATGATTGGTTCTATACTATTTTTAAATCCGACGTTTAAAGAAGTTATTTCGAGATTCCTCCCTTCTGAAGCCCCCTCTCTCCAGTCTCATTTCAGCAACTAACAAACTTGATCTTTCATATCCCATGAAACATTTAAATATTGAATTTGGTAATAATAAAAAGTCCGTCACGCAGGGGCAGCGTAAACTAAGCAGATTTCCTACGTGAAGTTTAGCAATAGAGAAATCTGCATACTGGTAACACAACACCACCATAAGTAAATGCAAACCCTAATGAGAAATCTTTCAGTTAATTTTAATAAACTCCCAACTGAAACGGCTTCTGAATTGTAAGAAAAAAATTATATTTTAATAACTCAAATTTTAGTAGTCCAAGAACTAAAGAAAGGGAGGGGGGTGGATGAACAGAACGTTTTTGCATAAATCTCACAAAGTAACGAAGGTTAGGTAAGAATAGAAACTACAGGTTAGGTTAGAAGCTTCCGCCAGAGCCAAGTTACGAAAACGGCCGAACTAACCCGAACAACACCCGACCACAGACCATAAAAATGCAAATATCTCCGTTAATATTCAAGATATAGAACAAATGTATATTTTAATATTTATAGTAAATTTAAGGTCTCCGCCACACCGATTACAACGAAATATTCTTAGTGTTTAGTACCTAATGAAAAACCAATTCTTTTAAAGGGAGATAACACATTTCAGGCGCGTTCGTCGAAAAAAAAAGTTAAAGCTTGCCTGAACGTTTTGAGTTTTTCCTCAAGACGTCTATTTCAAGTAGCCTCCGCGGCTCTAATGATAGTACTTTATTTTTGTAACTGGAAATCTCAAGAACGAATCTCGCCGGGAGTGACTACTTTTTTTCTGGATTTTTTTTTGCCTCTAGGCCGTTAATTTAATATTAATAAATAAATTAAAAGGATTTTATTTTAATTATTAGCATTTCATTTTTATTGTGTTCCATATATTTAAAGAAAATTCGAATGCTTTCTGTCAAAATGTAATTGGTATAAGGAAATATTTAATATTGTACAAGAAATATTTTATTAACAGAATACATAAGTATATAACAATTATCAATAATAACAGAAATATTTTAATAATATTTTTAAACGGTTTTATTTAACTTTACCTGATTATTTATTAACTTGATGGTAGAAATATACGTATCCTAGGCCAGGCACAATGAAAATATAGTTTTAAAGTATAAAACTGTTAAAAGAATATTTTTATGGCTAGAGCTAGAAAACGTTGAGCATGCTTATTTGTTGTGTTGCAGTGGCCCCAATGATCTCGTATTCATCAACTTTGCTGATCACGGAGCTGAAGGACTTCTAGGATTCCCTTATGAGACGCTGACTGCTGATGAGTTGTCCAACATATTCGAAGGGATGAAGAAGAAAAAGAATTTCGGAAAGGTCAGGAAATAGTCACTACTATCTTATGTATGGAATATTTAACAATTACTAGCAATGTTGGAGGACTTGCCTGGAAAAGTATATATCTGTCACTTCTTCCACATTAAACATTCAAAAAGTCCGTCACGCAAGTGCTGAGTTAACTAAGCAGATTCCCCAAGAACGGGTATTTGATTTTATCTTAAGAAGTAAATCATTTAAAAGTAAATACCAATATTTGGTATTTAAGTTTCAAATAAAAGGGCTTCATTATGTAACGGAGACTTGTTCAAGTGACATGAATAGGAGTGGCGATTAACTGAAGGCTTAAAAGTAAAAAATATCTCATAATATCTCTACATAAATGTAACAAAATTTATAGAACACTATGTTTGCAATAAGAGAAATTCTATACAATTTTTCGATCCAACCCATAATAAGTAGTAATTTTACAGCCCTGAAGAAGAGAAAATAAAGATTCTCGAAATATCCGCATAAACTAAGATTTATTTCACCAGCATTGATCAAAACTCCGAAAAGAATAACACACCATATACGTAGTAAGGTCCAAAAGTTTCCGGCCTGGGATAGAAGGAAAGGTGAAAGAAAAAACTGGTTTTACTGTTTTTCAATATATTCTCCTCTAAGTTCAATACACTTATTACAACGCTTTGGCAACATTTCTATACCATGAAAAAAATAATTTTCTTCTTTGTTAAAAAAATGTTCTTCCACTGCTGCTTGGAGCTCTTCGTCGGTGTTAAATCGCCTTCCACGAAGGTCAGATTTTAATTTTGAGAAAAGGTAGAAATCACTAGGGGCCAAGTCTGGGCTGTAGGGTGGGTGAGAGATTTCTTGGAATCCACAGTCCTTCACAGCGGCCTTGGAAATCAATGCTGTGTGGACAGGGGAATTGTCGTGAAGGAGGCGGACGCCTCTGCTTAACTTCCCTCGCCTCTTCTCTTTAATGGCGTCTCGTAACCGGTCAAGTAGGGCTGCATAATACTCACCATTCATTGTGGTATTCCTTTCTTTAAAATCTATCAATAGTATTCCTTTACAGTCCAAACAATTGTGGTCATTATCTTTTTTGTTGACTGCGTGACTTTTGCCTTTAAAAGAGGCGCTCTCCTGGTCTTCTCGATTCCATTGACTCTCTTTTGCTGAGTGGGTCATAATATAGAACCATTGTCTCATCCCAAGTTACAATTGAGTCCAAAAAATTCTTTGGGTCGGCAAATAAAAATAAAAATTCACTGCAGCAGTGAACTCGTTCCTGTTTTTTATGAGCTGAAAGAATTTTCGGAATCCATCTTGCACTAACCTTGTTCATATGCATATGTTCTTTGATGATCCTCAAAACACTTGTTTTTGAAAGCCCCAACCTCGCTGCTATTTCCTTGGTTTTCAGTCGTCGGTCAGACAGCGATTCAGATTCCACAAGTTGGATTGTTTCAGAAGTGACAGCTTCCAGTGGGCGACCGGGACGTGGGTCATCTTCTAGACTTTCTCTCCCTAACTTAAATAATTTTGCCCATTCTTTCACTGTGGAATACGAGGGGGAGGACTGCCTGTATACACAATCCAAGCGCTCTTTAATTTGCGCAGGAGTAAGACCCTCTTTACAAAAGAATTTAACTACCGCACTGTACTCGAGTTTAAACATTGTAAAAATGGGGAGTTTCCTTTAAGGCTGGACACTGACTGACAAGACTGAGGAAGTGCGGGCGATGGGTATGGAGTGAGCAGGCATGGACCTGCATAGGCGTGCAGCTCCCGGCACGTTTGAAGGAGGGCAAGCAGGACAGGCCGGAAACTTATCGACCTTACTACGTATATATATATATATATATATATATATATATATAATATATATGCCTCTTAGTTTTCTAGTGGTCGTAATTTTTATCGCTACCAAACTTAATATTTAAACGTTTTATGGAAAAATGACGATAAACTTCGTTCATGGTTCGTTAATCAGGCTTGTAGAAGAAAGGGGGGGGGGAGGAACTTAGAGAGGAGGAATTTCGAAAATTTTTAAAAAGTGCATAGAATTAATATTATTGTAATTTTAAGTTCCCAAATATTGGGTAAATGTTAACTAATGTTGCTATAGGTACATATTTTCTCTATCATGAAAATTAACGGAGATATTTGGAATTTTAGGTTTTCACCCTACAGTAAACCCCCTACTCATGGCCTAATAACAGCAAGCTGTTATAAAATAAACCTCCATATTCTAAGCTTAAATTCCAAATATTGTTTCCACAGGACCATTATTATACAAATACGCGGTATGTGTAATGACGTTATCAATTACGGTTTTATGAACTTGTCTCGAAAATGTTCATTTGGTCTACACCATACTCGATATTTAATTATTCAACACTAATAATCATATTTGTGAATAATAGAATTCGGACCTGAAATCGGGGGGGGGGAGAGGGTTAGAGATGGAGGGGAATACACAAATTCAAAATATCTCCGTTATTATCAGTTAAATCTTAAAATATTATAGAATCCATCTTGTTAAACTATTAAGCTCTACAATTTTTGTTAAATACATTTTTTCCTAACTCGATTGCTAAGCTAGTTATGCGTACTTTCTTGTTGTCATCCATCAATAATCCCACACCCGTTGTCTACTCACTTTTTGTTTTAGCAGATTTCCCTTAAGGGAAATCAGCTATTGAGGTTGTACTCATGACGGAATTTTCGAAATTTTTCTTCAAATGTCCATCGATCCTATCTAGTAGATGACGAAAATGAAGTCCGTTCAAAACTGTATATATATATATATATATATATATATATATATATATATATATATATATATATATATATATATTTGTCTGTTACCGCTCTAGAAGTCGCAATTTTTGTTTGATCGGTACCAAACACGATATTTAGTCGTTTTATGTAAAAAGAAAGATTAAGTTCGTTAATGGCTGAAATCAGACTAGAGGGAGGGGGGTGGTTTAGAGGGGTGATTTTCGAAAATTCAAAATATCTCCGTTATTATGCATCGGATCGAAAAATTGCATAGATCCAATCTTATTGCAAATTAAATTTACTATTCATATTGTTATATACATTTATTCTCTATCTTGAATATTAACCGAGATATTTGCATTTTTATGAAGTCTGTGGTCTGGTATAGTTCGGATTAGGTCGGCCATTTCCGTCGGCTCAGGCGGGAGGCTTGTTCTAACCTTTCCTGTCGTTTCTAACCTCACCTTACCTTCCTTACTTTGTGAGATTTATGCAAATACGTTCTGTTCATCCGCCCACCCCCGTTCTTTACTTCTTGGACTACTAAAATTTGAGTTATTAAAATATAAATTATTCTTACAATTCCGAAGCCGTTTCAGTTGGGAATTTATTTTAATTAACTGAAAGATTTCTCATTACCGTTTGTATTTAATCACGGTGCTATTGTGTTACAAGTATGCAGATTTCTCTATTGTAAATCTTTACTTGGGAAATCTGCTTAGTTTACGCAGACACTGCGTGACGGACTTCTTCATTTATTGACTCGCTTTGTTATTTGCCATAATTCTTTGATGGATTACATGCTTTATATATGATAAGACACTAGTTCCACCTTGAGGTGGACAATGTAACTCATCGTAAATTAATTTTTGACTGATTTTTATGCCAAATATTTTTAGTTTTATTTAATAATTGGACACATTTATAGTATTAATCTTGGTATTTTACTTCCCAGTTGGTCCTTTATATTGAAGCATGTGAAGCAGGATCCATGTTCGATTCTCGTCTGGGTTCTCATGATAACAGTAAGTTAATCTATGAATAATTAATTCAATTTTGTATGTTGTAATATATGTATATTTTCGAACACTTTCTTCAATTGTCCATCGATCCAACCTAGAAGCTGACGAAAATGAAGTCCCCTCAATACTATATATATATATATATATATATATATATATATATATATGTGCAGGACTTTCCGTGCCTCCGCTCTTAAAATGGCCAATTGTATTAATAAAACGCTGAGTCGTGGTGTACCTAAATTGTGGCTCATGGAGAATCTATTCAGTACATATTGAACATCGTAACTTTCTCCAGCAACCATAACTTTGGAATTACCAATGGAATACCCTACATTTTATGGTGGGTCGAAAATCAAATTCTAAAACGAGTATATATCCGTGAGTTTCAGCTGATTTCCCTTAAAGGAAATCAGCTATTGAGGTCGTACTCATGACACAATTTTCGAAAAAAAATTTCAAATGTCCTTCGATCCTATCCAGGAGATGACGAAAATTTTAACGCTCTAGCAGTCGCAATTTTTGTTTGATTGTTACCAAACTCCATATTTAAACGCTTAATGTAAAAAGTCAGATCAAGTTCGTTAATGGCTGAATTGGACCAGTGGGAGGGGAGGATTTTCGAAATTTTGGAACATCTCCGTTACTATACGTCAAATTGAAAAATTGTATAGATTCAATCTTATTGCAAATTAAAGTTCCTATAAATATTGTTATTTACATTTGTTGTGTATCTCGAAGATTAGCCAAGATATTCGCATTTTTATGAAATGTGGCGGAAACGGACGAGTGTTTCCCGCCAAAATCTAGTTCGGCCGTTTTCGTAACTGATCGGCTCTCGTGAAATTTCTCTATTGTAAAATTTCACGTAGGAAATCTGCATAGTTTACGCAGCCTCTGCGTGGCGCTCTTTTTCGATTTGACGCGTCTTTAGCCGTAAAATGTACAAACCTTTATTTCAGGAACAGCACATTCTATTTAAAAATGCTGCGACATAAAAGTTTTAGTCAACAAAATTATCTTTGAAACAAGTCTCCGGTGAAAGGAATGGATTCTGGAATTAAAAAAAACAACACCAAATAAATAAAAAGTATTTAATACGAAATAACGCAAAAGCATTCTTTGATGAATGTTTACTTCAAAAAACATCAACATAACCGAAAACGTTCTTAGAAATAATTTATTTTAAACTAGTTACGTAATAGTTATTTGTTAAAGGAATACATTTTTCCACCCGCATAGCTTAATGAAAAAAACAGAAACTTGCTTTTTCTTTTCGCTAAAATACTTACAACTAGTATTTACAAATGTTCCTTAATGCGTCCTTCCTCGTTTATGCATTTCAAAAAAACGGAATCTGAATTCCCTTTTGGCACTGCGTATTTCTGCTACTGAACATGAATTTATCACCAATCTGATTTTATTGTTCATGTCTTCAATATTCTGAGACCTGTTCTGGTAGAGATGTCTTTGACCCTTCCCCATAGAAAATAATCCATTTCTGTTGTATCGGGTGGTCTGGGTGGCCACTCAATATGCAAGCTGCGACAGATACTGCCTTGGGGAAACATTTCTACAATTGTTGACTGAACATTACTGAGAAGGAGATCCGTCAAGCTGCAGCCATATTTCATTTCTTTGCGTCAGGGCTATGTCTTCAATTTAATTTAGAAATTCTTTATTTAGGAAGCGGTTGGAGACTGTACCATTTATTGTCTGATCAACAATAATTTGGCCGATATTCTTCGATGGGAGATATCCAATTTTTTTTTACATGAAACGGAGCAGGTGGAAAAATGTATTCCATTTACAAATAATTCCGACGTATTTAGTTTAAAATAAATTAATTCTAAGAACGTTTTTTGAAGAAAACATTTTTTTTTTGGATTCATTCATGAATGCTTTTGCGTAATTTCGCATTAAAAACTCTTTTTTTAAAATCATGGGGAACTGATTAATTTACGTAGCCCAAGCGTGACGTACTTTTGTTGAATAAGAAGCTCACTGAAACATACATTTCGAGTACGTAGTCACATGAAAATAGAACACACATTTTACTATCCAATAATGTATAATCTATCACTAATAGAAATATTTTCACAGTTCTAGCAAGTACAGCATCAGCACCAGATGAATCATCTTATGGTTGGTATTGTGATGATGGAAACTGCCTTGGAGATTTGTACAGCATATCTTGGATGGAAAGATTAGAACAGGTATGTTTCCATATACATGCGTGTGTGTGTGTGTGTGTTTGTGTGTGTGTGTGAGGGAGTGTATATATATATATATATATATATATATATATATATATATATACACATACACACATCATTGTTAACATAATCAAAATTTCTATATGACCTACTTATACTATTTATTCCCCAAAAAATAATTTATCCTAAAGTAAGATTTCTATTGTAAGATTTAATACTCATAGCCTCCAGTTAGTCTAGTCAACTATGGCACTGGTCTTTATAGTTTGAATTGTTTTAGTTATGTATTCGATAAATAAATTATGGTCCACCAAGGCCATGATGGTAGGAGTAAAATGATGGTAACTTGTAGATAAAACCTCCGAATTAGACTTAATTACATGATAAAAAAACTTCCGAGCATATTAGAAACTACAACTTTTGTTGCCTCCAACATTATCCTGCTGCTGAACATGATGCCATCCTGTTGCCTCCAGCATTATCCTGCTGCTGAACATGATGCCATCCTGTTGCCTCCAACATTATCCTGCTGCTGAACATGATGCCATCCTGTTGCCTCCAACATTATCCTGCTGCTGAACATGATGCCATCCTGTTGCCTCCAACATTATCCTGCTGCTGAACATGATGCCATCCTGTTGCCTCCAACATTATCCTGCTGCTGAACATGATGCCATCCTGTTGCCCCCAGCATTATCCTGCTGCTGAACATGATGCCATCCTGTTGCCTCCAACATTATCCTGCTGCTGAACATGATGCCATCCTGTTGCCTCCAGCATTATCCTGCTGCTGAACATGATGCCATCCTGTTGCCTCCAGCATTATCCTGCTGCTGAACATGATGCCATCCTGTTGCCTCCAGCATTATCCTGCTGCTGAACATGATGCCATCCTGTTGCCTCCAACATTACCCTGCTGCAGCACTGTTATTCACTTGAAGATAACTGAGAACAAAATAAACTGTCGGGGCGAGCTGGGCCGCTTTCCTAGATCCCAGACGGATGCCGCCGAGAATATGCTTTGGCACCAATTGTCCTGGTCCTTCCATCGGTCGGTTCCTTTCATCTACTTCGTACTTCTTAAGTGCGTGATTAACTCTGTGTACTTTCCATGTAAGTAGATTTCGCAACAGTATGTTGCAGAATTACTTAATTTTACATCTTCACAGCTTTAGCTTTGTTTCTCAATAAATGTTAAATAAATAAAAACAAAATTAGAACAAGATTAACATAATATCCTAAATGTGACTAAACAATAACAAAATAACCAGAAATCGAAAACAAACAAAGAACGCAATAAAAAAACTGAAAATCAAAACGAAAGGACACAACAAAAATAAGGTTGAAAAATAAAAATGCAACAATTCACTGTGAAATAAAAACAATAAATGCACACAATACAATAAGTACAATGAGTCACTGGGAAGAAGTGCAACATTTTCATTTATAATATTTAAATTGTTGGAGAAGAAGTTGATGGATCTTGCAAAAAAATGTGAGTGGTCGTACATATTTTTATTTAAATAATATATAAAAAATATATATTACACCTTTAACCGAATTGAATGCGTGATACGTTGATAAAGGGGATGTCAGTATTCAGTTGCTTCACTTTAGGGAGGTAACACTACTGGTTGTTGTGTCTAACAAAAAAGCCAAAAATAGTATATATCTTACCTGGGAAATGTTGCTTTCCCTGTTGTATTCTCGGGCAAATGTAGGGAAGCTGGACACAAAGTGAGTCAAAGAGAAAGCCTCACCAAAAGCTAGGTGCTGTCGGCAGCGGAGGGAAGCACTAGACTCACCTAACTTTCTACGGAACCAAAAGTTAAGTGATGAAATATTGGTAACGCTGGAAGCTCCAATTTTACTAGGAGTTTCACTACAAAATAACTAAAATCCTAAAAATCAATTTATAGGTAAAGTAAATTTCATATATAAGATAGACAACATATTCAATAAATACTATAGATATAGAATTATATACAACTTTCCTCCAATTTTATATAGTGATACATTTCAGTTATTTAGTGCTAAAAATGATATGTTATTCTTTTTCTAGGCCAATTTCAGTGAGACACTGTTTGAAACTTTTGATGCAGTCCGTACACGAACTCTAGGAAGCAGTCATGTTTACTTGTATGGAGACTACAGATTGGGATTTTTGCAATTCGGAACGTTTAATTCTAACAACAAGTTGGCTGCAACAGCTGAAGAGGAGAACAGCTACCAGGTAAGAACATACACATACTTGATTTTACAAAAAAAATATTAATCGTATTAAAGTTCACTGAAATTATTTACATTTAGTAAAACAAACTGTTTTACCTCACATATTTTTAGAAACTCCATTACAATTTAATAAAAAAACCTGATTATTAGTTATTTTCTTTGAAAAGAAGCTAGGTCTAGAAGCTAGATTTTCTTTAATAGAAATCAGGATATTTTGCTCAACCTCATGTCAAGATTTACGGAAAATTTCTTTATGTGGACGTCAATCTGAACTAAAAAATTGGTATAAAGTTATTTATTTCAAGAGCAGTAAAGCCATGATGCGCTGGTGATAATATATTTTAAGTTTCAGGACAGTGATATTGAAATTGAAATTCATGTCAGTCTGACTGTCCTCCCGTTTGTTATTCGATAACTTAAAAATGCTAAAACGATTTCCATGAACTTATAAATTTGTGATTCATCATTGTCCATAAATGTCTGAGCCACCTACGTTTCTCTATACATTTTAGAATAACCTATTCCTATAAATTTGTGAGTCCTCTTTGTCTATAAATTCCTGAGTCACCAATTCCTAAAATTTCAGAATAACCTATTCCTATAAACTTGTGAGTCATCTTTTTCTATAAATTGATGTCACATATTCCTAAAATTTCAGAATAGCCTATTCCTATAAATTGTTGATAGTCTTATTCCTATGAATTTCTGAGTCATCTATCTCTATAAATTTAAGAATAACCCATTCCTATAAACTTGTGAGTCCTCTTTGTCTATAAATTCCTGAGTCACCAATTCCTAAAATTTCAGAATAACCTATGAATATAAATTCCTGATACACCTATCCCTATGAGTTTAAGAATAACCCATTCCTATAAACTTGTGAGTCCTCTTTGTCTATAAATTCCTGAGTCACCTCTCCCTAAAATTTCAGAATAGCCTATTCCTATAAATCTCTGAAACACCTATTCCTATGCATTTCTGAGTCACCTATCCCTATAAATTTAAGAATAACCTATTCCTATAAACTTGTGAGTCATCTTTGTCTATTAATTCGTAAGTCACCTATCCCTAAAATTTCAGAATAACCTATTCCTATAAATCTCTGATACACCTATTCCTATGAATTTCTGAGTCACCTATCCCTATAAATTTAATATTAACTCATTCCTATAAACTTGTGAGTCATCTTTTTCTAAAAATTCCTAAGTCACCTATTCCTTAAATTTCAGAATAACCTATTCCTATAAATTTCTGAGCCGTCTTAGCCCGTAAATGTCATCTATTCAAATAAATTTCAGACTGACCTATTCCTACAACATTTTGAGACAGATATTCCTATAAATGTCCAAGTCACCTATAAATTTATAAGTTATCAATCCCAATTAGTTTATGGGACCTGTTGGAATGTGAAATATAGCCTATAAAGTGGTTAATTGGGGGGGGGGATAATTGATACTAATATTTATGAATATCAGAGATTATATTCCCTTTAACGGATGGATTGTAAGAGAAATGGTTTTTAGAAAGTAAGTACTTCTCGGTAAGAAAGTTTTTTTTTATTTTTTAAGGTTTGTTATTCCTCTATTTCCATAGAGAAATAGAATACAGCCCTATGTCAAGAATTGTATCAATGAAATATTTTACAGTTAAATTTGTTTTGGTTGATGTATATGCAAATATATTTACAACAACAATTCTTCAATATTCGTCTACTCGCCAGTATTTACAATACGGGTATAATGAATGTTAAGATATTATTTAGAGCATAAGTCACAAGAATGTTTTTTTTTTTTTAGTTTTAGCACATTTTCCTTAAAGAAAATCCGCTATTGAGGTCGTATTCATGACGCGATTTTCAAAAAAAATTTCAAATGTCCATCGATCCTACCCAGGAGATGACGAAAATGAGGTCCGTTCAATATTATATATATATTTAATCGTTTTATGTAAAAAGAAAGAACAATTTTGTTAATGGCTGAAATCGGACCAGTAGGAAGGGGGGTTAAAGGGGGGAATTTTGAAAATTCGAAATATCTCCGTAATTAAGCGTCTTATCGAAATATTGTATAAGATCAATATTGTTGCAAATTAAATTTACTATAAATATTGCTATATACATTAATTCCCTATCTTGAATACTAACCGAGATATTTGCATTTTTATAAATCTGGGTGGCTAACGCACGTGAGTGACTTTCCCGCCAAAAGCTAGTTCGGCCGTTTCCTTCACTCCTCGACTCTCGTGTAATTTCTCTATTTTAAAACTTCACATGGGAAAACTGCTTAGTTTACGCAGCCCCTGTGACTTTTTAAATAGAAAGAGAGAATATGTGGTGAGATGAGATCACTTGTGTGTTATATAAGCACGTGAGAGATGTGCTTACTTTACTCAGTCTCTGCAAGACGAACTTTTTTTAATATACCCATCAAAGACACAGCTATTATGTACATATATATTTGGATAAACCTCATATTCGTGAACGTGTACATTTAAAGAAATATTTTGAAAATATAGCAGTTTTTCCTTCAGGGAAATATGATAAATAGAGGCCGTCACGCAGGGGCTGCGCCAACTAAGCAGATTTCCCACTTGAACTTTATTAATTGGTAAATCTACATACTGCTAACACAACACCACCGTGAATATTAAGTGAATAAATACAAATGGTAATAAGAAATCTTTCCCCTCCCGGCGGAAAGCGTCTCAAATTTAAACAAACAGGTCTGCCAACGGCTTTCAGTTATTGTTTTTCTTTCCGGTGTAGAAAGAAAAACAATAACTGAAATATATCAGAATATAACACATTAGTTTTATTGAAAACTCCGTACTATATCTACTACTGTATTTATAATGATCAGAATATATTTTATTTCAATCCATCAAATTTTAGTAGTCCAAGAATTTAAGACGGGGGGAGGGGTTCAGAAGAACATATTTGCATTTGATATTTCTGGAATATGCTGGATGGTGGAGAAACCAATAAGTGCACTCTGCATACAATTAAAAACAGTAGAGGACAAGGCCTTTTTATTGATCCTAATATTTCCATTTATCTCGTATAATAAAGGTCTCTGAATAAAAATATTTGGTATTTCATCTTCGAATAATGTGGTTTATTATATAACAGAGTAATGTTTATGTAACACGACTAGAAGTGGGGGTTTACTGAAGGCTGAAAACTGAAAAATGCAAATATCTCAGTTAATATTTAAGATAGTGAATAAAAGTATATTACAATATTTATACTACATTTAATTTGCAATAAGAATTACTTTATATACTTTTTTATAGTAACGGAGATATTTCAAATTTCCATAATTCTCCCCCTTTAAACCCCCCCCCTGGCCCGATTTCAGCCGTTAAAGAACGCTAGAGCGGTAGCAGACACACAAACACACACACACACACACACACACATATATATACACAGTTTTGTGCGGACTTTATTTTCTCATAGACTGCGTAGGATCGATGCACATTTGAAGAAAAATTCCGAAAATTGCTTCATGAGTACGACCTTAATATCTGACTTCCTTTAAGAGAAATCTGCTAAAATTTAAGGAGGCTAATTTCAAGTTAATAATACGGCCATCCGCCATTATTACTGATTAGGCTAAACATCTGCATACATTTCAGTATTTAAGGAAAATAGTCTTACAATAGACATTTGCATTTCAGGGTAGTGGAGTAAACAGTCGGGATGTACCACTTTATGTTGCTCAGAAACAAGTTGAAAAGGCATCACCTGAAGAACTACCGGAAAAGAAAATGAAGCTGGAAAAACTAGTGAAGGTAGTATGCTTTTAAATATAATGTATAGTGCAGTCAGTTTGTGTGAAAATGTGCGCAAATAAATGTTACTAGTAAACTGTATTATAATGAATTACTTCACACAATATGTGTAACTTATGTTGGCCATTTTGACAGGGACGAGAATTTGCTGATGATTTGCTTTCAAATATATTGAAACGCTTTGCAAATGGCGATGAGGAACTGAAATCTGAATTGGAATTGGGCAGATTTCCTCTAAAAGATGATGATATGTTTCACTGCTATAGATCACTGATTTCATCTTTCGAAACAAACTGCTACAAAGTTTCAAAGGTTAGTAAATAAATATTATTATAAATAAAATTACGATATTCTAGTTTTATTTGAGGGTGATATATATGAAAACTAAATATTATTATATACACAGTGTTTGTGGAAACTGGCCTTCTATTACATATATATACACAGTTTTTGTGGAAACTTTCGACAAATAGTGTATATGTAATTACATATTCCTCTTATTCTGAACCCAATATGATTTATATATTCTTCAAATTTTATGGCAAGAGTCTCCAATAAAAACATATTTTACGGTGCAAACTTTATTGAAAATGCCCTAAATGTTTTGTGGCTTATTTTCCACCTCTTCAGGAGCTATCCCTTTAAAAAAAATATTATTAATAACATTTATTTAATACATCTCTTAATAATTAGTTTGCTATATATTGTATAAAATAAAAGTTCTAGATTACAATAGTATACCACCACTAATCTATTGTTTAATTAAACTCCATAAAGATAGCAAGCCCCTTCGCCCTACAGTTAGTTCGTTTCACAAATTGGCAAAAGTATTTGAGAAACATTTGAAACCATTTGCCCAGGATAACCCCTTTGATGTTTTCATTGCTGTAGACTTATGAAATAAACATAAATACACAAAAGTATTACCCAATTACAAATTGGTTTCATTTAACCTAATTAATATGTATTCAAATATTCCGTTAGTATTATTATGTCATAAAAATAATAAGAAATAACTGGGAACAAATTGTCAACTATACGCAAATTAAAGACAATGATTTATTTTTATAAGGCATTTAATTATGTTGCCAAAACGGATATTGCAAATTTAATGAAAAAACGTACAAACAGGTATGCTGAATGCAAATGGAGATTGCTACTTCCGTAGCGATAAGCAATATTTTTATGAACCAATGTTTAATGGAACTGATAGAAGATAGCGAAATACATATCCATTTTTTTATACAAATATTTTGATGATTTAACTTTATCTATAAATAAAAAAAATATTGAAAAATTTCTAGCTAAGTTTAATAGTAAATATAATAACACTCAATTCACTAAAGAGGTTGAAGCGGATGGCAAAATAGGAATTTTAGATATGGAATTAATAAAAACTAGAACAATATCGTTAATTTTAAGTGGTTTACCAAAATGTAACGTTCAACCACCCATTGAGCTTTATAAAGAATTTGATCTATAATAGATCTTTGACAGCATTAAAGAGAACATTCACACATTTTTTTGAGGAGATGGAAAGAAAACTTATATTATTGTTTAAAGAAATTAGTTACCCCAGCAAAGTAATAGAGAGTGGAATTAAAAAAAAACAGAAAGCAATATCATTTTTTCCAAATAAAAAACGTGGAAATAAATTTCGAATTTAATCCAAATATTTTTCAAATTACTGACGAATTCTTAAAACTCAGGTCAGGAGCGATGACGTGATGGCGCCAGGAATTTTCTCGGTGACGTCAGTCTGAGATCTAGCCCAGTCTGGGGCCCTAACCACCCCTAACAAAGTGGTTTTGGTTTTTAAAAAATTACATCTACATGTTAATATAAACTAGTTTTGTATCAGTAACTCCAATTTCATATAAAGCGTTAAACAGATAAATTTCCATTGGTTTTAATCACGTAATTCTTTGTCCTTTTCCTTATGGAAAATCTGCTAAAAAAACCCTAATTTTAAATACGTAAGGATATAGTAAGGGGACTAATTCTTAACTGTGTGATGTATAATAAATCGTTTAAAACTGAAGAAATAATATATATGTTTTTTTTTTTCCAGCATACCTACTTCATGCAACATCTCTACAAACTTGCAAACATCTGTGGAATGGGATTGAATGAAAATGACGCTAAGAAAGCAATTATAGTAACCTGCAGCGAGCATAATGCTCAATTTGAATATATTGTATAAGATTTAAAAATAACAGTAGTTGTCATTATATAATATGTGGAAATAAAACATTTAGAACATCTGGCAAACATTCAATCTCTCAGTCTAATTCTAAATTACACTCATTATAAATTGTTCTAATTTACATTTTTCCTGTATCTTGAATGATGAACAACTTTTCGTGTTTTATAAAAAAAAAATTAATTTGACTATTTGGTTTTTACTATTTTTTCTGTTTTATTCTTCTTAACTGAAAATAATCGTGTCAAAAGGTGGGACATATCGGGGAACAGGGAGACTGAGCTAATCGCTTTCAGATTTAAAACTATATTTACAGATTCTAATTATTAGTCATTAATAATTGCTAGATAATCCCATTTATAATTATAATGAAAATAATATAATAGACATATACACTGATATAATATACGGGATCGACAGTTACCCGCACCCACACAAGTTAAAGGCTATATGGCAAATAGTTAGGGCAGCCCTTACCTGTTATATACATCGTGCGAGGGCTTAACGCAGTGTACCACACCAGTCCTAGGCTCACTCAAGGTACGTATAAGATAAGGTAGCGCCATTCGCGAGTAGCCAATCAGAATGCAGCAAGCCTCTACGTCACTGGGCTGAAAGATTCCTGGAGGACAATACGAAATACGATCAATATAAGCAGTTTTCTGATTAATTTGGCGAATAAAAAATTGTTAAAATGGTATATGTCTGTAAATGATACAAATTACTTTAGTTGAATATATTTTATTTCAAATAAACCATGTACAAATTAGATTCCATTAAAAATAAATACATAATAGTTCCTTAAAATTTATATATGTTGGGTTACATTTAAAAATCGTAATTTTTCTAGGTAATTAGCACAACAAAAAGTAAAACTTTACTATAATAAGATGAAATCTCCAAAACATGAAAACAGTAATGACTTCTATTATACAAACAAATAAAAGTTAATAAAATTGAGATTAACCAAGCAATAAACAATGATACCCAGTTAAAAATGAATAAAAATGACTAAATTATTTTAAACATCAGCTAGTCAATATAGGTACAAGATTTTTAAAGGTTATCATTGGCATGTAGTCCTCCTTGTAATAAAAAGATGCTTATATTTAGTCACTGGAATCCCTGGTTCCAGTAGCATCCTTGTGAAGAAAATGGCACAGATGTTGGAGCATATGCATTGAAACCGCACTGTCCCATAGAATAAATAACTGCGAAGGAAACATGTAATATCATTAATGATGGAGCATGGGAAATAATCTCCTATAGTGCTCTATAGGAAACAATACAAGAAAATTATTCTGTTTCTAATATTTTAAATCTTACCTTTTTAAAAGCTCCCATTCGCATGAAGTCTGTCTTGTCCAAAACAGTTGCTGCTGATATTTTTTGAGTGTATGCATTGAAACCGCACTGTCCCATAGAATAAATAACTGCGAAGGAAACATGTTATATCATTAATGATGGAGCATGGAAATATACTCCTATAGTGTCTATAGGAAACACTACAAGAAAATTATTCTTTTCTTACATTTTAAAAGCTCCCATTCGCATGAAGTCTGTCTTGTCCAAAACAGTTGCTGCTGATATTTTTTGAGTGTATGCTCTGAATTTGAGCTTTGGATAATATTGGATAACAAATCCTTTCCATTTCTTTTTTCACTGCATTTTTTCTTCTTTTTGCATTTTTATCTGGTAAATAACTGTTAGCAATTTAGTAACTCTCTTTTTTAAATTAAAGTTATTACTTTCTAAATTTTTTACTTGGATCAGCAAGGACTTTAATTGGGATTCATATTCAGGAATTTTTTCCTTTAAGAGAATACATCCATCACAATCAACTTCTTCTGTATTACATGAAAAATCACTTTTCAGCTTTTTGGGAGAAATCTCATTAATGTGACGCAGGGCACGTTGAGTTATTTCACGTTTTTTACTCCTACAGTCTCTAGATGTTTCACATTTTGAGTCAGAAGTAGAGCTAGTAGGTGTTTGTTTACTTACGGACGATACTGGTAAATTAAGATGCGGCACAGCTTCTTCTTTTAATATCAATCTATTAGGAACATAGCCTAACAATTCTGCTTGTAAATTCCTTTGGTAATCACTATCACTGAAATGTTCTGAACAAACCCGAGCAAAAGTAAGATTAAATTTCAAATCTCCTCGTCTACACAGAACTATCCACTGTTTCTTAATTTCTTCGTTTTTCGGGAACCGGTGATAAGATACAGACTTGCCTGTTCTCCTAGAGTTGTTGGAACATGTTGCCATAGCACACTCACTCATTTTGAAAAAAAAAATCACTTATAACAATGGAAAATAAAACAATTAACTAAAAACACAACGATGCTCACGATGTAAACAAAGCTGAGTTCAGCCCAGTGACGTCATGCGCCAAAGTCGCAAAATTTTTTGATCTGCGCACCTGCCGAATGGCACCCCCCTGGGCTCACTCTGCATAGCCACGCTTCCCCCTCTCCCGGCCCGGCTTCTCAGTCCACTCTTGGCCGAGAGAGGTCAGGCCTGCCTATTCGCACATAGGGCTGCCACTATTTGCCATATCACTTTAATCTAACCCCCCCTTTACATCACTCCCCACTTCACTAGAGTATTTTATCACTCCCGTATACAATACTCTTACCACCATCACCACATTCTTCCGCACAACACTACACTGTCGCGGCAACGTCGCTCGGGTGGTAGATGCGGCTACCTTCCGGCAATGGTTGGGTTACTGGCTCCCTTGGAGGCCGATCCTTCCTGGCTTTCCTCATCACCCACCAAACAGCCGGCAGTCAGTACGAGGCATGCAAAGATCGTGCTTCCCGTACCTAAGGTCCACACCAGAATGGTCCGCTGCTTGTTCAGACATCTTGATCTGCCACTTGCCCGGTGGGCAGGTCCTCTTCCAAATCCTCCAACTCTTGTAAGGCGTGTAGTCCCGTGGGACTATCCTTTACTTGCAAGGCGACAGGCTCTACGGGGCTGATGTTGAGCCAAACCCAG